>CM050914.1:49113080-49646703 GCA_027742785.1 Vigna reflexopilosa
AACCACGACCTAGAAGCGGGACAGAACACCCTATTTATGTGAACACTTAGTAGTTGGAGCTGTGACATTGGAGGAACATATCCAAGTCTTAGAGGTATCTGAGGACGACCTTTTCGGGTCTATGAAACCTTGTGTGTGACAACTTGTATAGAGTCATGCGTAGTAGATGTGAATCATGTGATTACTCCATAATTTTTTTCGAAAAGTAAGCCGACCTTCTCTTCTTATTGTGAACTATATCATTTGGTAAAATATTACTCAGCTATACTGAATTTGGGAATTGCACTAGAATAGTAGAATTGAACTTACGTTTTACAAAGTTAATACTTAGTATATTCCTACTTTTTAGACACTAGAATAGTATATTTCTTCTCTATGATAGAAAGATAACATCAAATTGTCTTTCCTGAAATTAATGTTGCTTTCACATCTAGTACTTTTAGTAGTCGCTAGAAACTGCTGAGTAATATGTGAATCTTCTCTGAAGGGGATGTCACGGGAATCATTAGTGTCTATCACACTTTTGTAAAAAATGAATAGATAACTTGCAGACTATTTTATGTTATTGGAACAGATGTATTGTTGGCTATATTAATTCAAAAATCTAGTGATTATTGGTATTTAAAGATTTATGCAATTTTTGTTATGAAAATCCCAATAAATATTTTTCCTTCTTCCTGTAACTTTGCTTTACTCTATATGTTTCTGTCACTGGAATTTACTATCAAATACCTTTAGAAACATGCCATCAAATACGAAGTTGTATAACTTTTAATTATTGAAAGTTATCTTTATGTAATTTTTCCTTAAGAAAAAACAATGTATTCTTGTTTTTTCCTAATAACTTGGATGATTTTTATCGAACTGGAAATTGCCATCCAGTATGATCTGTTCATATCTGTAACTCCCACTTTACTTTTCACTCCATCACAGGTTGGGAACAAGAAAAGAGAAGGAGATAGCAATTGTGACTCACAGAGCATTTTTGTTTTATACTCTAGGTGCTTTTGGAAATTACAGCCATGACTTGGAGAAGAAGGAATTATCAAAGCCGTAAGTTCACCGATGCCTTGCATGTAGTTATTTGTAATCCACATCCTCTAGAGCCAACTGAGTTTATTGTTGTGATTCTTTTTAAATGAAAACATATTGGTTATTCTTGGATTTCACAACAACTTAGTTCCCACCGCTTTTGTTTGCATTAGTTCAAAAAGCACCTTTCCCGTTGTTTTCAGTCTTGTATGCTGTTTCATGTGGTGACTTAAATTTTTAAACATCGGGTGACGTTCATGTAACTGGCGCGTCTATATGTGTGCAGCGGTATGAAATAATTGTCTGCTTTTAACAATTATTTGCAGCTTTGCCAACTGTGAGCTTCGCTCTGTGGTCATTGTTGATCGGTATGAATACATTCTAAACAATTTTAAGAGCCCCCTTTCATCGGTCAGCATTTTTTATTTATCTCTTTCCTTGTAGTGTGACAGGATAGCATGCCCTAACCACAGCAATTCAGGCAAGAGACCTTCAGGATGCTTTAAAGGTAGGATGCTTTAAAGGTTCTGTAGAAATTTTCGTTTTACTCGGAATATGCGGTATATGTATTTTATATTTCACAAATTATGCTTAAAATTGCTTATGGAATACTTGTCCAACCAACTCATTATTAAATGAATCTGAGTTATGACAATTTACTGTGACATAATATGTATTTTATAAAGACTTATGGTAGGTTAACGAATAATAACTCAATTAACCATAGACTGGTTGAAATACATATACATACATATACATACATGTGTATATGTACATACATATAATTTCTTGTAAGTTTTTAATTACTTAATTAATATTTTGAATTGAATAAGTTAAAAGATAATTATTTATGCATATTAAAATTTTCTATTATGATTAATAATTTAAAACGATATTTTTGACAAAAAAGAACAATTTTAGGCTGATAAACTAGCTCATCCCGCCTCTAGCACGTCGGGTTGGTAGGCTGGGTTAGAGCGGATACACGTATAAAATTTATCAATGCATTTTATTGATATTAATGTTAAGCTTAGGTAGGCAGATGGACAATTTTATATTTACTGTCACTTCCAATTAATGAATAATTGTGGGATACGTTTATATCTATTAATAAAGAGGACTACTGATCGTCTCATATTTTACTCTTATCAATATAAATTATTTTGTTACTTTTTAAAATTTTAATTAATTATCTATAATAAAATTATACTTATCTTCGTTAGTATCAATTAATTTATTATTTTACTTTTTAAATTACCTATCTAAAATAAAATTATAAAAATTGTTTATTTTTATATTATTTCTTGTAATGATAAAAAGTGGAAGAACACACGCGTTTCCACTATTATGAAATAAAATGGACATATTACCTTTATTAGTCATGGTTAAGTGATGCTTGATTTTGTCTTCAAATTATTACCACTCTTCTCTGCATAAATTATTTCCTATGAATTTATCAAATCATAAATCGTTTGGAAAAATCGGATGCCCGGAGTTTGAAAGAGCAAAGCATTTGCTATAGGATGCCGATTCCCAAATAATAAATCCAGCCACTTATAAACCGTGTGCAGCAACAATATCTTAGCTTTAGTTGGCCTTCAGAACGTCATAGTATGACGCAGGCTTTTTCTTCGACTCGCCGCAAAGTTTCTGAATAAGTTAGCCAAAAAAAATCATAATAACAATAAGTTATATATCACAAATAAAGAGTGGGAGGCCTTACTGAAATATACGAACCTCAACTGCAGAGGCTACCCGCAGAATAGTAGCTTCCGCCCATGGTCCACCCATTATTTGCAAACCTATTGGAAGTCCCTCTTTATCGTAGCCAATCTGCAGAAAAAGAAAAAGTTATTACAATGAATAAATTGTGCATAGGATAAGTGTCCAGCTTGGATTAACTTAGTTTATCGAAACTTCCCAATTGAGACATACAAATCTCGTAATTACGGAACAATCCTTGTAAATTATTATGGAGAACACAATAGTTTAGCATTGATTCAATTAAGCTGATTTTAACAAATGTAAGGAGCAGGATTCATTTTACTTCGTTGATTCGTTTTATTTTCTAATCTTATAAACACTTGCTAAGAAATTTATCCAAACTGACTGACTATTGTTCAAAATTAGCTATAATAATGGCCTTTAATAACTTCATAACAAAAGAATAAACATTATTCATCACTGATTGATTTCACTCTCACTCACCGGGACAGAAATGGCAGGGAACCCCAGAAGATTTGCAGGAACAACGAACTGCATAAGGTTAGCTGAAAAAGAAAACTGAGTTAACATATGTAAAGAGAAAAGTTATTACATAATATGCAGAGTAGTCGTGATCATGGCATGACATTTTACTTCGATCGGTCTTGAATGACTTTGTTCTAATAAGGAAAAATGAATCACGAGACCATTGTCTCAATACAAACCCAATCCGAAAAATTTTAAACATGTTTTGAACTAAGGTCTGCTCAAGTGGAGTACCAACATGTTCAGTGTACTCATGATAAAATAGTTTACGGATTCGAGGTCCTAGGACTGTAGTTGGTGACAATTATGTTTTTTGGCCTACAAGTTCAAAGATCACTAACTCATGTTGTATCAACGGAGAAGTTTACTTCGGCCAATACTTAGATAAATTCTTTATATTATTCCTATTAAGCTCTCAAATCAAATAACAACGAATACATTTTTTTTTAATCCTGGGTCATTGTTAATGAAGGCTCTATGTAATGTTAGGAAATTGGATGTTACAGAAATCATCCACATGTCATCGCTAGATCAAAAAGCTTAATAACCATTATAACAAAACATCAGTGTAATTTTAGATACTTCTGATACAGTTTTTCAATCAAAATTAAAGTATTATCTCGCAACCCATTTAATTAAGGTCGGCATTTAAGGTAATCATTAGTTACCGGAAACATTAATTTTAACTAGAGAACACCAAAAATGCTTACAAATTTGTACTCTGTCCTTTGCATTATGACACTAACAGTGTGTAATATCGGACATAAGGTTAATTACAATGCTGCAATGGAAATCATTTCAGAAGAAAAATTATCATGAAGTTGCAACTTAAAGGTGACGCTAATTGATTACCTGTAGTCTGCATATCTGTTTCACCACTTTTAAGAGCACTAGGAGGTATTATGGGTGCTGTCATGCTGTTATAAACAAAAGACAGTTCAGGTGCAGTACCTCCATATCAAGTATTCCAGCCAAAACAACAAAACTTTACGTCCAAAATAAGATGTTGAATTTTTTTAAATTTCCATGTCAATGATCTTTGGTTTTCAGTCCCATCCTCCCCAAAATTATCCATAAAATGTAACCCACAACAGCTGCTACTAATAGAACAGACCATAGACGATCACATCTGAAAGGACCGTTTGTCTTTCAATCTTTTTCTTTCTTGGATCGAAGAAACGTATGACATAGTGGTAAAAATAGTGGTAAAAATAGAAAAGAAGAACAAATAAGTCGTGGGTTCAAGTGTCTTTCCATTTATCTATAAAAAATAAGTAGATTTTTATGCTATTATGAAAATACAGCTATATTCAGACCAATAATGCCATCAAGCATATATGCTGTTATCCATACTGAAAAATACTAATTTCCAAACCATTCAAAGAATTATAAAAGAAAGCAAACCCGTTTTAGATCAACTGAACTGAATTTGGCAGAGTGCAGGGACCCTTTACACTAAGGAGAACTCTACCATGCTATACATACCCAGTGGTCGGAGTTACTATTACATCCACTTTCTTGAAAATCTCCATGTGGTAATACATATGCCTTCGTCTGAAACATTTACCGTAAATTTTAGAATCTACAAACACAATTTTTAGTATGGTTTACATTGCTCAATCTGCTGTGACGGTAATTAATTTAAAAGATTGAAAAATGATATTTTGACACCCTTTATTTTAGATATAATTACTTGACAACTTTATTATAATGGTATAATAATATAACATTTAAAAATTATCTTGTTAATTTAAACATCTATATTATTATATTATTATAACAAGTCTTCAAGTACTTGTATACAAAACAAAGGATGCCAAGATATTGTTAATATTGTTACTTATCATAAGTTTGTCATATTTATATAAAGTCTTGTCTCACCTAATACATTGGGCAGCAATATAATCTGCTGCTGAAAATGACCGAAAAAGTGCCATACTTGTCCGAGTATCATATGCCAATTTTGCACCTTTCCTATGGAAGCATAGAAATAGAAGAAACCACAATAAACCTTCATAGCCACGGCCAAATATTAACGACTTTTACTAGCAGACGAGAAGGTGTCTTTTAGCAATTGGACTACAAAATGAAATTAGTAATTTCAAATTACCAGTACTAGGTTTCAGTATAAACTCAAACATACCCGTCTGCACAATCAGGATTCAGCGAACATAGGCATTCAGAGCCAATGGAAACGACATGAGCAGTTCGCATCTCAAGAAGCTCTGGTATAACGATTTCTATCATCTTCAAATAAATATACACTTCTTAGCCCTGTTTAAATCTGCCATGTAGTGCATCACATGATAGAATGATGAACTTACTTCACAACCATGCTCCTTTGACAGCAGATTAAGTGCATCCTCGCATTTATCAGATATTTCAGTTGAATGCACGTCATTAAACCACTTCACAAGAGTACATATATAATTTAGAAGTATGTCACATAAACTGCACCAAAACTATTTGGAGAGGATAAGGCGATTACCGGAGTGTACTTTCCTATTCTTAAAGATCCCAAGGCATTTGAATAGTCATTGGATGACAGAGTTGGCAAACAAGGTGGTGACTACAAGAAACACAAAATATATGCGTCATACTTAATCAGTAATGGCAAAATTTGTGTAGAGAATAAAGTATAAAATAACTGACTCAAGAGTTGGTTTATTACTTTGTATGTCATATACACATCCCTAACATAGAATTAGAGGATCAAAAGAGACTATATGATTTAGAAAGAGTAGCAGAACAAGGGGAGCATAATATGTTATTATAGGTACAGGTTTACTTAGTTATGGCTGGGACAGAGAAATTTCCAAATGTCAATCTACTCTCCTAGGTTTGATACATCGCCTTTTCAGTTAGTGGTTTTAAATGACAGAGGTCCCAGTTCCAAAGTTCGATCATAGGTTTTCTTGTCACTAACTTTTGTTAAGAGATTTTTTTCAAGAACTACTTGGCGTTATTTAATGAAAAAATACTTCAAAGAGACTAATTCAATCCACAACACCAGCTATGTAGTTCATTCTTAAATTTACAAGAATTAAATAGGTCACATCTTCAGGCAATTAATATACTTGAGGTTGCAGTTAAAGCAGGGTGACTATAATTACGGCAATTTTCCAACAACAAAATTTACCGGTCTTAAACTGATTCTATTTGCAGGTGATGCCCCCAACATTGCCGCATACCTGAATCATGAGGACCCAAAGATCTGTTATATACCTTCAAAAATAAGCCATGGTGATAAGGGTTTTATACTTGATATAAACAACTGAATTACTAAACCAAATAGCTAGAAGTCCACGTGTACGTGGAAAGTTGAGAGGTAGAATAAAACGAAAGAGTTAGTCTAAAAAATGAATCATAAAAGAGAAAGCCAGAAGTATGCATTGCATACACTAGCATGACGTCCTCCACTGATGAAGCAATGGGACCAATAATTTCCACAGTCCCAGAATCACATAATGACCTGTAAATAAAACCAAAAAAGAGGGTGAAAGCTCCATACATTACAAATTTAGCTAGCCAAACACTTGAATTATTTTCTAGCACAAATGAATATTTTGTTCTATATCTTTTTTTATTCTAACAAACTGCATAGTGTGAATACCACAAATTCTGGCACATCAAAATTTTGGAGACTTCATACTATTCAGGCCTCTTGACTTTGTTAAACTAGCTAAACAAAAGAGAAGATCATATGATTTTATAGACTTGTGTGAGTGCGACAAGAAAATGCATCCTGTTCAATATTTTAAGATAGAAAAATGTTGCTAGCCTCTAAGTAGAACCTGCATTCACGATACCTACTCATCTATTCTCTACTAAAGCCATGTAATAGAGTCAATAATATGGAAATTTCAAAGAAACTATAGAATTGCATTATATTCCATTGCCTGCCAATAAAAGGCAGAACCACCATAAAAGGAAGAAAAATCCAAACAAAGAAGAGTTTCTTCACTACTTGGAAGACCAGATTACTTGCCAAATATTAAAATGAGTTATGACCAGTACACTCAAATAACTGGCAGAGCCTTCAGTCACTTAGATTTTAGTCTTTCAGATAAACTGATAAAGTAACATATTTTCATACCAATACCATCTGATGGTACATTAAATAAATAAGCTAAGATGGAAACAGAAGTATTTTCAATGTAAGAAATTTAACTACTGATTTTTTTCCCTCTGTCATGAGATATTTGGTTCATGTATTTTAAGTCCAATACAACAGATTTTCTTCAATTAGTCATAAAGGAGTTTCTTCAACATCTTGTTAACTAAGTTTTCAACCATGGTTTTCTTCTTCCTTTACCAAATTTCTCAGGGTCTTGTCTTTTGATGTTAATGCCCAGTGAGAAAATAGTAATTTCATTTTATAGTCAGAATAGGAAATGGTAAAAATCCTGATCCCAACTAGTAAGAATAAGATCACAAATCATAAATGTTGCTACAATGTGGTACAAAAGTACAAAAAGAAAAACTTTAAGGAGCAAATACTACACAAAGAAGTAGTAATGATTGGCTCATCACAAAAGTACAAGAAATTACCCTTCCATGCTTGTCCGCCCATATGTTGTCTTCAATCCCACCACACCACAAAGGGAAGAAGGAATACGGATTGAACCTGCCATTTTTCAAAAAAAATTAAAAATAAATTACATGAAAAAAATAGAGCCAAACAATTAATTTAGTACATGAGATGTGTACAACCTCCACCATCAGTTCCCAATGCAGCAGAACATATTCCAGAAGCAACAATTGCAGCTGGACCTGAAGAAGATCCACCAGTATACCTATCAGGTGCATGAGGATTTCTTGTAGTTCTGCAAATCAAGAAAAATCAGTTGAGCAATAGACAGAGATTGATTCTGATGAACACAAGAAGCAAACCGAAACAGTTCAATTTTCAAGGTTATGTAAGAGTCACGGGAATTAATGGTGTGGAAAACTCTACTTTACTTCCTAGAGGTCTTTGACACATGTCCTTGTGATAGAAACTTCTTCTCAGTTCACATAACTAGGGAATAAGGCACAGTAATTGCATAATACTAAGAAAGAAACAACAGAAAACAGAAGAAAAGACAATACAGGTCATTTGACACACCTTTAACCTCATGTCTAGTTCCACACTCAGTTCCTGTTTACCAACTCAACCCAACCCCTCCCTTCCTTACTTTTAGTCCCTTCAACAGATTCCTTACCTGACTGTCACATTGGCATATCCCCTTACTCGTGCTATCTTCATTTTACATGAGGCTGCAATACCAGGCTACTCTTCTACTTCTTTATATGAGAATTGACACAACTCTATTATGGGACAGAGTCTATCATGTTGACATATCACATTTTGTATCTTTCAATAATGGTTCTTAAGTTTCAAATAAAAAAGATGAAAAACAAGTGAAGGGAATGACAACACAAAGACATTTGTTAACATATTTACTTTTGTCTCCTGATATGAAAAGAAGGAAGAATGGACTAAATTTAAAACCTGTAAATATATTTGGTAGAACAAGAGATCATTATGTTGATAGGGACATCAATATTTAAATTAACAATATCTTATAAACATACCCATAATTAGGATTATTTCCTGTTGTGCCCATTCCAAACTCATGCATATTGGCTTTCCCTACGAATATGACACCGCAGCTACGCAGTCTTGAAACACAAACTGCATCCTTCTTTACAGTGCGCACCTCATGCATCCATGTTGATGCACCTGTCATTATCAGAAGAATTCAAAGGCTTTTCTCAATTACTTAACAAAATATTATGCAAAGATATACATGCCCTTAGACAGGATATACTTACCCTTAGATGGATGAGGATAACAATCTATGTCATCTTTGATGGCCATAAAAATTCCATCCAATATCGATAATGGATTTCCTACATTATCAAAGTCCAAGAACATAACTTGTGGAATTGTGTTTGTTCCCATGAAGTCTCAACATAATCACGTGTGAAAGATTTAGACAGTAAACTACTATGAACATAAATGAATAAAGCGAGGAAATTGAAAATACAAGTAGTAGGAACCACATGTCAAACAAACTGCATAACACAACAATCAAGCCAGAGAAAGCATAGTGGAATGTATATGCAATTTCCTCGTTCACCTTTCCTTCATTTATGTTCATCACATAAACATTAGAATCATACAGGATTACCTGTTTCAAACCTCTGTGTAGATGCTGCTGCCTGCTCTCGGACTTCTGCAGCCACAAAGGATATCAACAATGGTATAGGAGGTTTATTTCTTCCATTCTCCTCTATAATGGAGATGATGCGCTCAGCAACCTATAAATTCAAAGTGAAATTGTTTCATTTTACAATTTAAGTTGAATAAAGAGAATACAAAAAAGTACTCAGTTGATACCAACAAAAGGTGAAATACCATGGATGGGGTTACTTTTCTAAATCGATAAGCATGAGCATAGTCACGTATTTTCCAGTACCGAAAGGATGCATGTGAATTTTCCCATGATTCAGCAACATCATAATGTGGAAGACACTTCAAGGCAGACATAACTCGATCTTCAGGTCTCCCTTCTTCTTCAAGGACAACAACACCATGCTCCACTTCTAAAGTAACATCACAAACATCAAGGCAGGTTATATTATAAGCATGCGACATCAAATGCAATGCAAATAATTTGACACAAGCACTAATAACCATTATCTAAGGGAATTTTGTTCCTCCTATCCCATTCTCATTATCTCAAAGAACTTCAAATTTTTGTAAATTCAACATATAAACCAGTCTGCAATTTAAGCATATAATTATACTAAGACTGCAAAATTGAAAAGAAGCGATGCATTCACAGATGAGGAGAGGGGACCACCTTGAGGTGGATATTCAGGCTTAAACATGGGTTCCTCAGGTATCACGGTGTGCTGCAATATCTGTCATAATAATGAGAGAGAGAGAGAGAGAGAGAACATTTAGTCAATTTGCTATGCTACTGCCCAGCACTCTCAACTCAAGTATTGTTCATAAACAATAATGACAAACTGAAACAAAACACCTTTAACCATGAGACACACGTTAGTCACTAATTTCAGCTACAAAACACAAACCTCTTCAATTTTATTTTGCTTCTTCAAAACATCCATTATGATAGGACCGATCAGCGGAGCTTCTAGAATCCTCACAAACAATCTAAACACAAATCCAGTCAAATGCGGAGCTGAAAAAAATAAACAAACAAACAGAAGAGAGCGAAAAAAAATTGAATCAGATGTCAGTAGTAGAAACTGAAAATTCAACTTGATTGCAGAATAAGCAAGCTGAATTACCTTGAACTATTTCACGTTGGTACTTAACTGAGGACAGGTCAACGTCCTTGGCTGGCAACATTACACGTTTTTTCCCCATTTTCAGAAATTTCAAAACACTGACGATCCTGTTCTTTCAACTTCTTAACTGAATTCAGACCTCAAAAATAAAACAACAGAAGTAAATTCGAATCACACGGAGAAGAAATCACGAAAGCGAAACACGAAGTAGGAAATTGAAATCGCAGAGGAAAACCTAGCAATTTGTGATTTGAGCGATGAAGTTAACAGAGTGATTCTAACGTTTATCATTTGTTGTGAAGCTACAATGGTTCTTAGAGTCCGGCCATGTGTCGCTATCATGTTGGCCAAACCAACAAACTCTCTGACTTCTCCTCTGCTCCATTAATCTCTTATACCTTGGTTCAATGTGATGTAAACACTGAGTTAAATTCTTAATTAAATCACAATTAGCTCAAATATATTGATTTAATCTCGATAAAATAATTGTGTTTTTTTTTTTGTTTTATCAGTGCATTATGTTAAACAAAAGTCAATTCAGTATTTCAAATATAATATCAGCAAGGAAAAACACTAAATATTAGGAATTTCAGTGAGATAGGTACTTTTATTAGGAAACAAGATTGGAAATTTTCACAATTATAAATCAAAATCAAAATTTATAGTTTTTTGAAAAATAAAAAAAAAATGCAAATCTTACTTGATAAAAAGAAGTTATAGAAACTAAAATCTGAAATTCCTTAATTTTGAAGTAGTATAAACTTGTGTAAGGCTTTATTATAATTATACTTTATAATCGTATTCAAATAATTGTCTTTAGATATTTTTTAAAATTGTATTAATTGAATTTTACAAAATTAGCTGTAAATTGTTCCTATTTTATCATTTTAATATAATTATTTTTAACTTTTTTAAATATTAAAAGTTAGAATTTGGAAAATAATTTATCTTTAACACCATTTAATAATTGGTTTGACAATTTTACTTTTTATTAAATATTATTTAATGAGTCAAAAGTTTTAACAATTTTATCTTTTATTATTAATATTAATAATATTATTTCCAACAATATTGATATTGATAATATTATTTAATAATAGAGTAATTTAAATAATAAATGTCATAACTTTTAAATATATATATATATATATCACTATAACATACTGTTTTATTATGATTTTGTATAAAATTTCATTTAATATTTTTCCTCTTTTAATAATAAATATTATTGTATATGAGATAAACTGAGATATTAACCATTTTAAATATTGAAGAGATGTCTAACCAATAGTAAGAATAGAGATTTAATACATAAATTATATAATGTTGTTATTTAATTACACTTTTAATTATTAAATTAGTAATTAAGCCTAATAATAATATAATAAATCGAAGTTTTAAAACTCATTTATTGAATTACTTGAAAGAACGTAACAAAATCATAAAAATAAATTATTATTAAATTCTTTAAATATAATTTGTCTTATGATAAATTCATTACATATTATAGAAATATAAAAGTATTACATAATTTTAGTAAACTGATATTTGTCACCATAATAAAAATATATAATAAAATTAAATAATTTAAGAAACAAATATTCAATGTGAATTTATAACTTTTTGTTTAGTCTTTTATACCCAATTATATATTATTAATATGTCATTCATATATTATATTACTTTTTGTTTTCAGTTCTTTAAAATTGAAAAAATAAATTATGTATGATATATTTTATAGATAATTAAGAAAACTGATTAAAAGATATATTATATCTTTTCAAGGAAATGAATATATATATATACACACACAAATAAATATTACACTTCATTCCAAATAAATATTTAAAAAATAACCGTGTTTTCGCTACTTAACATAATAAATTTGGTAATTTTATGTTAATTGTTTTAAGAAACATGTTAATAATAATTTTTATTATTAATAATGTAAAATTGCACTAAGTAGTTTTCCAAACTTTATTTTTGTGATCAAAGTGTTTGGATCTTGTCAACATCAGAAGTCTCTATATGTTGCTAATTGTCATGTCGATAAGCTTGACACGCAAGGTTCCATATTTGCTTCCAGACATTGACATTGTTCCTAAAATGCAAGGAATTTATATTTAATAATAAAATTAAAATATATTTCTGTTTATGAATTGTGAACCATTGATAAGTTGTATGAAATGCTTTATTTAAAATATAATTTTTATTATAACCAAAAGTTAAATACAGCTGACATAATTTTAATTGTACAAACTAAATTAAAAATAATGACAATTATTTAGTTTTCTTAAAAAATAAATACAATATAATAAAATAATGATATTTTGATAATATATTTTAATAAGATTTTAATATTATTTATATATTATTTCGTGATTGGTTCATATTAGTATTTATAATTATTATTATTATTTATAAAATAAATTTATATTAATTATAAAATAATACATAAAAAATGTTAAAATATTATTAAAAAAATGTTTTCAAACTATCATTATCAATGTTCTGTGCTCTCATTCATTCGTTCACATTTTCATAAACCTGACTCGAATTTTGATGTTTTTTTATTTTTTTTTTCAGTTTTTTTAACATAATTTTATTAATTTTTTTAACATGTTAAATGTATTATAAAACAAAATTTACCACATCATTTTGATATGTTTAAATTATCATCTAATAAATCTAAAAATATTAATGTCATTAAGATAAAATTCTTTATATTTATTTATTTTAAAATTTTAAAATCAAAATATATCAAAATTTTTAAAAAAGATAAATTTAATTTTACGTAAAGAAATTAAAAACGTAGTCATTCTTATTTGTATGACTATGACACATTTCTTTCTGACAATTTTTTTATAAGTATATGTTAAATTAATGTTAAAAAATAAAAATAGCAAAGACAAATTTAGTATATTCATAACATTTTCACACAAAAAAAAATAACGGAAATTAATAATTTGATTGCTAAACGTTATTTTGTTAAAAGAAAACACCTACATTAAAGATGAATATTATATAATTGCTAATTTAGTTATAACCTAACCCTTTATTTTTCAATCAGCAATAAACCAATTTTTTCCAATGTTTCGTTAAGATGGGATCCACCACACATTGATAATGACTTTTACTTCATTAAAGATTAAGGATAGTGTGGAAGTGAGATTATTGAATGAGTGTGGCCTACCATCATTCTAGACAATGCCAATACCAATAACACTGCCCTCTGCAAAGGGAAACACACCACTGTTAACTTCTTTCCAGTATGGATTCAAATTATTTATTTAATAAGTTTTTTACTATCTTGATGTATGTTTTTGTTAGTAAATATTTAATTAATTAAACCGTTAATATATAATAGATGTAATTATTATTTTTATTTCAAATTTATATTTATAAATTTTGATATCAACTTTGAATTATCAACATCTTAATCGTGATTTAATTATGTTTTATGATAAATTAATTTTTATCATATCTAATTATTATTTAAAATTGACCGTCAATCCGTATAACACCGTCATTCGATTATCAAGTTAATATTTGACTGTATAAACTGTTAAATCTTAAAATTAACCGAAGAGTCATATCGTATATCCTTTTTTATGTATATAACGTGTTAAGTTCATTTCTGACTAACTTAATTCCACGTAGAAATAAGTCAAATTTAACCAGTTTATTCTTTAAAATATATAGCATGTTCAATTTAATATTTAAATTAAAGCAAAAATTGTTGACAAATATTTTTTTTATTTTAAATTTTATATATATATTATTAAAATATAATAATTTAGTTTCTGTATGTTATTAAAACACAATCTAATCCATATGTGTGTGTAAGTTAAACTGTATTTAGATGATAACGTAAAAGACTTATTTGTAAATCACGATCAAATATTCCACAACCTTTTGAATGTTTAGGGGTCTTTGTATCTTTTTATAGTTTTTAAGAAATTGACTAAAATACCTACAAATTAGACAAAAGTCAGACACAAAGGGATGTCATATGTTAAAACAGATTTTTCTTTTCTTCTTTTTTTGAAACACAGTTTCTTTATTACGTTTTAAAAATAGGAAATAATTTTGTTTTATTAAAAATATATTTTAAAGCACGATTTACCAATATTTTATATAATTGTTTAATTCTATCTATTTTGTAGTGGTTTTTAATATTGGCTTTCAAAAAGCAAATAAGTATTTAAATCCACTTTGATAGTTATTTAGTTATAATATATATATATATATATATATATATTTTTTTTTTTATTTTGTTTAAACGTGATTTTTACCTTGAATGTCCCGTCTTTTAATTGTGTACCAAACGGTCTGTTTTGGTTTTGGTTTTTGTGTGACCAAACGGTTTTTTGTGATTTGATTTGTCGTTTGGTTCGTTGATTTGTTTTTTGGCCTGTGTTCGGCCTTTACCATTTATGACCGACCGGTCTTTTGCAAATGACCGTTTGGTCATTCTATGTTATTTCCTGTTTTGTTTGTTGGCAGTGTTTGAGTTGGCTATATATTGTAGTCAACTTTTACGTTTTGGATAATTCAATTCAATACAATCACAAAACATTTAAATCACTCACTTTCTATGTTTTTTCTCTCGTTCTTTTCTTTTCTGTGTTTCCTCTCACCAACTCAATATATATATATATATATATATATATATATGACATATTTAAAATTGTGAAAATAATAATCATAATGGAGAAATAATGGAGAAGTAAGGATTGATTTGTTTTTATAAATTTAACCTATGAACTTAAACTTAACTCAAAATTGAATCTATAAAGTTAGTAAAAATCCTAGATTAGGTGTAGAAAATAGATTTCCTTTTATTAAAGTATAGGAACATATCTTGCAGCCAAGTATGTTTCAGATTATGTTTTCAAATATGATGACATCACAGTGATTTGTTAGGAGAGAATTGTTCAGTCCACCATTGATCTACAAAATTTCAAGTTCAAACTTTAAACATAACTACCCGATTTAATATTTAATTATAAGTTTACGCAAATTCACCCGCAAAATTTTTACTTGAATTAAATAAATTTAATTTATCACCGTATACACAAAATCACTAAACATTGAAATTTTAAAAATAGAAAAATATTTTACAATGAATAACAAATACTATTTTTTATGTAGAGTGTGACTGCTTATTTATTCTTGAATATTAGATCTTTCTATCTAAAGTATCATCTACCTCATATTAATTAGAATAAACTAAATCACAATTTTACTTTACCAGACTTCTTATCAAATATTTCATATTAATTATAAATAATAAGACATAAAATGAGTTAAACTTAAAAATTTATTTATTAATACATGCTTACATTTTCAATTCAAAATCTCAAACATTAATTTCATGTAAAATATATTTTTCTCTTGCTCAACGAACACACAAGCTTTTCTAGTGACTACTCTCACTCGTTTAATGAGTCACCCTTAGAGATATACTTATCCAATAAGAATTAACTTATTCAACGACTAAATCATATGAGTTTTGTTTGAATTTTTATCAAATTAATTTAACTCAACAAAATAATTGTCTCACTGACAATCATCAAAAACAAAATTTAACAAACTTGTTTAGTAAAACCAAACTCTTTGAATAACACGATCACTTTAAATTCTCTACATTTTAATAAAATGAATTCTGTTTAATAAATAATTTACTCAACGACTGTAATAATTCGAAAGTTTTTCTCAAATGTTCAATTAACAAGTAAATTAACTAGAGTTATCTAGATATTAAAATTTAGAATCTTACTAAACAAATAAATTGCTCATCCAACAAATATATAAATTCGTAAAACTCATAATAGATATATTACATCAACCAATTGATCTATGAGAAATTCTACTTCTATTTGTTTCTCATGTAAAAAAAAACTACATTTAGTTAAAAAAATTGTCTTCAAATATAATAATTTAACCTTTTGACCAATTATTTTTCATTCGATGTTCAAATCCTTATTTTTCAAAACAGGATATCATAAACAACAAGTATTACTCAAATACACATAAAATCTCCAAATCATATCAATTCATTCTCAATATTTATTTTTCCTCTTTTCTTTAATTTTTTGGGGACAACGACAACTTTTATATATTATTTAAATAATATAATATCATATAAAAGATTAAATAGGAAATAACACATCTCACCTCATGAAAAAAATACGAAGGAAATTTCTATATACAAGTAATATTTGCATTGATCCCTTCTATTAAGTTTTTTCACACAAAATTTTATATACCATCTAACATCAAATTGGAAAATTTTTCAGAGACTTTTAATTATGCCTTTCAGTTTTCTTAAAACTGTAACTTCAATAATTTTAATAATATAACTAAACTCAAAATTTTCTAATAGTTTTAAATAAGTTAAAATAATATTCTTGAAAGCAATTTTAATTTTTTGGGAGTAAATCTTTTCAAGTTACTATTAAAATGTAATTTAGTTTCTATGTGTTAATATTAAAATACAATTTAGTTATCATATAAAAATTAGTTATACTTTAATAATAATATGTAGAGACTTATTTATAACGAAAAATGAATATAAAAAGATGGAAGAAAACATAATTATTTATTTAATAACTTTTATAAACTAACTAATAAATAAAAACTTCCCTCAGTAAATATATATATATATATATATATATATATATATATATATATATATATATATATATAAACACATACTTATCTGAGGAGAAAATAGCATTCCTTTTTTAAACAAATCTCATGTTAAAAAATTGATGTTAACATGTGATTTTATATAGCTAGGTTTTGGTACACTGGAGTAGCTCCCATTTCTCCAATGTAGGTGCATGTCTACTAAATTCAGTAGGTTTCACCTAACGTCGACATTCATCATGGATACACTCTTATCTCATCATTATTATGTTAATTAATCTATGTAGATAAAAAGTATTTAATATATAAAAGTCACTAGTATATTCAGACAATTTTCTTTTTATGTAATATTTCCTATCCTATTTTATTTTATGTTTTAGAAAAAAAGTCTCACTGATATAAATAAAATATTATAAATTTTTGTTATATATAATTTCATTTACTATAAAATAAGAAAAATAAAGGGAGTAGCGAGAGTTTATCTAAGAAATTATATATTAATATTACGAAGTATATAACATAGCAATATTTTTAAAATTTCTGCACCAAAATTTTAAACATACAACGATACCACTATTTTATTTTAGTTTAATTAGTTGTTTCGTCTTCAGAAAATTTTGAAGTTGATATTTGTTTTTAAAAAAGTTTGAATAGTATCTTAATTTTTTGTAAAAGTATCTCAATTAGGTATTTAAAAAAGAATAATAATAACTTCGTGTTAATGCGGTTTTTTTATCTTTATGTTTTTTTAAATAATTGTTATCATGTGTTTAAGTTCCGGTAATGTCCCGTATTAATATCAGTGTTAAATATTATTATTTTGATTTTAGTTTAATTTTTTTTCAAAATAAAATAATATTATTTTTTCTAAATTAAAACCAAATTTATTATTTATATAAATTTTATACAGACACTTTTATTAAAAATGAACTTTTAATATATTATATTATTATATATTATTAATCTATATTTTGTTAATTTATATTTTATAAAATTAAAACTAATTAAATATAACTATTTATTTAAAAAATAAGTATTTAAAATTAATATATTATTAATCTATTTTTTATAAAAATAACTTAATTAATACTATTTATACAAATAAAAAATTTGTTAATATTTTAATTGAGATCAAATTTATTATTTGTATAAATAATATATAATATTTATATTAAAATTTAGTAATAAAAGTCATTTTAACCAAACGTATTTTATAATGATGTAATATGTTAAAAAAATATTTTTAATAAAAAATATTAATATAATATTTATATAAATAATAAATTTTGTTTAAATTTACAAAGAGAGAATATTACTCTATTTAAGAAAATTAAGACTAAATAAATAAATGATAAATATATAAGAACTTAAAAGCAAAACAATGAATTTTGATACTAATAATATCACACGTCATACAAGAAATCAGTAATAACAAAAACTTCTAAAAAAAATAAAAAATTAAAAAAATTATAGATTGACACATGACATATAATTAACTTAATTAATAATTAAAAAAACTGTAATTAAAATAACATTTTAAAAAATTTGGAACATTTTTAAAAACAATAACAAATTAAACATTTCCACCAAAATGAATAAGAAACTAATAATTAAACTTTGATTTTTTTATTAGTCAACAATAACTATCATTGTAATAATAAATAAAAGTATAATTGAGATAAAATAATTAGACTTTAAAATTTTAAAATGTTAATCATACTGAGAGGGAGACTGAAGACTAAATCATCAATAAGTATGAAACGTAGAAATTATAAATAATAAAGTTTTAGTGGAGAAGATAGATGTAATTTGACTAATAAGATGCCAGCCTTACAAGGCACACAACTCTAATTCTAATTATAAACAATCCAACTTATGCCTGTATAATAATAATAATTATAATCTAACTTGGAATTCAACTTATCTTTAATTAAACTCCCCTTTTACATAGATCTTAAACATCTAATTAATGTCTTAAATCTTATAAAGAATATCATGTGACCTTTTGATGCGATTCGTTTCTATAACTACTTATTTATTAGTTTTATTAGTAGAGCTTTAGTCAAAGATAATCTCAGAAAAAACATTTAATATAAATATATATTTGATCATGAAATATAATAATATGTTTGTAATAATTAAAAAAGAAAACATATTTTCCATATTGGTCGAGGCGAAATTGAATTAATGAAACATCTTTTAGAAGAAATTTAGTATTGGCCTTGTGCAAAGTGTTGTGTTGTGCAAAGTTTCACAAAGATGCTTTAACGAGGATAATCTTAAAAGAAAGAAAAGCTTTCGTTGTTTACATTTTCAGTGATTATGCAAAACATCATAATTTTACTTTTGAATTCATATAAAAGCATAATAAATGAAGGGAAATTGAGTTAACCAATGATATGCATTGCTGTCTTTATATAATTTGAAAGAAATCTATATAAAAAATAATAACGGATTCTAGTTATAGTGCATAATTTAAAAAAAATAGTTTTTATTTTATTTTTGTTCACACATATGCATACAGTTTCCTTAAAAATACTGAAATGAAAATCAAATATAATTTAAAAATGAGAAAAATATAAAATAAAAATTAACACTAAATCGAAAAAATAGTATAATTTGATGAGTGCCAATGTCTCTTTTTAATTTAGCTTTTAATATTGGATTTTTAATTAATTTTTTTATTTTAAAAATTATTATAATTAGGATTTGATAAAATTTAAATTATTGAGTATGAGATAGAAAACATATTAAAAATAGTTTTTTAATTACATAAATATTCTTTAAATATTATGATACTTTGAAAATAAACTAATTAAAGTTTCATCACACTTTAAAATAAATTCAAAAATAATAAATAATCAAGATTAGACAAGCTAAACATTAAATGAAAAAGACAAGAAAAACATGAAAAACTTAAGAAAATTAACTAAGCCAAGAAGAGAGAAGGGTAACAAAAATGAATCTTATGACTTTTCCTATTTTTTCTACAAAAAGGGCTTTGGTACTTGTTTCGGGTGTAGAGGTTGAGTTCAACGATTTAGTGTTGTACAAGTTGTTAGTAGTCTGACTATTCCTCACATTACCATTCATCCATTATGCTTAGAGGTTATTGTAGAAAGTATTTCAATGATAAAGTAATTAAAGATTCAGTAGCTTAAACAATCAATAATACAACTTACCTCTTTACCTCAACACTCTATTTATAGAATTTAGAATCAACTTTGGATCAGTGACAACCTAATTATGGCCTACTTAATAATATTCATACTTTGTCTTAAATTGTTCAGTGTTAGAGATAATCGAATCGTTCAATTTGTTTGTCATAAAAGTTTAGTTTAGAAAATGTGTGTAGTTGTGTTTATGGTATGACTAACTATTTGAACCGTCCAATCTAAAGTTAACTGAATAATGATACAGTATTATAATTGATAAATATTCATGATAAAAAGTAATTAAAATATTTTTAAATTTTATTTAATATTTTTAAATATTTATTTTATTAATTACAATTGAAATTTATTATTTTAGATATATGATATATTGTCCACATGGAAACCTTATAAATCATAAAAATAAGAATAGCGAAATAGAAAAAAAAAGTGGTGCGTAATGCATGGAGACAGAATCAGTCTAGCAGGCCCACTCCTCCACCTATGGTGTGCACCGTGCACGCGCGGTAGGGTCCTCTTTCAGATTTACTTCACTTTAATTCTGCCACCTTCTCTAATCTTAAACACCGCAATCATTTCTAATTATGTTTATCCTAATACCAATATTCAATTTTTATTTGGTTAACGCTATATTTTCAACAACTACAACTAAATTAAAAATTAACTTGTATATTTATATATAATACAAAGACTAAAGCAAGGTACACACCTTTTTGGAAAAGGTTGAGAAATTGGGCTTGCTATCTATCACAGAGTTGGACTGATTGTACTGCACATATTTAGGAAAAGGGCCCTTCTTCCTGCACCCCATAATTTTACCATGCGGTGGTGAAATAACCTCGGGCAAAATATGAACCGTTGCTGATTTGGGCGAAGGGCATCCTATCGAGCCCCATGCTATGGGCCCATGCTATAGAACTGTCTGAAACAGAGAGGCCCATTAACATTGAGATAGTCATTATTTTCAAACTCAGAACAATCCCGTGGAACTACAGGAAGTGTAAATAAATACAAACGTAGAAGATTATAACAATTTTGGATTACAAACACTAGCAATTAGGCTTCATACAAGTATTATAAATACAAAACATAGAATTTATAAAGAATATAATATGTTACATATTTCTTCAATATTTTTGTAAATAAAATATTAAATAATGCTAAATATATTTTATATTATAAAAAAAATGAAAAAATACAATAATTTTAGTTATTATATGAGACGAGGGGCTGATCCCACTCTTTACTCACCTGCAAATCACTCAAAATAATAAAAGAAGATCATAAAAAATTAATAGCTCCTTTTTATTTGAACAGTGGATCAACATGTATTAATATTGTGTTCACTTGAACTGAAAATACTGTTGATGGATACTTGTGAACGACGAAATACGATGATTTTTATATTTACTTCAAACCAAATGCGAGAAAGGAATTGATGCAATTTATGGGATGTATAAATTTTTCATCACCCACAAGAGTGAAGAGATTTGGAGGAACTGACAATATAATCTCTGATTTACCCTTTAACTATTATACAATTTCAGCTTGAGTTCTGAAGCTTAAATACATAAACGATTCTAACTATGAAATAATTGATTCCTTCGTTCATTAATAATAAAAGTGCCATTATTTTTTATATCTTCATTGTAGACTCTCGAGTATGCGCGTGCTGGAAAGATACTAAGATTCCTGAAGAGGAGTTTGAAGCTAAAGAAGATGAGTAACAATGGCTGAAACGAAATATGTTGGAGGTGTATTCGGTTCCCTTCCACCCGTATTTGGTTCCAAGGGTGTGAAGAATTTACATGGAACCCCGTATTTGGTTCCCAGATGGTGTTATTTGGTTCTCATTCTTCAGAAGAATGGTGTATTTAGTTCTCAATGTTCATATTAGGTTCCATGTGTGTTTGGGCTGACGTTTCACACTGTATTTGGTTACAGCGTCATGGTATTCGATTCCTTGGAGCATTTCTTTCCAAGCGGTGGAGGTGGAGGTGTCATGTTCGACGAAGCTGCAAGAGATCCACGTCACCAACACATTTTTATATATCCAAACAATGGGCTCTTAAATTTAAATTTTAATAATTAAATAGTTAATGTTAATTTTTTACTCTTTATAAATATTTTTACAATTAAATATAATATTAATAATTATTATTTTATATCACTTTAATAATTAAAAATATTTTGATAATTTTTAATTTTTATCAATCAAACAAATTTTTTCACATCAATCAAATCTTACACTAATTATTAATTCTCAATAACTTTACTTCCACGTTCCCTCTTCTCAATTACTTTTAAATCTACTTAAATAAAAAAATTTACTTTCTTCTCAAGTTCTTCTACTTACTATCTTTCAAATCATCTCCTGGAAATAAATAAGTCCTCAGCAATATCTTAAAGTTGTTTGCAGGAATGTTAATGAGCAATGAATTGGGGTGGAGATGGTCCTACAAAAATTAAGGTTGTGGGACCATGGTTTTGTAGTGTGAAAGAATGAAAAGAGAGAGCAAAGGGTGAATGTGGGTGAGAGAATGGTGAGCATGTGTGCATCATAAAGCTGCCACTTTGACCAATTAAACTTTTTCTCACCGCTTAACTCAATCATGAGGTTCCCTCTGTTCATTGGGCCCTAAACACCATTCATCAACATCTCTCTCTGCTTTACAAATATCATTTTTCTTAAATTAAAATTATTTTAAATATGCAAAAATAAGCATAATTCTCTTTAAATTTATTAAAAAATATTGTAAATATTTTATTTTTTAAAAATATGCTCGCTTTTTGTGTTGAGAGAGAAAATAAAAACAATGGCAAGAGAGAATTTGGACACTGTTTGTAATCTGACCCATCTTTGATCTCCTCAGACACTGTCCTAGACTGCACGAGTGCAAGAGTGTTGTGTTTGGACTTTGATGCTGTATATGAATTTTTTTTCTTTTCCCTTTACTTTGTCGTATTACGTGTTTGTTAAAACAGAGAGAGAGAGAGAGAACGTGATTCTTTTCACTGTAGATAAGATGGGAGTGTTTGCCAGAAGCCAAAACCTAAGATCAAAACTATTAATAAGATTTTTCTTTTCTATTTTCCCACCCAACTTATGTCAAGATCATGTTAACTTTTTCAAATATACACTCAGAAATTTGTCAGAGAAATGACATGTTTCGGTGGAAAAAGAGTTACATATATATAGAAAAGAAGAAAACTGAAACTATATAGGTTATTATTTAAAGAAATAATAAAAGATTAAGTTTTCTTTCTCTGGTGTTTAATTATGTGTCAATCTTAATTTACTGCAGAAAGGCTGAAGTGAAAAGCATAAATGCATGCAGACGTTGGATTTACCTTTTATATTCATTCATACATACATTAATATCACAGAAACATATCTTATTCATAACAGAGACGCCATGTCTGCACAAAAAGAATGAACCTTGATATTCTGTCAGTACCCACTAATAGTAAACACGTCTCAAATCTCATCTTGTCAAATATTAGCTCCAAACATTATATCATAAATATTGTAGTTATATGTTCAAAATTCAAAATAAAAATATTATTTGATGTAACTCAATATCAATCAGATTATATTTATTTTATATATTCTAAATTAATAAAATAATAATATATCCAGTTGTCTACAGCACTATATGATAAAGTTGTGAAATTAGATCACCGTTAAGCTATGATGTGTATATAAATCATATTCCATGATATTTACCAAACACCACTAGTAGATGAACGTGTTATGAATGAAAGCAAGTGCTTTGTGATTTGTCATTTTTAAGGAACAACTACCAAAAATTATACGAAAGTCGTTACCGAACCCCCCAAAAATTTAACGAAGTTGATATAATTGTTTTGTTTGATTAATAGTTCAATGAGTTTGAATACATTAAATTAAATTAGAGGGAATGATAGAAGAAAAAGTTTTGCAGTTAATTATTCAAGGTGTGAAGATTCTTGATATTATCCTATTAATTAGGATGAATTATAATTCTTATTTCTCATACAATATTAAAAAATATTGTTAATATTATTGAATTATTGGAATAATTCATCAAGAACATTTGACATTGAGTCTTTTCTGTCTCTATTTTAATTTAAAAATATAAAAGTGACAAGTAGAATAGAATGATTGCCTCAAGTGAAGACAAACTTTCTCCTAATGCACTCAAAACATAAATTAGGAAAATTCCCACAAGAACAAGTACGTGCAAATGAGATTAAAAAAAAGAGAATACTTTTGCATTACTCAATCTGAAATATTAATTAGGAATCTTAACTATTAGTTAGAAACTTTTAATTGTTATTGGGAAACTAAAAATGAAGTTCAAAAATTGGCTATGAATGAAAGTAACAACATAAAAATACTTTGAGAAGTTTAACTGCATAATAAAATACTCCAAATAGTAAAATGATTTTGATATTAATAAATGAATGAGTTGTTTTGTGAATTGTGTGAATTATTGTAGAGAAGGAGAAAGAGACTAAGAAAAGTAAGGTAAAAAAATGTGGAAATAACAGTTAGTGAGTTTTGGAATAGCATCGATGTGCCATGTTAGCGCAGAAGCTAGCTAGTATTGTATGTAAGCTATAGTGAATGTACATATTTTTACTGTTTGGACGCGTTCAAACACGAACAGAAAGAAAAACTTAACCTAGCCAGCCAAACAAAAGAAACTCTTGTTCACATGTTTTTGAAAAGCTATGAGGAAGTCTTGTGAAACAGTGACTGAGAGGAGACAAATGAAGAAGTGGATAAAACGGTAAGAAAAACAAAAATGATGTCGAAGAAACAATGAGAAAAATGGAAGAGAGGGTCATATCAACCACATGTGATAGATGCACCATCTCTTTTTCAAAATGCATTATAATGTAACTTTGAGTTGACAAGACCTCAACAAATACAGCCTACGTAAAAGACACAACACACTCTTCAACTCATAATAAGCACCCATTTGTGTCCTTCTTTTCTAGCTATATAAATATAGCTCTTATGCACCTTCTCTTTTTCACTTTTAACTTTTACTTTCACCATTCAACCCAACATTCTCCTCTCTTTAATCCACATTTCTTCAATTATATCTTTTTCAAACACCTCATTAATTATCACTACCTTATTCTTTCTTTTCTACACTAAAACACTGTGTATTATTAGCCTTACAAAATATGCCAATTATATATAATTATTAACTCTTCCAAACTACATAGTTCTTGACTCAAAAGAAACAAATCGAAGTACTACTCCAAGTGCAGAATGGAAACTGAAACTTTTACTTCATTGCCATATTAGTCTCTTTGCACGTAGAGAACATACATCTTTTATATCAAGGAACGTTACTTTTCTCTGCTATTTACATAGGGAATTAATAATAAAGAGCTAGCTAGCAAAACATATATATATATTCTTTTTCTGCATGCTTGATCTTTGATCCTTGACCATGGCTTTGAGGAATCTGGTGTGTGCTGATCCATGGTATGAGCAAAGAAAAACGTTAAACAATGATGGATGAAGATGTTGAGAATGTTTTTTGTATCTAGTCATGCCAGCAGAGTAGCATGACTACACATCTTCTGATTATGTATAGTCTTCCTTTTTGCTCTTTGAGGTACCCTCCAAGCCTTCTGCATGAAACCTTCTTCTTTGAAGCCCTCGTGGAATCTCTGCTCATCTTTGTGTCTATGCAAGCTTACACTTTGTAGTGTAGAGAGACAGATATGTGTGTCTGTGTGTGTGTTGAAAGTTGAAACCACTTGAAGAAGTGTTATAAATGGAGCTCAAGAGGGCTTCTTATAGAGAGAAATGTGTGGTCCATGGTTCCGAAAAAAATGTGTATAGGCCCCTCAATTCAGATTCCATGCCCCCATTCTCTCTCCATCTCTCTGCACCAACATTTATGTGGCATCAACCACCAAGATAAGTGGTCGGCCATTGAATTAAGCAAACCAAATAATAATGTTTAAGTAAAAAACCAATTTTTACCTTAGATTTTTGAGCCCTCCATGGTTTCAATCTCATAATTAGGCCAAGAAACAACGAAGCTTCCTTGTCATGTCCTTTTGACTATATTCTCCAATTATTTGTCACACCCTGAAGTTTCCTCTAATTCAAAATCCAATCATGGCCTCATTTGAAAGAAATCGTAACTAAGTTCATGGTGATTTAATCATTCATTCTGTTTAACTTATATCACAATATTAATAAGCAGAATCATTAAGCTTTGTTGTTATTTTTCTTTTTAGAATACACGTCTTCAGTACTACTGGTTAGGTATATATAAAAGGGAAAATTGTCTAAAGTTAATTTAGTTGGGTCTTGCCCATGATGTTTATGTTCTTGCAAAACTATAACAGATCCCACCTTCTATCTTACGCTAGTTCGTCTGAAAACTGTAATGGCAGGCTAATAGTCAAAGTTAGGCATGTGATTTCAAATATGGGATATAAAGACAAGGGTGTGTCAGAGAAGGTTATCTTAAAGGACATCATAGTATAAATGTAAAATGGCCGTGGCTCCACGAGTTATGGCCTAATGTGCTTAATCGTGTGGCATTGAGCAAGATTCTCTCACTGTCTGTAAATAACTCCACAAATATAGAGAAAGATCAAAGATATATATAATCAACATCTTTTATTTCCATTCACATTTTCATCCGTTGAAGTCAAAAAAGTGTATGCAGTAAAAGATGCAAAAAAAAGAAATCATGTACTGATAAATCTGAAATTAATATCCAATGAGAGTTGTTCAAACCCGACCAATTGTTTCGATATTTAGGGTTTCATCTTATTTTAAGAACAAGCATAATCCCACAGTTGTGTCTTGTGCTCCACCCATATCACTTAGAATTACAGCTTCCCTTTTCTATTTCTATTTTATTTCTTTTCTCTTTTGGAACCTTAAATGAAAGCTTTGTCGTGCCTGATTAAGTATATACAGTGGCATAATATACAAACAATATACATTCCTTCGAGTTAACTTCTCTTACATATATGCTGACAAAATGTCAAATTATTGATTATTCTTTCCCTCTTCGTATACGATGAAAACTTAAGTTTAGTTAATAATTAACATAACTTATCCTTCTATAACTAAGAGAAAATTGTTAAATGTAATATATCAACTAAACTAAAGATAAGATGGAATTTATAATATATAAATGAATGTAAACATTTTAAGTGTTGATTTTCTGATATTGACTTAAATAGGATAAGCTTATTCTTATAAAAGCTAATTAATTTCGTTACATTTATCTCTAGTTAACGCCGTACTTCCAACATAATTTAAGGTTTCATTTTAGTATCAGAAAATAATGTGATTTTGATGGTGAATGATGAAGAAGTGAAGCATTTTGAGTTAGGTGTGGGAGAATTAATTGAAGGGTGTAAGCATAAGGGACATGGGGAGTTTAAAAATGTGAAGAAGGGCATCAGTACCAAACTTGTCTGAACCATGTTCCTTTGGGGGGTTTCGTCTGAGAATATCTTAATGGACCAAAACGCAAAGCTGTAACGCATTAAGAAGACATTGGAGCACGTGAAATGCTCGTGAGGGGCATGGTTACTGCCTTTGATACTGTAGACACAACCTAGATTTTTTGCTTGGCGTTCACAGTTTGTGACACTCTTGTCCATTTCATGTTTCTGTAAAATCCTCCTTTTTCTTCATTAATTAACATTCTCGTATTCTTTTCCAGATAAAATAATCAAAACAAACTCATACCTGATCTTCTCAATTTCTTGGTTTGATCAAAGATTATGCACGTATAACCACATATCTCCTTGGTACGGTTCACTGTACTTGGTTACATTCATTCCATACTAGACAATGTACTAGGAGAATGCTAGCTAGTAATTCCAATTAATTATGAGTTTTCTGAGATTACTCAACTAATTACCCTTGGATCAGATATTAATTAAGATTCTTAAGTGCATTTATTAGATTAAATATGTACGTTTTAATCCACGGTTGAAGTGTGCAATGATTTATAAGATATTTTAATGTGTGGAATAATTATAGGGAATGTTTATCTCAAAATATTTTGCTACTTAAAATAGATGAGTTGATGACAAATTCATTGAAATTACTCTTTCTGCAAAAGTGTGTTATGTTATATTATTTATATTTTATATTTTAGGTGCTGGAAAATAATATAATAATGTTTTACTTAAATTAGTATTTTATTTTATACATTAAATTATTTTTTTAATCATTTGTATTTTCTCCACGATTTGTAGACTACCGTGAATATTGAGTTGGTGACATGTTTTAAGACTAAACATGTGAAATTGAAGCTTTTGCTACTAAATGAAAAAGATCAAAATTAAATATGTAGGGTGTGACATAGGATATGTTAGCATTAATTTTAAATTGTTTCCCTTTAACAAGAAAAGTTCGGAACAAAAATTATTTACTAGCCATGCTAAAAGCATGGATGTTATATCATATATACTGAATGTCAATGTTTTATTAATTTAGACTTTAATACGTTTTTGACATAGTAAAACAAATCAATTTTACTTTTAGTTTGTGATATAAATTATTTGACGTTTACCTCTCAAAAAAAAAAATTATCGCCTAAGTCAAAGCTAATAATTGATTTGAATAATCAACACGTTTTATAGACAAAATAAGTAATTGAATTTTATAGTAAACATGTTTAAAAATATAGTTCTACTAATTATGTTGAGCAACTTACTTTGTTTTATCAAGGGCAGTGTAATTTTTTTTCATAAGTATTTTGTAATTTATAAAATAACAAAGACAAATAAAATCAGGTTTTTTCCTAAAATAAAATAAGCTTATGTATAAACTAATTTGTTTATAAATTATTTTTTGTAAAGAAGTTTTCTCCATATAGATCTTAAAATTAATTAGATTTACCTTGGGCTTGGGTATCAAGGCCTGAATTGGCCCATATGGTAGCAAAAGGAATAAAAATCATTGAGATAACAAAAACTGGGCTAATTTTGGTAGAACCTATGCGGGCCATGTAAATTGTTCCAATGACAAAACAATAAAGATGGAAAAGTCGAAGTGAAGCATTGAAACAACGGCAATTACTTCCTGCACCCCATAAGCAAACTGAAAAGTCAATTTTGTCCTCATCTTCTTCCCTCCTCCCCCATGCCAAATTATTCTTGAGAGCACAGCCCACAGAACACCAAGAACATAAAGTGTCCAATTTTTTTTCTTTTTCTTAAAAAAACAAACACAACGAAGGAAGCATAGGGTTTATGTTAGTGTTTGATAAAATATTAGGAAGAGAAACATTTATTGAAAGCATGAGAATTTAATTGTTTAACAATAGAAAATATGTTTGAATATAAAAGAAAAATACAAACAACAAAAAATCATAACACAAAACCTAATATAAAATTATAATAGAAAACCTAATAGAAAATCATAATAGAAAAAGGAAAGAAGATATCTAAGATATCTCTAACCCCTCTCAAGGTGAACATAAAGATTATGAAGGCCTAATTTAAAACTAACATATTTGAAAAGTAGTAGGATGAAGAGAATCTTGAAATCTTGAAAATCTTGATGAACTTAAGAAATTTGAAAATCTTAAGAAATTGAAAATCCTAAGAAAATTGAGAACTTAAAAAAAATTAGAATCTTCATAAATCGATAAATCGGATAAATCAAGAAAGTGGAGAAATTGATAAACTTGATGTTTTTTTTAGTTGCTCCAATCATCTTTATATTGCGAGGATCTAATGATAGAGTGACCATCAACATATCAAGAGATAGATCTATCTACGAAACCAAACTTATTTTTCATCTATAACGATATATAACCCGAGAGAGATTTTCATTCACATGGATATAATAATCATGTGTTGAATCTTGTAAAGAAGCAAGTAAGAGAGAAGAAGATGGAGTAAATACGAAAATTGTGATGGTTGTAAGGAGAATAAGCAACGAGGAAGAAAAATGAAGATCAAAAAGGTGTGGAAGATATAGAAGGTCATAAAATCCTTCTTGTTTTTGTATATAAGTGAGTAGGGCCGAGAAACATATTTTTCCGCTTTCACCTTCTCTTCTTTCTTCTTTCAATATCACTTGATTCAACTTCTTCAAATTCAAGTCGAACAGTGGGTACCTGCTAAGTGCACTTGCTCAAGTCAGATTTTAATCAATGAACTTAATTTACAGTTAAGTATCAAAACTCAATTAAGCTAACCTTACATCTATAATTTACCTCTATGTTTAAAGAATTTATAACGGACTTTAAGTTTATATTAGCCCAATAATACTTTTCTATTGACCCAATTATAACCCAACACCCACAAGTTCATTTCACCTGCTTAACTTATAATTTAAAATAAATAAATCGAACGATATGACTATTTTTCCAACACCTTTCGATTAGTACAACGTATTCATCTTCAACAGTATCTTATCGCATAATCTACCAACCTGATCATACACTACACCATGTGAGTGTTTCATAATATAGAAATGAAAGAAAACTTTGAGAAAAATATTTTATTAAAAGTATGAGAACTTAGTTATTTTACAATAAAAAAATATATTTAAATATAAAGAAAAAAAAGCACTAGAAAATCATAAAAAAAAAAAACTAACAGAGAAACGTAATAGAAAACTTAATAAAAAATCATAATAAAAAACTGAAATAAGATATCAAATCTAACATCTTCTTGAACAACCCTCTCATGTGCACATTCAAGGTCATGGAGTTCAACCTCACCACAGTTGTCGTTCGCGTTGGCGTCGTCATTTTTGCGCATGAAGGAGTTGGCCCGGCCAGTCATTGAACCGGAAAATTGCATGTTGTTGACTTACTAAGACACCCCATCGAAAGTGTTGTGATTGTCATTCGATTCTATTACAAAAATATCACCACTAAAGTTACACATAAGATTTTAAAAATCCTAAAATATTAACCTGGTTTCTAAATCCGATGAAAAAAAAATCTAATTTAAGGAATTTATCCATACTTTATTAATAATTTATTTCATTTTAAGATACTATTAAAAATATTTGTAAGTCTCTTAAGTTATTAAGTTATGTTACTTTTGTATATAAATATGTTAATTTTGTTTGTATTAATGTTTTAGTTGTCGTATTTAATTCAGGATTTCATCTTTAGAAAAATTATCCACGGGTGATAACATGTATGTGATAATGACTTTATTTAATAATAATAAAATATTTACGTTTCTTTTATATATTAAAATAACGAATTTTGTTGTGCATATGGAAAGGTCCGATTAAGGATATGTTTTAGATAATTCCATAAATATTTATTTAACACTAACGTTCCCATAGAGATTTAAGATACCATTTGCAAATCTATCGTGGACCAACCTATAAAAGTGATAAAAATAAAAACGTAATGACTCATATAACTCGTTTTTTTTTAAATATAAGAAATTGACAATAATAATAATAATAATAATAATTATTATTATTATTATTATTATTATTGTATAACTGGTCAATAAAATATTTGTAGCCATTGTAAACTGAAATAAATAAAAAAATAAGTGACTATCATTTATTCCACAAAGCAGTAAAATACAATACAAGATAGTGTATATAAAATAGGGTTAATTCTAATAATAATCAATTATTAAAAAAAGAAAAAAAACTCAATATACATAGAATATTATCACTAAAATGAATATCAAAAGTTCATAAATATAGAAATACGTATCAAGTTTATCATTAATAATTTTATTTATCATAAAATAAAAGTTCCACTACTAATTTGTCAATCCATTTCACACTAATACAAATATATACTTTATCAGCTAGTAGTACTAAATAAAATTGTGTTAATCCAATCTTAAATATATACTTAATCAATTCTTTGTACTAAATAAAAGTATGTTTGTCCAATCTTATATCCTGGTTTTTCATACAAAATGTTATAATTTTTAATTTTAAATGTTTGTTTGAATAAAATATTTTAATAACTAAATGCGCAAAAACATTATTTAAATATTAAAAAAATATTAATGGTTAAAAAGTATTAATATTAATAATGTTATATAATTAATTTTAGTTTAAGTTAATATTAAAAATTGTTAATATATATATATATATATATTATTTGTCATCAAATAAGTATTTATTGTTATAAAAAAAATGAATATAAAGTATGAGATATTACACTAAACTCAAATATAAATTACACTTAAGAACATGAGCAAACAAAGTTTATTATGAAAGAAAAAACAGTTTAAGTTAATAGTAAAACAATAATGAAAAAACATTAAATCATTTATATTGTTTTTTATGAATAAAAATAAATTTATTTATCTGATTCGGATAATGATTTCTCTCACAAAAACAATATTAATAATTTTGAACATATGTTAACATTAAATCATTTATATTGTTTTCTTATAATATTTCAAACAATTACTTATCAAAGAAATCATGACCAACTAAAGCAAAATCACTCTCCAACTAAAATTTTTGAAAATCCTCATTCTAAAGATATCTTAAATAATAAATAACTCTCCTAAGCTCTAGGTAGAGTCTACCCACGTATTCACCATAATTTTTTTCAAAAATATCAATACATGAAGTTAAATGAAGATGACTCCTAGTTGCATCATCAATCATATTACATCATAGCTTTTTAAACTCGTCAAATTACATCTTTAAATGAAATCACTTCGTAGTTTCAATATTGAAAAGTTTAACACACAAAAAATCAATAACAATATTACTTAGTTTTTTAAATTTATTTTGAGTCATACTTAAAAAGTTCTTAATTTGAAAAATAAATAAATAAAAATAATTGGATAATAAAATCTACTATAGTTTATCATCCTTTAAATTATTTAGATAACTATGATAATGATAATCATTTTAATCACTTTAAAAATAAGATTACAAGAAGATTTCATAATAAAACAACCAAATTCAGAAAAAAAAAAAAACAAATTTTAAAAAACTTCTTTCAATTATTTCCACAAATGCATGATAATAGAACAATGAAATAATAAATTACATAATGATAATCATTTTAATCACTTTAAAAATAAGATTACAAGAAGATTTCATAATAAAACAACCAAATTCAGAAAAAAAAAACAAATTTTAAAAAACTTCTTTCAATTATTTCCACAAATGCATGATAACAGAACAATGAAATAATAAATTACATAAAGATTCAACACCATTCCCACGTAATGAACATACAACAAATTACTTCCTTTTTTAAAACCTCACAATAATAAGTAAAAAACTATACACTAACTTCAAAATAACCAAAATTTTAATTAATGACATGATATCCAACAAAATCAAATTCATCAATCCACATGATTTATCACATAATAATAAAAATAATAAAAAGTTTAACAATTTAAACACATAAATATCATCCAAAAGAAAAATTACATAAATAAATAAAAAATAAATAAAACTTCTTCAGGTCCAGCTAACAACAAAATACCTTATTTTGTTAAAATGAGAATTTGGTGTTTATTTACCAACATTTCAACTAATATCATTTAAAAAATATTCTCTAAGTAATATTAACAAAACATTTTTTATTAATATTCTAAACTTAACCAAATTGATAAATTATTGTCGAAAATTGAATTAAAAAATACAAATGAAAAAGACATAAATTAATTTGAAACCGTAAAAAAAAATTAAGCAAAATTTAAGAATTTTTAATTTAAACAATTTAATTAGTTTCATATATATTTTAAAAAAAAATGTTTTGTTATAAAATATTTCATTTTTTTATAAAAATAAAATATATTTTTAAAATTCTTAGTTAAACACATAATAAATGCTAAACAAAGTATTTCTAGACGGAGAAAGAAATTCAATGAGAAAGAAGGAAACTTGAAATTTTTCTTTCCGTCCAAAAAGATATATTACATTAGTTTTGTGGTCTTGGAAAAAGTGAAACAAGCCGAAGAATCAGAAGATCAAACCTCCAATTTTCTTCTAAGGTTGATTTTCTCGTGTTCAACGCAAGCAACACATTTCCAATCAAATTCTCCTCACAACTTCATCATCATCATCTTCTTCAACAACTCACATTCCTGCATAACATATTCTTCAAAATGTAAAACCCATGCTCTGTGCAATTGCATATTGCAATCCAACAAAGCATGATTTACACAAACAAACAAAAAAAACATGGAACACAAGCTCATAGACCTACACAAAAGGTTCACCAACTTTATTATTCCTTCCAAAAACAAATGCCACGCCGATTCTCAACATAAGAAAATGATGCACTATTCATGAGACCGTCCACTATCCTTGAAGCCATTATTGTACCTTTGACCCTCTCAAACGTGTCTTTCTTTCACATTCTCACCATAAGATTCACACCTTCCTTCCACCGTCCACCTGTTAACCCAGTAATCTCCCTTTGTAGCCACCACTTTGCACTATTATATAAACCACCTTTACCTTCTTCACATCACACACTCCATAGCCTTCTCTTTTCTTCTCATCTCAAAACACCCTCAGCACACACACACACACACTTAACAATGGCGGCCTTCTCAAGCCATGCCATCAAAACCATCCCTTCTTTTTCCTTTCAGAAATCTGTCTCTACCAAACCAACTTCGTTCCTCACTCCCTCAAATATCAAACCTTCATCACCCTTTGTCTCATCAAACCATTCTCTCGCCAAAAGTCTCAAGCTTAACTCCACTTTGCCACACTCTTCTTTCACTTCAGTTCCCAAGAAATCTTTCACTTGCAGAAGCCAGGCTCAGCCTGTTGACTCTGGTAGACATACCCAATTCTCAATTTTGTTTTTTTATAGCTGAAATTGAACTGGGGTTTGTCTTCTTCGTCCTCTGACGTCACCCTTTTGCTTTCTTTGCTTGATCACTCTGCAGAAAAAGTCCAAGAACTGAATGTGTACGAGATCAACGAGCGAGACCGTGGAAGCCCTGTTTACCTTAGATTGAGCAATAAAAGTGTGAATTCCCTTGGTGATTTAGTCCCCTTCAGCAACAAGGTAAGTTCCTTCAGTTTCAGGACAAAATCTAGACAGAGTTTCAGGTATTTTTGATGTTGTTATTCCACTAAAGTTGGAGTTTTTATAACCTAATCTGTGTTAATCTTTAATGTAAACATTGTGGTAATCAGTAAAGTAAAATTTCGTATCCTAATCAGCAAACAACTGTTACCTTTTTTCTGCATTTGAAGATTTACTTTATGGACGCTAATTTCATTCATACTGAATTATTTGTGTGTTGTACTATGTTCAAACCTTAAGTTAAGTAGCTGCAGAAGGTTTAGACATTCCTTGTTATTATGATTACACTGAGGCTGTAGAAAATGTTGGATTTCCATGTGGTTGATTTTGTTTTTGGACATGTGCAGTTGTACACTGGAGATTTGCAAAAGCGCATTGGCATAACTTCTGGTATATGCATTTTGATCCAAAACAAAGCTGAAAAGAAAGGGGACAGATACGAAGCAATCTTCAGCTTCTACTTTGGAGACTATGGTCACATAGCAGTGCAGGGACCATACCTTACGTATGAGGACTCATATTTGGCTGTGACTGGTGGATCTGGAATTTTTGAAGGAGTTAAGGGTCAAGTGAAGCTGCATCAAATTGTGTATCCTTTCAAGATTTTATACACATTTTACCTAAAGGGTATTAAGGATTTGCCTCAAGAGCTTCTTGTGAAGACTGTTGAACCCATTCCTTCCGTTGAAGCTTCCCCTGCTGCTAAAGCCCTTGAACCCAATGCCACCATTGCTGGTTTCACAGATTAAAGTTCATCTTTTTATTACTCTTTTATTTTATTTATAGCTTTTTGTAGTTTGATGAGTTTCTGAATAACAAGTGGGGGTGTTTGATGCTTTTCTTTTTGTAGTAGTGGAGTTTCCATTTGATGAAAAACTTGACATTGTTCATTGTTCCATGGTGCTGTTTAAACAAATATCATGTGTAACAAAAACAAAGTGTGTTTGCCACCATTGGTGTTGGACTTTTTATATGTTTTAGTTACTGTTTCTCATGCCTTTTTAAAGCAGCACGTGAGTTTTTTTCTACAATATGATGATGATAAAGAATATTTTTTTGTTTTTTTTAAATAAATAAATAAATAATAAAAAAGATATATATAGTATAAAAATAAAATGGTTATAAAAGAATAATTTTTTATATCTTTTAAGAAAAAAGAAAATAAAAAGTAAAAAGGATAATATTAAATCAGGGTAAATTTTTTTGTCAAAGTATATATTATTTTTGTTTTTTTTTGGTATGTTCTTATGTTTTCAAATTGTGGTTGTCATTATAATACGTATTTTTGTATATTTTTTGAAAACATGTGCTTTTTTCGTCAAATCACATGGTTGGTTTTGTATGGATATCTCATCATCATTAACTTTTTCCTTTTTTCTAAGTGTGATTAGTTTGTTGTTACCTACTAATCATCGAAATAATTATTTTGTTAGATGGAATTTGGTCCACCGTTGTTATTTTATTCTTTTATCATATGGGTTTGTTGTCATTGACTGTCATTAAATATTAATCTGTGAGTCAATACTTATATTTTCAAATTGTAAGCTTAATTTGATTAAATTTCAAATTAGAAAAACTAATGAAACGAGTTTTGAAATTATAACCTATAAATAATTAATTAAATTTATATTTACGATTAAATTAACGACTACTGGTGACTAAAATTTAAAAATCACAAAATAATTCAAGAAAATAGTTGATATCATCTAATTTTCTCTCTATATATTATAATGCCGACAACTTCTAAACCCATTTGATCCAACCAATTTTATGATTATTTTTTTTATAAAATTTTGAAATATTGTTTTTTTTAATTAACGTGTCAATCACTGTCAACAATTTTGCATTTGAGATTTTTTTTTGCATTAAATGCATTTGGGACCAAGAACATAAATGCTAAGATATGATTATTTGGATTCTTTATCATAATTAATTGCCGTGAAATCATAATAATTAATTTTTAAATTTGTTGTGTAAATATATATATATATATATATATATATATATATATATATATATTATTTTTACAAAGTTCATATTTATAACTAATTATTTTAGAAGAGAAAATATTGACCATATTAAAAAGTAATTAATATTTAAATGTAAGTATTTTTAATATTTATGATACTATATAAATAATATGATATGCGGAATAATAATAACTTTTTTACTTTTTTCTTCCATGTTGTTAATTTTTCATTACTCATTTTTATTTATCCATAAAAAACTGTCCCGTATAAAAAAATATTCTCTATCAACCTTAATCTTCTTGATTTTAATTAACCGTCATTTCGAAAAATGCCTTTATAATTTATTCAACTGTCGTATTCAAATTTTGACCAATTCTTCTGCGTACTATTTATTACTTTTGTATATTTAAGAAACACGTGCAGCCTAAAACTTTTTTTTATATATATTATGATTATTGATTTTTCATTTTATAATCTTTGATTAGTTCTTGCCATGCATTTTAGATGGCTTTAGTACTCAGTTATTCTTTCTAAAAATTCTCATTTTATTTTTTGGTTTAATTTAAAAATGACCATGTACTACATTCATGACATTTTTTAAATACCAATCAATAAATATTATATAAGATTATCATCTGTTAATTTATTATTTAAATTTTTTAATAAAAAACGATATCAATCTTTTTTTATGATTAGACTCTGATTCTATTGATATTATATTTTCGAGATTAGGATTACAATAAAAAGAAAAGGGTCATATTTTTGTTGTTCTGTTGTGTTTTGTTAGGAAGTTCAGATAAGTGTATCTGGAGTTTTTACATAACAAAATAAAGGTAATTGAAGGTAAATGTCGTCTGATATGAAAGCCATGTAAGAGAATTGGTGTTTTACTTGCTAATTTTCAAGCATAGATGTGAAAATCTTCACAGTGCTGTTTCATGCTCTGCTTTTCCCCTGTTTTTGTCTGCTACGAACCGATGGCTAGACATTTTTAAAATTATTAAACTTAAATTATAAGGAATCAGAGATACAATGGAAATTTTATTTTGAAATGTTTCTGTGAGTTTAGAAAATTTTGTTACAAAAATTATATTTTAGGAATTTTATTCTGAAAAAATTGTTCCAGAAATCTTGAAATATGTAATCCCAAAGTCACTTTTCCTGAGGCAAAATGGTTATTCTGAAATTTTAGAGAGTGGGTGAAGAAATTGTAGGGGTACAGAAAGTAAAAGCTAAATTTGAGACCCGCGGAATGAACAGTTGGGCTTTTGAAAACAAATGCAAAAGAAAACCCGCCTATTATTTTCTTCGCTCCCCAAGTACTTCATATATTTAAGTCATTATTTTATTTTTGAATTTGTGATTGGTAAATAAAAAAAGGTAAAATTTTCCATCCTAAGAAATTTGTCATGTAACAGAAAAATTCAATAGGTTAAACTAACGTACTATTTTATTTTATTTTCAATGAGATCGAATTCATTTTCCCCTCAAAATGAACAGAATCTCTCGGAATATATGCACATCATCTCTGATTTAACTTTCTTCGTGGCCCTCACCTTTCTTGAAGCTATTTTGGAAATATGTATATGGCTGGCTATACAAGGCAAATGTAAGAAGTTTTTGGAACTTATCAAATCAAGTTATCAATCATATAATTTGACGTCATTCCACAAATATATCACGACAAAACAAAAACAGTCACACAATTATTTGTCTCTCGCAACCTAAACTGTTTTCAAACGTGCATGCTTCAAACCTAAGATTTTCACTTCAACTTTCACCCTTCTTTTAATCCAAGAATATACAACAACAACTCCCAAGTGCTTACATACAACCATAACTCCGAAATCAATCCAAATCATTTATATCATAGTAGACACCTGATCTTATTTATTTAGTCGGCAAAGGAAAAAGTTTATTAAAAAGATATAATATCAATTATATCTGAGTTTAATTATATAAGAAATTGACATTACTCTTTATAAAAAACTTTAATAATAAATGAATGAATTTTAAACTTTATATAATATTTTATCTTTTTATTTTTGTTCAATATAAAACTTAAATTCATACTTAAAATTTTATCACAAAACACTTTATTTCCATTTTGATTATAAGTGTTATCAACGATAAGAAAATAGCTCTAGTATAAAGATCTTATAAGTATTTAAATTGATTGTATATCACCAACACTGATAAACACACATTAACATGATCTACAACACCTCCTCCAATAAAAACTTCTACATGAGATTGATCAAAATGAGAATCCCAAATTGCATGAACAATACGTCTCATTTGTTTTTATTTAGTTGATGTGTTACTTTCAATCATCTTTTCCTATTAAAACATATATATATTTATGGGAATTAAATATTAATAAGAAAATTGAATACTATAGTAAGTTGTATATTTACGAAGAAGTGAGATATTTGAGAAAGTGAAAGTAATGAAGAGATTGGTGAATGTTTATGAATGGCCTAGCCTATTGTGGAATTGGATGGTAATGGTTTGGGAAGGGAGTGTTTGGAAATTTGCATTAAGATGAGACAGTTCACTGGGAAGTAGTTTGTGGGGACAGAGAATGGTAGAAAGTAGAAAGGCTTTATGATATAAATGAAGTAAATGGGTCCCAGAGGTGGGTGTGTAACAGAACCTCTCTCTTTCTTGATACTTACCTTGCATACACATCAGACAAAACTGACGGCTATGATGAGGTCCAGTGTGGGACCCTGGTCCTGCTTCCAACCTCACTCATTGTCAAGTGTCAAGACAAGAATGTGACATGCACATGCTCAAGAAGAAAGGAAACAAGACATTCTCAGTCTCACACAACAACACTTCACAACACAACACAAAACTCTTCACCATTCCCTGCTCCTACAAACACGACTGCATGCTCTCACATCCACTCTTTTGATCTCCACCCTACACTGAAAACAACTCAACAGTGCAAACTCATCATATTATGCTCTACCTCATTATTCTCAACTCCATCAAACTTTTAATCCAATGGATTCACCCCATTGGGATTTCACTAGGTTACAACTACCTCAATTTTGTACTACTCATAGGAGGGAAACTTCATTCATCTATTCTTGTACTACCCTTTCAAATTTTTAATACAAAGTAAACCTAATATATATATATATATATATATATATATATATATATATATATGTATGTGTGTGTGTGCGCGCGCTACTCATACACTACTCACAGATATGCAGAATTTACCAAACCTGTGTTTTTACCCTTCTTCTTGTTATTAAAACCTGTACATATTTATATATATATATATACACCCTGTGATTATCTCATCAAATTTCCAACAAAAGAGTCATTCTTTACAAAAAAAACATGTCTTTATGGTTGGTTTATGCATTCAATAATTGATTTGTAGAAGCTTCCGGGATACTTTCCTTCTTGTGTTTTTGTTTATTGAAAAAGCATCTGACTTAACTTGGTTGCAGCTCAATATGGAGGAGTTTCTTGAATTGGGGTTCGGTATCATGGTAAAAGATTGGTGTTTTATCAAACTGAAATGAGTGATTTGTTGTTGTGTATCAGTTTGGATAAGGTGATGGTGTTGGTTTTAATTTGTGGAAAACTACAGGAAGCATGAGTGTCATATTCTCTCTATGGAATTGCCATTATTGTAATAAATGATGGTGTTCTAAATTGTATGGCCGTTCTTTTTTTTTCTTGGATACAAAAAATTGCTATTTTTATTCTTGTACTTGACCAATTGTTTTTCTTTTGTACCTTAGGGTGACATAATTATGGTGCTGTCGTAGGGAGTTTAACATTTTTTGTTTAAATCCTCGGAGAAAAGAACAAAAAAATATGTTTTGCTCGATTCCTCACCTACTCTAATCATTCATTTGATAACCTCATCCTCATGTGGTTGTAACTAAATATATTGACTATAATGAATTGAAAATTGCATCTAAATTACACCTACTTTGACCACTTAAATTAAATATGATACGGCTATCGTTAAAGGTGGATTCGCTGAAGACTAGTGCAGGCTCTGACGAATCCTCTAACTCAACTTTTATCTAAATCACATTCAACTCGCTTGATTATTAATGATTAATTAATCAATCTCATGCTCAATGAATAGAAAGAAAGCTTACGAGTTTGGTATGTCATGTTAGTGTGCTGTGACAGTTCCCTACAGAAAATATGAGGAGCCATCATCACCAAAGATGCATGAAGCAGATCCATTATTTGGTGTTGTTTTCTGCAATCTGAATAAAATGAAAATTCACCGTGAAATAGATGAGAAATCCATTTCATTTTCTAAATTTTAACATTGTCTCCATGTGAAGTTGTGTGCTGGATGAGTCGTGATATCAGCGACATTTTTCCTGAATTAATGCATCCTAATTTTATGGAACTAGAAAGGAAATAAAAGATAGACAAATTTTTTATTTTGTCTTGCTTCAGCAATTAAAAAAAAAAAGGACTAATAGTTAGTGTCCCATGATTCACTTGAAGATTAAACTTGCCAACTGGTCTAGGATATTAGGGGTCAAAGAATAATAATAGTTACTGAGAGAGAGTCCAATGAATTTAATGCAGAGGCCAAAAAACAGAAATAAGAAAGGTGTAATATAGAATGATATTATTTGAGGCATGCTGTTGCACCATGGAGATTCAAAAAGTGAAAGAGAGACAAACACTCCTCACAGAAGTACTTAGGCATGCCTAGTCTTTGAATTGATGCCAAAGGCACATTCCACCTACCTATACCTTGCCTAGACAAAAAGCTTCAACTTCAGAACACTCTCTTTTTGTCATGTCTGAACCTGCAGCATCCACTTTCAAACCTCTGCAAGTTTGAAGAGTAACTTGAATCAACATTTGCAACACTGCTGAATTATTTTTCCAACTAATTCATGGCCACAGCTGAACCACTTCCTTATAGTTCAAGAAGAAGAGACGAGTCAGAGTTCAATTTGAGAGAATGGAACGTGAAAGCTCGAATCAGCCGTGAGAACACCAACTCCAGAAGGTACTCAGGATCTTACATGAGAAGCTTTAGAGAAGACACAAGGTCATTTAGATCAAACATAGCCATTTCCAGTACTGCTTCTTCACCCGGATACCCCTTAAAAGGTACACATTTCTTTTCAATCCAATTCAAAGTGGTTCATGCTTTTAAATTTTTATCTCATTTTCATCTCAAATTGCTCCCTTTGTTGCAGATGAAATAGACCCTTCAACATATTCTTTCACTACTGCTCTTAAAGGTACATTATAGGTGAATGAACAATGATAATTAGCATAGCAGTTTATATTTTTTTTTTTTGTGCTTGAGTTTCTGAATCAATTGAACTGTGATGGTTCATTGCAGCATTGCAAGCAAGGGCAGCCTATAACAGTTGGGAATGCTCATCCCCAGATGGGTTTGCTTTGAATTCCAAGTGGAATGAAGCAGAAAGGTATATATGCAACCCTCTTTCAGGGGAGGTACCATTGGAGTGTTTGTCTGCAAAAACTCTTAGTGGAAGATCTTTCAGAAACTCAGTAAACAGAATTGCCATGTCTGCTCCTTTAGTTTATTCCTCCAAACACATTCCAACAAAGTCATCAGCTTACACTCAAGAAGAAGTGGCTCTGCAATCTCCCAATCCAGGTTCACACACTTAATTAGTCAATATTCTTCTTGATCTTTTCTTTTTGCTTTCAACAACAGTTAAAGTTCTCAATTCAACTTTGCCTCTGTATGCAGAAAAGAAGAAAGAGGGTATGACAAGAGATGTGGGTACTCAAAGCACACCTCGTTATCTCAGTTCAAGCAGTCCCAGCCCTGCTTCAACTCCATCCATCATGGAGAGATCAAAACCTCAAGCTGAAGACTCACCTAATTCAAATGCAAAAACAAAATCTGAGGAAGAGGTACTGTCACATATTTTTCACTGAATGTTCCTTTAATGAGTTCATCAGAAATTCAAAATCTTATATATGTCTTAATTAACACATCAAACACTTTAGATTCAATTCATGTTTCCCCTTTCTTTGGTCCTCATAAATGAATGCCTCTCATCAAACACTAGACAGTAGAAATTCCAAGTTTCAAAATACTGTAATTGTTTGTGTATCTTTTGTTATACTTAATTTGTTGTTTTTCCTTGTTTGGCAGAATGAAATTACAAAAACTAGAGTAAACAGTGTATGCATTTATAATATAAAATAGTTTTAATATATATTGTTGACTTTTATTATAAATATTTTAAAACTCATTACAATCATAACTTTTGATTAGCTGATAGTGTGGATTTTTTACATATAGTACATATATATATATATTAAACTCTTAAATAATCTAATAATCTACAGAAGAGTCCAAAAAATCAGATACATGAGTCAGGTTCATTTAAAATTTTCAAAATTATTCAAAATGAATGGATAGAAAAAGAACAATATCCTACAGTTTCCAAGATTAAAGAATCAAATCTGTTGTCTAGATTTGTAACCTTCTAATGTGGGGGCAGTGGTAGATATATGTCTCTCAGTAGTATTTCATGTTTTAAGTGTATCTCTGGTTTTTGGCCCCTACTTACTTTCCCCTGGTAAGCTGTTTTTCACTACACATTCAGTTGCACTTGTCTCTGCGGTTTTGGGAATCATTTTTCCTGCCATGAAACTGTTATCTAGGTTTCAACTTACAAGTGTTAAATTTTGTATACCATAACTCTTTAATCCAATATAGTTCTCTTTCTTGAATATGATTAAAACATGACAGTGTGTCCCCAACCTATGTAGCTCTTCCATTGTCTCACATGTGAAGCTACATAAAATTCTGAGAGTCAAAGTACATTGGTTTATCTTTATGGTACTTCAACAAAAACTGTTTACTCACTTTCATGCTATGTACCACTCTTTCATTAGGATTACATACAGAATAGCATAAATGTAGGCTAATTTTACATGACAAAAATAGCATCATGGAATAGTTACATTAATGGATAATGCAATGGTCTGAAACTATTGTACTAAGTGTGCTACATATTAACAATTATGCAACTGTCAAATGATGTAGCCAACAAAGATGTTAGAGATTGAATAATTCCCAAGCAAGCTGATTAGCAACAAGGAGTAAGTTATCACAAATAATGATTTTATGTCCTTTTCTAATTCAATAATGTAACTTCTCTTGCTTCAGTTTAAATTTAAATGGATTTTATAATCGATATAATTTGGCCTACCTCTTTCTTTGTCAGAAGAAATTGTCGGTTCTTATCATCCAAACAAAATTGGCATATTAGGTAGAAACAAGTGACAGCTGCATTAAAGAATATTTTCAGTATAAAAATAAAATGAATCACTTTACATTTATTGCAACTTATCTTAAAAGAGATATACTATATAAATACATTGGAGTTATTGTATATGTATAAGATTGACTTACATATGTATGGATTATAGTTATATACATATGTAGAGAGCATGTAAGAAAATTGAATGAGAAGAAATTGATAAAGGAATATTTTGCACAAGATGACAGATAGAAGTGATGTTGATTAGTGTTTCCAAAAATAGCAACAGTGTGGGGTGAGTAATGGGATTGAGAAGCACATGATAGAAAGCATGACATTGATATGTGAGAATGGAAATGCATGTGCAGGTGGAAGTGAAAGATGAAGAAATATGGGAGACAAAAGAAACAGAAAGAGAAAAGAAGGAATGGAGGAAGAGAGAGGAACATCTTTGCAAACAACAAAGTGGTTGCTTTTGGTGGATGAGAAAGAAAGAAAAGGCAGAGAGAGAAAGAGAAAGACAGAGAAGGAATAACATGTTTCTCACTCACTTCAAAGGTAGCAAAAGATAAAGAGCATCAAAATCTGATAAAGGGTGTAAGTGCAGTGCAGTGTTGCAACAATGCATGATGGTTAAGATTCTCTCTCACTCACTCATTTCACCAATTTTTGCAGTGCTTTGCTGAAAATAGAAAAGTTAAGAGCATTAATGCAAATTGCAATTGTGAAAAGCTTGTGGACTCTGCTGTGTGTGGCTCTCTTTCTTTCTCTATCTGGTGGTCCCTTTTTTTTTTTGTGTTTCTGCTAAATATTAAGTAATATCATATGATATGTTGTGTTCTTGTGGTGAAATTTGCCTGACATCTTAGGATTCACGTGCATCTTTTGTTTCTGTATTTTGAATTCTTATCCCTCTTCTTACAATTCAATTCTTAAACAAGTTTCCACAATGCAAAATTTATCAGTATATAGATATTTATATCTTAAATATGGTTTTGTTAAAAACAAGTCCATTCACTTGGTAACATTGCATCCATGTTTTTATTTTTTTTTTCTCAATTAAATGTATATGTGTAATTAACTACTAAAATTGTGCTAATGAGTAAAATTTTTAGATTTGTCAATATCTTTCAAAGAAAATATCTGTCTAGAAGAAAATAAATTGATTTAGAAACATAATAAATAAGCAGTTTGGGAGATGAACAATTTTGTAATAAAAACATCACTGTGGTGCTGAAAAGAGGAAAATAAATAATTTTACTGTAGAAATGATAAAGATAAAATCAAAGAATAAGAAGAAAAGTTTACAAAATAATAAATTAAAGATTTTGTTTTATTACAGTATAGTATCAGAATTAGAAAAGAGAAATATCATGTGGGCGCCACGGTCTTCAAGAAATAATAGTGTCTAATTTTGGACTGTTTGGCCCAATTGGTCTTCAGTCAAATTAGGCTTGGGCCATTATGAATAATAAATTAAATTAATATACATTTTGAGAGTGTTTTTTCATGCCTTCCTCACATTTCTGTCTTCATTCCTCTGTTCCAAAAATAATTTTCTTTCGTTAAAGTTTTCCAAAAAAATCCCTCAACAGATTCGAAAGTAATTAAAAAATATATTTTTTAATAGATTAATTTTAAGAGTATTTTTTTTTTGTTTTCTCATATTTCTCTTTAATTCCTATATTTCAAAAATAATCTTCGTCTTTTAAAATTTTTGAAAAGTCTTTCAACAAACTTTGGAAGTCATAGAAGAAAAATATTTTTCACAAAATTTTAAAATCTGTTCAAGAAATTTTTTTAATAAATTTTAAAATCCGTTTAAAGATTTTTTAAAAATTTCAATAAAATTCAAAAATTTGTTGAAAACTTGAAATATTTTTAAACAAAAATCCGTTTAAGAATTTTTCTGGATTTTAAAATTTGTTAAAAAGAATAAATAAAATATAGGATTTTTTAAAATATAGAAAATAGTTTTGAAATTAAAAAAAAAGTAAAGGTACACAAGAAATGTGGGCAGTACAAGAAAAATATGGACATTTTCACCATTTATTGCTTTTGTATTTGCACCAGAATAAAATATATTTCACAGTGATAATGATTGTTTTAAAATTTAAATATTTTTATTATTTCAATAGCGTTACATGAACCAATTTCTGAATGAATAATAGTGTAAGAAAATCTCCCAACAATAAAGCTTACTTTTTGCTGTCATATATTAAATGAACTTAAATAATCTTTTTGACAAAACTCAGAAAACATGTTTTCTTCTAAGTTTAATGTTTGTATCAATATTGTTTAAAACTCAAATAATTAAAAAAATTAAAAACAATAATTTAAGTATAGGATAGCTGTAAATATTTTTCATATAAAACTAATGTGGTAAATTAATTTTTCTCTTACTTAAAATATGTTTAAACTGTATTTTCCTTAACTTTCATTTAAAATTTTACACTTTTCTTTTTGAAAATCAGGACACAGGTAGAAAATTAATTGAAACAAACTATTAGATTAAGTTAATATAAAAATAAAATAAAATTTGATATAAAACTTTGATTAGAACTATAACTTCATTTTATCTTATATGCGTCTTTACTTTTCTCTCTATGTAAATAATATATTTATTTGTTAAATTACTCAATATATACATAGTTAGAGAGGACATACTTTTACCTAAATTATTCTTTAAATACTTTCCTTCCTCTGTGTAAATATATATTTAAAATATAAAGTTAACAAGATACAAAAATATTACTTCTTTCATTAAATTCAGTAACAACTTACATATTTAAGTTTTATCAAAGGAAAATATCATGTTTTTAAATTTACAGAAAAGAAGAGGACTAAGTACATGTTTAATAATAATAATAATAATAATAATAATAATATTATTATTATTATTATTATTATTTGTTAATCATTCACTCACACATTACAACATCCATTCAAACATTCCTTATACATAAAAGAAAATAATGAAATGTTTTATTTTCTTTTAAACCATGTTTCTTACAATGAGAAACTTTTTTCTTGTTGAATGATTATTATTTTTCATTTGATTTTCACATATAAGTTTAAAAAATATCTTGAAAAAAAAAAGTCATTCTCTTAAGTAAGTTTAAGAACTTATATTTGAAGAAATTACAAAGGAAATTTGTTATACAATCAAGTCATGTTTGATATTAACTTAAATGTTCTATTTCTAATCTATATTTTTGATATTCTTAAAATTAATACAATTTGAAGGGACTTATCTCTAAATCAACAGAAAAGATTGTTAAATGAGAAATAAAATTTATTAAATTTATAATTGTTTTCTAAATTTTAGGTATAATATAATATTTTAAAAACAATGTGTTTGGAGGGCCCAAAACGACATCGTTTGTATGGTCCTATAAATATATCACGTTTCTCGTTGATAGTGCTTCTATCCGGCAGAACCCGAATTCCTCTCAGCTTTGTTCTCAACCGCGTGAAGGAGAGGTACTGAAATTGTTTCTGAATTTTTTGTTGTTGATTTCTACGGGATGTTGTTTCTGTTGTTTCGTTCTTGTGATTATTCAGTTCAGTTGTTGTTCTTAGAATAATAGAATATGTATTGAATTCAGATTCGTTGTTTGTTAGCGTCAGTAATGGAATACGGTTCATCCTCTGATCTGAGTCAGTCTACATTTTCTATCATTGATGAGGATCATACCTTGGCAAACTCTGTCAGATTTACCTTAAATCAAGAGTAAGTCATAGTATTCTTTTGAATTCCTAACTAACGCACTTCCTTTCTTAATTTTGTTAATGAGCTTGAAAGTGTTATTCTGTTTCATCTCTCTAGGGTTCTTCTGTATCTGATACACTAAGGAAACTGGAAAAAGGGAAGAACTATCGAAATAAAAATGAAATTTATTTTTCTTTTCTTTTCATTCAAGATGTGTTATTATATAGATAGTCTTTATTGAAAGATCAGTTCAGAATGATACTCAATATTCTAACAAGAATCATAGTGCAGCCGTCATAAACCAGTCAAACATAGTCTTTGAGTCATTTAGGTTTAGGGTTGATAGTGCTTCTAATGGGCCGAAGTAATGTGGCCCACTATTAGTGTCTATGGTAAGAAATTAAATTGCTTAAGGAAAAATTATATATAGAAGATTAAAAAAGTAAACACAAATAATAATAGTATCACCCGTCAAAATTTAAAGGATAATGATAATTAGACAATATTTTTTTGACAATATTTGAACATCATTTATGTGTCATCCTGTGATTGGTGTAGTGTTTATAATTATTATTATTGATTGTGGAGTAATTTTGGATCAATCACAGAATAACACGTAGACGATCTTCAAATTTGTAAAAAAAATGTTTTCTAACTATCATTATCCAAATTTAAAACACAAGGAACATGAATACTTATAATAACCGGTCAACATGAAAAATAAATATAATAGATAAAAAGAGGGTAAAATGGTCTCTATTGAAGTGTGTAATAATGCCCAACGCAGCGAATTGTAAGGAATTGAATAAAAAAACAAAAATGCAAAAGCTTTTGGCTGACAGAGTAAAATTTTTGTCAAATAGCATTCCTAAAGCACAGGGAAGGGATATTAATAATATGTTTTTATCTTGAATAAAAACTGACTAAATAAAAATATTTTTACTTTAAATTATAATTGTAAAAATAGTTGTTGGTCAGTGTCAGCGAAGTGTAACCTTGCAACTAGAGGATAAGATATTCATCTCAAACACTGAATTCTACATAGAACAAGGAATGAGAGACTGAATTTTGAAATGTGTGCCTAAATTCTCTTGAGAAGATCAAATAGTGAAGCCATAAACGGTTGCTTATTCATTGCAAAATTAGAGTCTGAAAAATAGTCATGCACCTGACCTGAATTTCAGTCTGCCTATTGTTTGATTAATCCATTTACATATCTGTTAAATATAGTTTGAAGGATTTTCATTTTAAGACCTCGCATTATAAAGTATTGTCTGTTTTAATAGACTTTTCCATAGATCTCCTTTTATGCCCAAGCTTTTCTCTTTTCTTCGTCGTCATCGTCAGTGCAATATATGCCGATGAGGCAATTTCATTGTATAATGTTGTCTTGCAGCCCAAGAGTAGCATTTTGTGGCTACAGCATTCCTCATCCTTCAGAGAATCGTGTTAATATCAGAGTCCAGACAACAGGTAAGTAATAATGACTGATTTGCAAATTTGTTCTGCAATCTACTGCTATTACTTTTTATTTTGCATCAAAATCACCAGAGTACTGTGTACATAGTTACCAATTTCATATTTTTTTAGACAACGTTGTATATTCTGCCGAGGTGCCATTTTGTTACTTTTGATAGATATGAAGCTGTGAAAGGGAGCCGAACTTTTTTAAGCCAATTATTCTGTCACCACAAAAATTGTGATACTAAAATCTTTCTCGTTGCATTATATTCTCTGTTGAACGTAAAAAAGTTTTTCTTTTGAAATTTAAAATATGAACACATTACAAGGTTTAGGCGCTGCATCCATAAAAAAAATTAAATTGAACAGTCATACAAATTATACTAAGTATTTTTCATTCCAATAAAACATTATAGGACAATAGTAGGTCATCAACGAATAAGTTTTTCATGATGGCTATTTTCGCCCGTAGGCGTATTTGGTTAGCTTTTCTTGTATTTTCGTGTTCTCTAACTTTTGTAATTTATATATAATTCAATATCACTGCATTGGTAATTCAATATTTCTTTGTATCTGTAGGGGATCCAGCATCCGAGGTATTAAAAGATGCATGTCAAGATCTGATGCTTATGTGCCGGCATGTTAGGAGCACTTTTGATAAGGCAGTCAGTGATTTTAAAAAACAGCAAGGCTAGGATAAAATGGATATCGAGTAGCTATAGTTTCAATTTGTTTTAAGTTGATTTTGCTTTGCGTCATTGTTCTTGATAGTTGGGTATGCAAGTACATGATAGTTTTATTTTGCCCATGTAGCAGACACACTAAAATATGATGAGCAGGAAAATGTATGTGTCGAAATAGTATTCTTAATCAGTTTTAAAATATACTTCAGAAAGCAAACTTCATTCCTGAAACTAGCTTGTTTGCTTTTCCGTTTTGTTGGAAAAGACTTGAGTTCGATATCCACGTCAAGGGAAAAGCTACATGGGATGTGGGAAATAATCAGACACCAAAATGGTTTTGAATTTTACTTCACATATGCTTAGTTCGTAACCTCACACGCACAAGATAAGGCAGTAGATTTAATGTTACAAATTCTCATATTTATGCGAAGAGAATCAAACGGTGTACCTAATACAAAGTTGAGTCACTGTTTTTTATGACATGTGGGTGGAATGGGCAACAAGATGCCTAAAACATTTTTCTTCATCATTCATTCATACTACTAAAATAGAATCTCCTAGAATCCGGGCATATTAACTAGGAAATTGGTGATATGATTCATTAACATGATAATATTATGTAACGACAAAGAAAGATGTATAGTCATTATAGGTCGAGTGGTAGGAAACAACATCATAATTTAGCAAATTAAGCCTGTCTAGCATTAGAGAAAAAAAGAAAGTATTACACACAAGGGTTTAGATCTAATATGATCACTGTTATTATATATTTGTACATCCAAAGAGGTGGCAAATGATCGTCCTGGGGTTCATAGTATATATCAAGCTTCAATCATACTCTGTACTCTCTACCATCAGCAGTTTCTTACACAGTGAAGTGTATCCCTGCAAGTTGTTAAACGGTGGAAACAGATTGATGATGAAAGTACACTCCATGGCATCTTGTTTTGTACGAACGTTGTGATTGAGTATTTTTAGTCAAATAATGTTATATTTAATTAATTTATTTTGTTATCATAATGGTTTTCCATTTTTACCTTTTTGTGAACTATTTTCCAGTTAGTTTGCAAACATAAGTCTCAGTCAACCCCTGATTTTCTCAACTTAGTAAGAAACTGTAGTTTTTGATTTGGTTATGTTTCCGTGTTTTTCTCAATGCCAAAGCTTATTCTGATCCTAACGACCATATTCACGTACATTCTCCAATCATAATGCCAATCTCATCACCCAAAGAACCCTTCCTCGAAATCATCACAATCATTGTCTTCTTCTTACTGGGCCCACGTCCAGTCCCAGTCATCGCTCGGGATGCCCACGTCATCAATTTCCGGTCATCGAATCTCTACCCGGAATCCCTCGCATGGGATCCCCTCATGCAGCACTTCCTCCTCGGATCCCTCCGACAACGAGTCATAACCGCCGTCTCGGACTCTGGAATTGTCGAAACCTACATCTCTGACACCGACCTTCCTGCAGATGCCTCCATTCTCGGCCTCGCCGTCGATACCCCGCGCAACCGCCTCCTCGCCGTCGTACACTCGTACCCTCCCCTTCCTCCGTTCAACGCCCTCGCCGCCTACGACCTCCGGACCCGCCGCCGCCTCTTCCTCAGTCCCCTCCCCTCGGAAAGCATCGACGCCGCCAACGATGTCGCTGTCGATTACAATGGCAACGCCTTTGTCACCAACTCCGGCGGAAACTTCATCTGGAAGGTCACCGCCGACGGTTCCGCCTCGATTTTCTCTAAATCGCCGAAGTACTTGGCGGAGACAAACAGTCCGGCGGACGACGATGACGACTCACCTCACAATTACCTAGGGCTGAACGGAATAACTTACGTAAGCAAGGGTTACCTCTTAGTGGTGCAATCGAGCACCGGAAAGGTTTTCAAGGTGGACGCGGAAGACGGGACGGCGAGGAAGGTGTTATTAAAGGAGGAGCTGATCGGCGCTGAAGACATCGCGTTGAGGAGCGACGGGATGGCGGCAGTGGTGGCGCCGATGAAGGAGCTGTGGTTGTTGAAGAGCATGGATAGTTGGTCGGAGGGAGTGGTGTACGACAAGGCGGAGGTGAATGTGCAGCGTTTTCCGACATCGGTGGTGGTGGGAGATAAAGACAGGGTGTATGTGTTGTACGGACACGTGGATGAAGGGAAGAAGGGGGATTCGGGAAGAGAGAGTTTTGGGATTGCTGAATTGCGATCGAAAAGAGAGAATGAAGACGAGAGTGTTTGGATTTTCGTTCTTATTGGTTTGGGTTTCGTTTATTTTGTGTTTTGGAAGTATCAGATGGCTCGCCTTCTCAAGAAGGTGAACAAGCTTAATTGAAATTTCATTTTTCCAGACACTTTCTCTTCTCTCTCTTCTTCACTTCAAACACACATTTTATAATCAAGTCTTCATTTTTCCCAACACTTTCTCTATACCAAAATTGCTATTCTTATTTTCTCCCATGTAAGGACTGAAAAATGATGAGATTAAATGTGTATTTAACAAAAATTTGAAAGTTCATGTGATTACCAAATACGAAATCCGTTTATTTTTTAGTGTTTTTTTATGCGAATGCATATTGATTTTATTTTATTTTTTAAATCGTTGAAGGCTTGAATGTTTTTTAAAATCCCTTGATAACTGTGTTAATCGATTTCAAAATTTGTTTAACATATTTTTTTAAATTTTATTTTTTAATTTTAAATTTAATAAATAAATAATTTATTTTAATATTTTAATCAAATTTTTTAAATTACTATCATAAAATTTAAAAATATTTGGTTTATTTTAATATGTTATTATTTTAGTAATTATGATTACAATTTTAATAATAATCATAATAATACTAATAATAATAATATAAAATCTAATTTAGCATATTTTAACATTAAAATACTAAAATAATTTAATTATTTATTATTAATTTTAAATTTTAAAAAATATGATAAACGGATTTTGGCATCCTTTAACATAAATCCGTTAACATATGCAACATATTCTTTAAAATTTTGATTTTAATTTTAATTTTAACAAATAATTAGTTTATTTTAATATAATTTTTTCAATTTAACAAAATTTTTAAATTGCTTTTATTATAAAATTTAAAAAGTATTTAGTTTATTTTAATATAATTTAATGTGTTATTATTTTAATTATCATTATAATAATAATAATAGTATAAAATCTAATTTAATATATTTTAACACATTAAAACTTATCAAAATTTTAAAATAAATTATTTATTACTTAATTTAAAATTAAAAATAAAATTTAACAGTTATAATTCAGATTTTTAACGATTTTCAGAAACAGTTGAATTTTTTACATATATTTTTACAAAAATCATTAAAAGGCAAAAATTAGTATTTAATTTTTTGAAAACGGAATTCTAACCTAACTCTTTGCAAAAGTTATTGAAAAAAAAAAACGGGAACAATCTTTCATAAAAGGGTCTTTGGATAGAGCAAGTTAGATAAGCCTTGAAAGAAACTGACAATATCAACTTCCTTAGTTACGATATGATAAACTTATACACGACCTGGTTTCAAGCTTATGTCGAATTTAGAATGAATATACCTTCATCTTCTTGGAGTTTCAGAGATTTAGATCAAATCAAGATAGTTCAGTTCTATAAGGTTAATTACAAAACCATACTATCCAAGTAAATATGAGCTACTATCTAGTAAATATAAAAAAATATGAGAATTACATTACATAGTTCTCTTTCCCTGAGAACTACAATAATGTTCAGTCAATATTCAGCTTGAATATGGTAAATATGTATTTTTCAATTGATAATTCACATGTATTGTGCCATCTTTTGAATTTACCTTTGTCTATTTCACGAGAGCGTCATCGGGCTTTATATATTACTCAATACAAACTCCTAGTTTCCCTAGTTTCTATAAATATACCAAATCCTTTTGTCGATCATAACTAAAAATTGAATTTCGTTTCCTTACAAATAGTAATGTTCTACTTGTTTATCGTTGTTAAAATAACATTAGAAAATTTATTCAAAAAGCTCAGGGTTTGAATTTCTTCAAAAAGCTCAAGTTGCTATGCAGTCTACAACTACTATTTGCCTACAACTCGTTGTCCTCTAATATCAAGTTTAACAAAACTCGAATTTTGGAAGAAATCGATAAAAAAATATCGCATTTCTGAGTTGTTTTGTCATAATATCCAGGATAAAAATAATATCCTGGATATCACCACTGGCCTAGACACAACAATACAACTAAACTCATTTGAAGTTCTTGTTTGAGTGTTGCCATGAAAATTCAAAAACGAACAATAATAGGTCATGACATTTGAAACAAGCATGATGAAAATAAAATTATATTATCTCCATAAAAATTGGCACAATGAAAACATGATTAAAATTCAAAATTACTTGATGCTCAGCTAGAATACCCAAAACCCATGCACCTTACATCAAAAGTCTACAACTGAATCAGATACTTTTTCAGCAATGTCTGAATCAACTAACAACGGAAAATATAAAAGCATGCAACTCGAGTACTACTTTATAGTTCACCAGGTAGTGTCTTGATGATATCAGAATCACCTGAAAAAACCAAAACAAAACAGTATTAGGAAAACAAAAACATCAAAACAAGTTTCTAATAAAAGATTGAAATAGGAAAGGAGGCATCCGATACCAGGATCAATAATGCTGAGACAGCACACTCTGTAATATTTGCCGCATGCAGTTCCCAAATCAACATTGTCTATAAAATATACAAATTTTGTTAATGAGAAAGAAATACACCGAATCTTGAAAAGTGTCACATATCGAACAGCTAAAAACACATCGAATGCATCAACATATAAAATTAAACCCTGTTGATTATTTAGCAATTTATACATCAGAACAGAGCTGTAAGTGTAACATCAAAAAGTGTGACCCATATAACTGTTGATATTCAATATACAGATAGCTGAAAACATAAACTATTATAAAAGCATATCGAATGCATATTATTGAAAATAATGAATAGTTTGATGCCCTAAACCTATTGCTCGATGTTTATTCGTCTATAACTTCGAAATTTAAAAGAGACCTCCTGACTTGAATTCGGAAGAAAATAATAGATGAAATATAGTAATAATATACATAATAAAAATCACAATCAATAGTCAGTTGATCATAAACACAATACCCTAAAATAAACCAGTTAAATACAATAGGATTCTAAACCCGTTAAAATAAAATTAGTTCTGACGAACAAATTACCTAGACTAACATAAATCAGAAACTTGTAATTTTCTACCTATCATTTAATCATGCCAACGCAAAGGGGATATTAGATTGACTACTTACTCCCATTGTAGTGATGAACTCCGACCTTTGCTAACATAGCATAGTATTCTATCTCCGACTTCCTCAAAGGAGGGCAGTTGTTGGCAATGATAATCAGTTTTCCTGGAACGAATTCAACAACATTTAGATATAGTTTTATACATGTACCACCAAAACATCAACAAAAAGACAAAACCCATATTACGTAAAACAAAACATTAAATTCACAGAGACCATCGGATCTGTCAAATAATTAAATTAAAAAACAAATATTTACAACAGCGGCACACAGCAGCCTGTTTTGCAATAAGATCATAAGACATAATTGCCACTTCCATTAACAGTGACGTGGCAAGTAATGCTATGCAAAATAAGAAGACATTGCCAACAATAAAAACTAACAATGAGAAAAATGTAGAAAAGTGACACCTTTGGAGCTCCTGAGCGATTTGAGAACAGTCTTGTAACCAAGGGTGTACTTCCCACTCTTCATGACAAGAGCGAGCCTGTTGTTGATGCTCTCATGGGTCTTCTTCTGCATTTTTTGAAATGAAACATACAAAACATAGTTCCATTAAAATCGACTTGGAATTCAAAACTAAGAACAGATCAAGAACGTTAATTGCAGAGAAGGAAAGAAAGCTCACGGTCTTCTTGGCGGCAACCATTGTTGCAGTATTGAGAAAGGAAGAAGAATCCCTAAACGGAGGAAACGGCGACTGAGAAGCTGTGAGGTTTGGGGACTAGGGTTTGATATAGTGTACTTATTCATGCTCCATTTGGATTGGGCCTTTTGTTTATTTGAAATAATGGGCCTCACAAGTTTTTCAACGGCCCAGATGTTATTCTTGGATTTTTTTAATTATTTTTTGTCATCATTTTTGGATCTGTTTAGATAAAAAGTATTTTATATTCCTTTCACTAATAATAATAATAATAATAATAATAATAATAATAATGAACAAAATTGGAATATAAATGAAATAAAAAATTAAAGATTAGATGAAAATGATTTTTTTGTCATACAACCCTCACATGAAAAAAATGGGCAAAAAAGAAATATTCATTAAAATTATTATGTAATTAAAATATAAAATATGATTTTTTTTAAAAATCTGTTTGACTTTTCAAATAATTATATGATTTAATTGAATTTATAATATATTTTTATGAGATTATATAACTCGATTTTATATGTTTTTTCTCAATATCAAGATCGTTTCTCACATAATACGTTCCCAAAAACTATACCGTTGACGAGTATAAAGCAAAGTATCGATAAAATAAATAAATTATATTCTCCATATACTAGAATAAAAAAAAAGGACATAAAAAATAAACAAATTACTGAATTTCAGTTTTGTGTGAAAGGAGGTGCGAACATCAATAGCGTGGATGCCGAAATGGAAAAACTGAAGGCCCATATATGTTGGCCATTTTAGATCCTTTTGTGGTGGGCAAGAAATGGGGGCACAAAGGTGCGGAAGAAGAAGAAATGGAGAACGTGGAATTCGAGGCATCGGATATTGAGTACGTTAGCTATGGCGGCGAGCATCACCTTCCTCTGATAATGAACCTGGTGGACCAAGAGCTCAGCGAACCTTACTCCATCTTCACGTACCGTTACTTCGTCTATCTATGGCCTCAGCTTTCTTTCCTGGTTCCTCAACTTTTCATTTTTTTTTTTTCAATTTTCGCTAATTGAATTGCTGTAAAACTTTTGGTCTTTTCTTATGCTGATTTGTTTTCTGCATGTGCTTTGTTTTAGGCGTTCCACAAGGGTAAATGCGTGGGCACGGTGGTATGTAAGATGGGGGAACACCGCAACACTTTCAGAGGCTACATTGCCATGCTGGTTGTCATCAAGCCTTATAGAGGAAGAGGCATTGGTAGTTCTTATTCTATGTTGTCCTTTTTTTTATCTCTTTAATGTTTATCTGGGAAAGAAGTGAAAAATTTAGATTTTAATGTGAATTTGCTTATTCCTGGAAGAGCTTTTGATAAAATAGAATAAAGGGAAAGTGTGTTTCAAGTCTCTGTTTTCGGTCAGAAGTGGTCAAAGTCCCTATATTTCCACAATGATGGGTTTTTTCTTCAATCTTAAAGAAGCATCTGGATTTAGTCTCTCATTTCTATTGAATTCGTCATTTTTTTTTTCTAGTTAGGAAGGATTATGTTTACATGTTTAGTAGTGTTCGAGGACCAAATTCATAATATAAAGATACTAGGATCTTGGCCACGTTTAATCGACAATATAGGTACTAAGAAACATTTTTTATTATTTCTTCCAAAAAGCACTTCTCAATCTAGCATAACGAATTTATGAGTTGTAATACACGTGTCCAATTTGTTATCAGTGGTTGATTTTTTATGTGTTAATTTCCTGTTTTTGTGATGTTATTATTGGATATTGTAAAAGTGTTAAGTGTTATGATGTTACTAAATGCTAATGTTTGGGTTTGCGTTTTGCTTAATTTTTCTGCAGCTACAGAGCTTGTGACTAGGTCTATCAAGGTGATGATGGAATCAGGTTGTGAAGAGGTATGTGTGTGTATTTATGTTACCATGTTTTTTTGTATTGCAGTGTTCTGTAGACCTGTGGAAAGGAGTCAAGGCTGAGAGAGAAAAAACTTTTTAGTTTCGCTGTTGATTGATATGACAAACTGAAAACGGAAATTTCATTGTGCTTTGACGTTAAACAATAGAAGTTCACTGGATGATTTGGGAATGATGGTTATCCATTTATTATACAATTCATGTATGATGATTGCATCTTAGTTAATGTTTTGGTGTTCTGGTCCAAAAATGATTATCATGTAGATGGGATGAAAATGGCGAACTCCCAAACATGATTTATACTTATTTTATTCCTTTACCCGAGGAGCAGAGGATTAGTTTTTGCCTTTCATTGTCTATCACTCTTTTATTCATTTTATTTTCATTTTTTTAACTTTAATCTTATGAATATAGAAACTAAATTCTGGATAATATTCAGCTTAAAGGAATGAGAATACAGCCCCAAAATGCTATAGGATCGTGCACTCTCCCCCGCATGCCAAGGTCACCTTTACTGCCCAATGTACTCATACCCTCTCATGTCCTGGCTTATTCCCTAAATGAGTTCTCTCATTACTTTTCATATTATTCACCAATTTTTTCCTCTCAATCTCCTTTATTAGTTGTCCCTGCCTTCTGTTAAGCAATTCCCTCTTCCAATCAAATTCTTCACCACTTCTCTTCCTTCAAATTTCATCCTGGCCCCCTTTTCTCGTCTTCTCTTAAACACTGAAAGGTCCATTTTCCCATTTCATCATTTCCTTCCGTATGTGCATTCCAATGTTTCATCATCTTACAGCCAGCCTATGGTTTCATGTCTTTTATCAGTAAGTTTCATTATGATATATTATTACAAATAGAGAAAATGTAGAAAAATTGGTAGGAAATTGAAATTGGAACCAAGAGTTTTAGGGTGATTATTGTATAATTTGGTTGACTTTGATGTTGTTTTACTAAAAAAGAAAAACAAGGTATCATTAGCATTGTAATACAGTGCAGGTCATGCCAATAAATTGAATGTATATAAAAATATCAAAATCTTTTATCATATTGCAGTTTTATTCATGCAGGCATGCACCTCTTTAAATACTAGTATAATGCTCAAATACAACACAAAAACTGTGTGTTGGTTTAATATGTTTGAATATTTAGTCAGAGAGAAAGATTGAGTACCAAATATTCAACTTTACTTTCACCTATCTGCAAATGGAAAGATGTTTATTTAACCTGCTGTTTCTAAAGTTGAATCACATGTACAGTGAGAAGAACAGGTCCATGTTATGGAGCTGTCTCTGCGTATCCTGATTCTCCAGTTTCTATAATTAAACTAGGATTGTGATAATACACATGCCTCTTTTCGGTTTTCCTCTAAAACATCAATTCTGTTTTTGTCTCTTTCAGTTTGTTAAAAGCTCCCTTTGGAATGACATTTTTTTTGTCCCTCATTCTTCTATTAGCATTGTGCTTAAGTTTTTTTTGTTTCTCCTTGTTGAATGCTGACAGCTTGTTAAGAGATAAATTCATTTTAAAGAAACCAATCCTACTGCCATGATAGATTTTAATTCTTATCATGTAGTGGAAAAAAAGTAGAGTCAGAATTATATTGAATATCATACATATGTAGTCGTAGTAGCTTAGGCCTAAGTTGTTTAGAATTTGACCTTAGGGCCAAACGTAATAGTTAGACTCACATTCTTTGTTATTTATATGTATAGGTTACACTGGAAGCGGAAGTGACAAATAAAGGAGCACTGGCACTGTATGGTCGCCTTGGCTTTATTAGAGCTAAACGGCTCTTTCACTACTATTTGAATGGTGTTGATGCTTTCCGTTTGAAACTTTTATTTCCCCGCTCGGAGTTGCACCCATCTCTTCCTCTGATGGCAGATAAATATGAGAGCCAAATGACCAAAGGTGATACACCATTTAAATAATGATTTTGTTCTGTATTTTGAGGAAACAGTTTGGGCATATATTTGTAAAATTAACCATGCATATAAATTCGGGTATAATTTTTTTGTAGAATAACTCCTTCATTTGAAATGATTATATAGGAAAAACATCATGTGCTTTGATATCAATGTTCAGTTTTTTTCTTTTGGGATGAAAAGCACAGTGACTTCTATCGATATGAAAGGCCATGTTCAAGTTTTGAATGGAACTTGTTCAACACTTAATGGGAAAATAAACATAAGCTTTGTATCAGAGAGGAATTATTTCCTTTGTCTTTAGTTTTTAAAATGTCTGTCTAATTGTTACAACCTCCTTAGAAATTGGAAAAGTGATTAATAAGAATTTTAAAACTTTTTGCGAATAAATGTTTATTATGTAAGTATTTATGAGAAATATTTTTGAAATTGAAGAGGGGTTATAATAAAGAAGCTAAAAGAAGTAAGAAATAACTTAAAAGAGTAAAATGGGAAAAGTTACGAAAATGGTAACTGGACTAGTAATGAGGATAAGTGTGTATTTTATATTAATATTTCATTTGTGATTTAAATATCTTTTTGTGTGGTAAATATACATTTTTTTCTTCTCATCGCTATAAATTATATACTTTAACTTTTAGCTCTTGTGTTATGTTTAGTTCGTGCTTATATGAAATCTTAAAAGATGTTACACGTTTTACGATACACCATTTTATTATGTCATTATTTTGTTATGGAATACTTGTTAACAATTTTTTTTGTAGTAATTCTTTTGCTCCAAAGACATTTTTTAAAAGGTAAACTTAGAATGTATTTATGTTTAAAGTCTTTTCAATCCTATAATACTATAAGACTAATGAGTTTTGGTTATTATTTTTGTAAAAAACTATTTTTTTTCGTTTCATTAAAATTAAAAATTATCACTTCTGATCTTTAGTATTATATAATATTATTAAATACTTGTCTTAAAACAAAAACAAGGACTGTTGTTATAATCTAGTATGTCACCTTTTTAAAAGTCTTAAAATTGATAAAATAATTATTTTTTTTATTTATCTTAAAACGAATACTAGAAACCCATTGAATAAATAATTGAGAGTTTTGGATAGATAAATGATTTAAAAATTACATAACAAAAATATTTTATTCAACATAAATCAGTAAAATCACCAAGAAAAGTTAGATATCTAGGTCAACATTGAATATACTGTTATAATATAACGTAGTAGAAAAAACATTTTCCACTTATAACAAATATAATCAATGTTAGCATTTCTTTTAGCATAAGGATTACATTCATTTAACACGGTGTCATTTTATTAATTTGTAAAATCATATAACATAATTAACTAAATAAAGTCATCATTAAAACCCACAACGTGTTATTTGAATGTCAAAATAAATAATCGTGTGTGAAAGTATTATTATTCTCATGAATTTTGATGATAATTAATTATTATTACTGAAGAGAATAATAAAGAAATTGGAAAGTAAAATGAAGAAAAGTGATAATAATTGGTAGGTGACACGTCAGAAATCCAAATACTTAAAGTAAAGCAATAATCAGCGAACTTTCCATAGGAAGCATGCTTCATGGGACATCATTTAATCTATTTCAATGTCCTATTCTGTACTTCTCCTCATCGCATGCAAAATGAACAGCTCAAAAAGCTTCTTCAATCAGAATCAATTTTACTTTTTTTTTTCCTTTCTCTTTTCTTTAATTTCGCCAAACATGCCCACTTCCGTCTAACCAACCACTCATACTTCATAATATATTGCTATTTGCAGACTTATGTTCAAAGCTAAACAAAACTTTTTACACTTTTTCTTTCTCTTATATCTATTCAATAGAAAAACACAACATTAACGAGACCCGAATCAGGTAGATCGAGACATACATAGATTTTTATAACGATAAAATATTATTTATTTTGAGTCACATTTTCACTAATTTATTTTTATATTATTCAAAAAAGTCTTTTATCAATTAAAATATTTTATGTGTATATAAATCGATACTCATCTTCTATTTTATTTTATGTAAAATTTTGTTTGTATCCAATATCTTAATCATATATGATGTTTCATTTTTTAATTTTATAAAATTTAAATTCGCATTTGAATTTTCAACAAATATAATATTACAAACTGATTTTATGATATTAAATAAGATTTAAAATTTATTTTTTAACATTTTACATATTAATTTTATGATAATAAATTAAGTTTAAATTTTCTTTTGATCTCAAAGTATGAAAATATATTAAAGATTTATCATGTGTCTAATATTGATTAAAGATAAAACAACTTATAAACTCTTAAATGTGCATCTTACACCATGCATGTAATTACTAATAAGTACTTATTTAGTCACACTTCAGAAGTTCAAAGATTACAGGCAAAGAATATAAGTGGTTGAAGAAAGGAAGAAAATGGTACAAATTGAAGAAGAATTTTGACATTAAGCCACGACCCTTTTGCTTATATTTTGTCTTTGATTGGGAGATACTTGAGGCATTGAATTTGGTAGGAATGATTGCTTAAACAAGTTATTTATCTTAAAAAAAACCATAACATATCTATAAATAAAGCTAAATTTCAATACATCAAAAAGTGTTCACCGAACCTCTTTCTGATTAATTAATAATTGGAGATTAGTCTGAAAAAAGGAAGTAAAATATGATCTGCTTAAAATAATTATTTTTGTCTCACTTTGATCGACTAAATCAAATCACTAAAAACTTTCCAAAAAAAAAGGTATCAACATAGAATAGATAGCATTATCCATAATTGAATTTGAAATTAAAAGTGGGATCCGTGTCTTGTGCAAGCTTAAAGAAAGATACACTAATCCTTCACTAACAGTTACATATTCTACTAAAGTCAAGATTTTCAAGCCATGTTTGGATTAGAGCTCATGCAAATTTTGATGTCCAATATCTTCACGGTTACACATCTCAAAAATCTTGTGGACACACCTAACGCTGATGATGGGGTCAATATTGCAGTTGCAATATTGTAATTAACCAAGACTTTCAAAACTTTGATGTCACGATTGCAATTCCCATTACAAATTAATCAAGACTTTCAAAATAACCCTACTGGGGTGAGTGATCAGGTCCCTGTTCATCAAATTGTTGTTGGTGGTTGTAGAAGTAGGATGCTTGAGAAGAGGTTGAAGAAAAGGTGGTAGAAAATTGAGAGCTGAAAGGATCTTGTTGATGTTGTTGCTGCTGATGTTGTTGTTGTTGATTGAAAAGATGGGATGTGTAGTAAGGAAACTGTGCATCATCACTTGAAAGAATCTGAGCATATTGAAGGAGGTTTGGAAAAAGTTGGTGGCCAGGTTGATCATGTGTGGAAAATGAGGGTGGAGCAGAAACATCAACAGAAGAAGAAAGAGATTGAGTGGCAGCAAAAGTGTTTGATGTGTTTGATGAAGGTTGGTGCATAAAAGAAACATTGTGATGAACTCTTTCTGGGAAATTAAGCTTTGCTTTTGTGCCTTTGAATTTGAGTGCTGCTTTGTCATATGCAAGAGCTGCATCTTCTGCTGTTTCAAAGGTTCCTAACCACACTCTTGCTGCTTTTTTAGGATCACGGATTTCTGCTGCCCATTTTCCCCATGGTCTCTGTCTCACTCCTCTGTAGTGTGCCTTCTTTGTCACTCCTTAGTTATCAATACACACAAATCAAATTATGAATAATGATACAACGATTCATTTTTACATTCATTTTAATACAATGAATGAATGAAAATATTTTATGTATGTCAACTTATCATTTTTCATCAACCATATATTCAATATATTTTCCTTCTACTTTAGTACATTTTCATCTTTGTCTGTTTTTCTATTTCACTTTACTACTGCTCTAATAGAATTTTTACAAATTAGAACATTACTTCAACCTATCAGATCACTTTTGTACTTATTCAATGCTACCTTAAAAGCCTATTTCAGTCATCATGCTATTATCTTATTTTATTAGATAATATACGGGATGGATTTGGTTAAGGATAATAATCCTTTAAGAACATTTTAATAATAATAATCATAGATATTAAAATGAACCAAAATAATACGTAAATAATATTAAAATATTATCAAAAATATATTGTCAAAGTATTATTATCTTTTGATTAAATGTAAAATAAATAATTTCAAAACTATTAATTAAATAAGTGGTGGGACTTTTAAAATAAGTTAAATATATATATATATATATATATATATATATATATATAAAGTATTGACATTATTTCATCTCAAAATCTTATAATTATGAATTTATAATTTTTTTTTATATAATGTTTAACTCTTCTATTTTTATATGGGAAATTTATATTTACATTTGACTATCTTAATTCACACTTAAATCTTAAAATTATGAATTTTTTTATATGATATGTTTATACGTGAAATTTATACTTATATTTGAATATTTAACTCACACTTACATATTCTAGCAAGAAGCTTAAAATAAAAAAAATTATTTTTAGAATAAGTAAATTAAAATTTTTTGAAATCTATTAATTTTATTAAAAAAAATTCAGAAGAAAAATATGACAAACAAACTACAAACATATTGAGAATTATAATAATAAGATATATTAGCTAGGTGTATAAAATAAATTAATTTCTTATGTCGTTGTAAGAAAAAAACTCAAACTTAACCTACCCTAAGATTAAGATTAATTTAGTGGTGAGGGGATGTAGGTTTTAGGTTAAAACCCTATAAAGAGGCATTGTAGACCAAAAAAGAGAGTTTGAAATTTATAGTTATTATTTATTTCTACAAGGCCGAATCTGGAAACAGAACATGCAATTATAAAGGTGGGGTGGAGCCATTTCGAAACACAATGTCTTGTAATAATGTAATTGATTATAAAAGAATGAAAGTGCTTCTGTCTTAACTTAAAAAAAAAAGGAGACCATATCAAATGTTTGATGCAAATTCCGATGTAACTATGCTAAGCTAGGCAAGGTAGGTGTAGATTTTATGTTCCCCACTGCATAAAACTTCTCAAACTATGCAGATATATTAATATTAAAGCATTTGTAAATTTGATATTTATACTTTATAACGAAATTCAAATTAAAAGTTCTAAGAATTATGCATGCAATGTGTGACGTATATGAATCATGGGAACAGAAATATGATATGTTCAGTTCTTGTTGATGTGTGGTTCTGGGCATTATTGGTCAAAGATGAGATAAGAAGAAAGAAGAAAAATCACGACAACTTGATATAAGACAGACTCATGCATTGAATTTCTGTACTTACTAAGTTGTCCACATGCCACTTATGCTGACGTTCTCTTTCTAAGTTTTCATTTTTCTCATTTTATTTTTCTAAAACGTGTCAATCACCGAAAGTTTATTCGTTATTTTCAATTAAAATTGACAAGCTAGACTTAGTTTTTTAATTATTATTTAAATGAGGTTTTTAACGTTTACTGTATGAATCTCAATGTTATAATTTATAGCTGATTTTTGAATTTTTATTATTAATTTTGGAATTTTAATCTCAAAGTTGATAGGCAGTGGTTATTTAAAATTATATATATTACAAAAGGATTAGTAAAGCTTTTTTACAATAGCTATAGTGATATATATATATAGTTCATAAACATGCTATACCAGAACTATATATATAACATCAAAATAAACAAAACTATGATATTCTTTCATGAAAAACTAACCTGTTTTTTTCAAAATACAGTGTAATTTAAAAAAAAAAATGTATTTCAAGTCAACAAATAAAGATCACAGATCATTGTTCGTGGCTTGGGGTGTAGACATTTCATATAATTATAAGTATATACTCATTTGAATTTAACAAGGAAAGATAGATCAGAATATTACACCAAAAAATGGATTCTTTTACTTTGTTTTTTTGATTTAAAACAGATTGATTCTACATAAGACATCCAAAGATGCACCATTTGTTCCATTCATCGGAATTTAAAGACAGAAAAAAGTTTGTTTTTTTTTTATTATTTTTCAAGAAATGACATATATACACATAAATGATGAATTGAAATAAGTTAAGAAAGCTTGCAGACCTTGATCTGAAGAAGGTTGAGGTTGATCTTTGGTGTGGAAGTTTGAGAGAGGAAAAGAGGTTGATTGTGAGATGGGAGGGTTGTGATTTGCAGTTGCCATAACTTGAGCAAGAGCTGAAACCATTGCAGACATGTCAGTTTCCGAAGACCATGATGCATAAGCATCAAATTCTTGTACTGTGTCGTCTTTCTCTTCCTCCTTTGATGTTTCTGAAGATAGTGGTAGTTTTCCATGCCTTCTTGGATCCACTTTTAGGTTTCTGCTCTATGCTCTTTATGTTCTCAGATATGATCTTCTGCTCATGTCAATGCTGCTATATAATAACCCTCTTAGACCACTCAAATTTAAGGGCTCATAACCAACTAAAAAAATATATATCTATTCAACTTTTCCTCTCTCAACTTTCTTTCTTTTTCTCCATAATTAACCATCATTCACTCTGATTTCAATTTTTATCTAAAGTGTTTTCTCTTACACTCAGCATGCAATTAGTTATCATAAACTCAGTCAACAGTGACATATGAGCTTAATCTTAAGATTATAAATTAATTTATTTTTACTTTTATATGTTATTTTATTTTTTTAATTTTTATTTAATGTAAGATTTAGATTCACATTTAAATTCTCAAATAAATTTAATATTTTTTTTAAACATTATAATGTAAAATTAAAATTCATGACAAAGTAATAAATTGTTTGAGCTATAATGTTAAAAAGATATATTTTCTTTTTTGGTTTAGGATGTTAACTTTGTGGTAGTAAATGTTTGAATGACATTCTTTTTTACAGGTGTGAGTTCTGGGAGTTATGAATTTGTAGACCAAATCCATATCTATGACCATATTCTTCTACACCAATTGTGTTTGTGACAAGTGGCTTCATAACATTTAAAGAATAATGACAGTGATATGATTATAAGTGGCTAAAACAAAGACACATCTCTTCTTTTTTTTCTTCCTTTTAGTAGATCAGATTTTCAACACCTTGTAGGATCAATTTGAGGATGGTTCTTCTCTATCATTTTCAAAATTAATATTAATTGGTTAATAGATTTTTAGAACTAATAACCATTTTCTGAATTTATTAAAAATTATTTTTAAATAATTAGCTTTCTTTGGATAGGGAATAAAAATATTTTTTTTTATATTATAACTTGATGAGAAAATTTCTTCGAAGGAGAAAGGAAAATATTTTTTTTTTATATTATAACTTTATGATAAAAATAATTAACAAAAATTTCTTCGAAGGAGAAAGGAAAATTGATGAGGAAAACTTGTGATACATTTTGAAGGAGTAAAGTAAAACTCAGTTTTTATTTAAGAATTTTTTTTTATCAACTTTTAGTTGGTGTTCAAAAAAAAAAAACTCACGAAATTTAGTAAAATATATGTTCTTTTTGAAAAACTAAAATAGTAAATTTTTTAGGTGTGGAGCATGTTTGGGATAACTCTTATCTACTTTTCTTAGAAGAAATTTATTAACAAATTGGGATGACTGCTAAATTTTTTAAATACATTTTTTTAAACAAGTTGTTCTTATCCATCTAAAAATTTGAAATTTATAATTAGTTTCTAATACTTTTTCTAAATATTTTCTTCAAGGTTCAACAGCTTTTTTATCAGCCTTATACTTTCTGGAACTTATTATAATATGTAAAAGTTATATATGTGTTGTTGATTTGAAATAAAATTAACCATCTAACACTATTATTAATAGTATTATTATATATAGTTAATTATAATAATAGTTATCACTTCACCTTTTTTGTTTTTGTAAATTCAATTGTAATAAGCTGGAATTTAATTTTAACATTTTCTAAAATGTTGATTAATTAAAAATTCTTAGATATAAATTTAAAGTAACTACTATTAAAAAATTAATAATTTTTAATCACACGACCGCCACAAATTACAGTAAAAAACAAACATTTAATTCTTTCACCGCAATTACCTATTTAAAAGGGTGAAGATTATAGAACTAAACATTTAACCATAAGATAAAACATGGAGATTTTCTGTCATGTTGAAATAGACAATGAATATATATTACACAAGGAAGAAGAAGACAACAGACAAGATTATGATTATCATCAAAGATTATAACAAAGATTTTGGTGATGTTAACTTGACACTGACACAGTTCCTTAAGTACATCCATCAATTTTTATGAACACTAATTAAATAATTCAATGATGTTTTTTTGATGCAGCAATCTTCATGGCGATCGATTCAATCGCCAAATTGCATTGCATGTTGTGACGGAAATGGTTTGTCTGGAAATAGTGCAGAGTGAGGTAAGAAATATCTGGTTTCAATTGTCGATATCCCATATTTCCAACAACTTTCTTTCGTTCCAATCTCAAAAACTTAGTTCACAAAGTAACCATTGCAACTTACAATCTGCACTGCACGCCGCGTGCATGAAGTACAACGTTGTCCTCATTCATTCACGCATGATCTTTGGTCCTTTCATCACATGTAACTATCTTCTTTCATGATACAATCAATCCCTTCTTTTCATACATTTTTCATCACTTCCACCTTTTTTTTTTTTAAATTATGCTTAAATCATAAAACGATATACACTACATACCTGTTTCATTCATTCTTATATTTTTTTTCTTTCACTACTTTTCTATTTGTCGTAGAAATAAAATCCGGCTTGACTCTGATCTTTGAGTTGAGAGGAAGTTAGTTATGAATAAAATTTTAGTATTATACTTGTTGGATAAAAAAAAGTTCCACATCAGAAAAAATAAAAGATGAATATGAGTTTATATACACATAAAATATCTCCATTGATAAGAAATTTTCTAGAATAGTATTAAAAATAAACTCATGAGAGCTTGACCCAAAATGGACAATAAAAAATAAATTTCAAGTATAATTTAATTTTATAAAATTAGTTTGTAGATAAAAATTACATAATTTATTTTGTATTGATTTTCACTTATATATTTTAAATTGATTTTATTTACGTATCAATTTGATAAATTAACACTACATTAAATTTCATTGCATTGGGTAATAAATTTGTAAGATTGGGAAGTGGGTAGTATGGATGGAAATGAAAGACATATAAGGTAAGTGAATGGGTGAGATGAGATGGTTAGAAAGAGTGAATAATGAGGATGAGTACTTTTCACTCCTAATCGTATCCCATGGAATGATTGGTGATCTTACTTTAATACTTTAGATTAGTTGAGATGAGAGACAACACACCACAATCTCTTTTACTAGCTAGCTTTATGAGTAGTAACATAGAAATGGTGTACTTAGACGATAAGCGGTGATTAATTAAGTAATTAATTAGGTGAGTTAATTTAGTGAGGAAGGAACATTCAATGAATGGATTTGGAAAGCAAAAGAAAAAGGGTGTCGGCGTGAGTGATTGATTGATTCACCGCATCACATGTGTGAGCCGCAAAGCAAAGAGCATGCATAATGCAACTTGCATGGGAATGGGATGTCGATGTTGATGTCTACGCATGCATTTCCATCTGCATCTGCATCTGCAGTTTCCTCGCATGCTATCACTGTCCTTTCATGTGTGTCAACATCACTCCCACGTGCCTCCAACATCCCACCTTATGTTATTTTTCTCAAATTTAATAATTACTAAATTAGAAAGAAAAAAAAAGTTACACACCTTCTTTTTGCGTTTTAACGTTACATCTATAAGCTTCTTTTTTTTTAATAATTTTAAGGTTTCCAATTTTGATGAATGAAAACATATATCATTGTCTTTATCCATGTTCTTTGTGAAATTACAACTTATAAGTGTTTTTGTTCATAATTTGATCACAAATTAGTTCTTTTATATATATATATTGATATTATTTAAAAATAATGATAAAATAACACACTTTCACATTTACGTGATTCATTTACTTTTATATTTAAAAGAAAGAAAGTATAAAATAATGTTCAATAAATATAAAAATTTTATGTGTAATCTTAATTTATTTATTTTTGACAATCTTCATTCTCGATATATTGATATGTCATATGAAAATTCCTTTTTAATTTGAAAAAAAAAATCCAAAAAATTATTCCAAATGATTAATTGTTGATAAATGACTATGTACTTTTCTTTGACACATTGGTTGATTGAAATTTAAGATATGAAAATATTTAATATGATATGAATGACATATATTTTGGTTAATTATTTGAATACTATTTTGTCTTTAGCAATAGGGCAATTAATAGGGATGTCATTTCAAAACTGATGAATTCTGACAAGTGTTTGCCACCACTCAAATCTACTCTCTTTATTCTCATTATGGATATGTCAAAAGAAGCTGCTTCTTTCTTTCTTCTCCCCCAAATATTAGATTCTATTTGCCATCACACTTTATGAAGACAAAAATGCTGTTATTTCTCTACCAGTGACAGAAAAATATAAACACAATTTGTAATTTCCTTTGTTTACAAATTGAGGGAAATCACACTCACATCTATCTTTTTCTAACAAAATGGCATTCAATATAATTTTAATCAGATTATTCTAAAATGTATTTTTCAGGTATAATATAACAAGTTACTTGTTTAAATAAATCAAATCACATTACCATTTTTATTTTATTTTTTGTTCAATTTTAAACATAATATTTGGAAATTATACAGTTTCTTGTCGATTTAAACAAACAAATAAGAAGATGAAGAACTGTTTCATGCCTTTGGATTGCCATATGGGCACTTTTTTAATAAATAATGCAGCATATGTTTGTTATTTTTTTTTTCAAAATGGTTATTCTTTCAAAACTGTCTTGATAAGAAATTGTAAATAAATTTATTTTTAACTCAAATAAGTAATTCAAACTAGTTCACCAAAAACTAATTCACCGTCATTAACATGGAATAATTTTACTTGAAACGAACTTAAAGACAAAAACAAGAGAAAAGAACTCAAAAATGAAGTAAGATTATTCAGCTCTTTGTAGCATTATGTATTAGTACAGTGGAGCATACATGTAAAGTTCCTTACATGCTAATTTGACCCCAAAGTTACAATGAAAAACATTAGAAAAATAACAAATTAAAAGAATCAGAAATTGCCAGTTTTGATGAATCAGAATTCACATGAAACCTTCTGTATTGAGTCTCCTCTAGTAGCATAATTTGAGATTTGAGTTATATCTTTACAAGTGACAACAGAGACTCAAAAGACGAGACACGACAGGTACATTATTCAAAGTGTGACATTTTCAAGGAAAAAGTGAATAGAAGAGTGTGCATGCACACCAAACATCAACAATGATGAACAGTCAAAGAAGGCTTCAGCACAGTACACAAATAGTTGATAAAATTTCACCAGTTGGGGATGAGAAGGACTCCGAAATCAACAATATACAGACGAAAAAAGCAAGGAGAGGAAGAAGGAAAACAAAGGTAAAATTGATACACACTAAGTTCTCCTCAAACCACTTTACAAGCCTCTCCTCCAGAGTCCAATGTGAAATTCCTGTACATGTAATCTTTTGACACAGTACTCTTGCACATGAAAAGTTGTGATTTAGTAACAAAAGCCAAAAGAACGGGAAAACTTCTTGCCTTACTCAAGGTTAGTGTTGGTAAATATGTACCACAAACATACTTTATGAATGTGACTAGATCACTTGGCTTCCAAAGGTTAGCAACCACTAAAATTAATGGTATGGCAGAAGGAACAAGGATGGCTTCCTTAGTCTGACTCCAACGAATGACTGTCTCCATCAGATGATAGCTTGCTGATTCCCAAATTATGTTGACTCCCTTGGAGGCTATCCTCCTGAGTGCTGCTTCTCACTCTTCCAGATTTGTTGCGAATATTAATGCCCACTGGGAAAGGAACCTGTGTTCCTTGCAAAGTTAGTAGTCATTCTGTATGTAGTTTCTTCCTCTCTTGGTAAAAAACGGAAGTGAAAATTTCAAATGGCTTGCGTAGATTCCATACTATTCTTGAAGCAGGTAAGAATACATGCTATATTATGCTTCAAGCCAGCAAGAATACATGCTAGCTATATTATGCTTGAAGCAAGTAAGAATATTATGCAATGAAACAGATAAATGGATCTTAAAAAGAAATTTATACCTGGTCACCGGCATTAGGGCCATCTGTATTGAAGAGGATAGGCCTGCAGCGCTTATCCTCATTCATCAAGCTAGAATTTTGGAAGTGAGCAATGAGTGCTGCTTTCCCTTGAATGCGAGCATATGCAAGTGATGCCACTTTCTCACTGTTGAATTTCTCCCATTTCTTTCCATTGAACACCTACCACAGTTGCATTATATGATTTAGTTAATTGGTGCAGGGTGTGTGTGTGTGTGAATGTAATGTGATTATAACATATTCAGTGTATCATCATTTTCTAAAGCATACCTGATAGAATGGTATAATCAAGTCGGGATTGGTTATGTTGATGAATGCATATCCCACATTACATTTGTTCTGCAATTAATGTTGATTCCGTGTGAATAATCAAACGAAAAATGAGAAAGGAATAGTAAAGTAAATTAAATTTCGCAGTAGAAATGTTCTATAAAAGGAACATGCAAACTAGTATATTTTACTAAAGAAAATAATTCAGATGAGAGATGCATTTTCTTAAACTTTCTTATTGTTTGATTTGTTCATGAAAATGACTTTCCCTGCAAGAAGGTCGGTTCATTTTCTTCTCTTTGAATTTGATGTAAGAAACCAAGAAAGTATTTTCATTTTACTGCAGCATGAAACTGAGAAGGAAACAAATATGATCCTGAAAGATATTCTCTATACATAAAATGGGCGATTAAGTTATTTTAAAGGGAGCAGTCACTTGCCCTGAAATCAATTGGTAGGTAAACAAAATCATAAGTCCCTCTATGGCGTTCGTCGATTGCAGCCAACAGCATCTTTGATGTATACCTGCAGGAGAATAAATCAGGAGTCTAGGAAAATGATAAGATTGACAAAATTAATGTAAACGAGGTGTAGAATTGAATAGAATTCGCAACATCAAATTAATAATAGGTCTGTCTTAAGAAACCATATATCCTAAGGTTGGCTGAAAACTCCAAAATCTATTGCAAAGTGAAAGTACAACCCAAAATGTACCAAATGAATGTAAAAACGTTTTCATAGGAGAAAGTGAAAAAGTAAACACAAAAGGCTAAAGCTATTTAATGTAATATATACATTGCTACTTACTTGTTAGGAATATTCTTTATCATAAGTGTTGTTCGGATATCTTCCCCTCTCTTTATGCGGTCAATATCAAGTTCATACTGTTTCTTGTCAGCCAAATCTGACACACCTTCAGTTCTCCTGCTTCTAGTACGTTGTTTGTGAGTCTCAAATGAATTAATCATATGGTTTCTTCCAGGAAACATTAGGTCCTTTTGGTTATGAAAATGGAGTCCAAGATGCTTGGGGAGGATTCGAAAATCAACACAGTTTCCCCCAAAATGGGGAAAGAAATTGCAAGAAACAAAGTCAACACAATTTGATGTTGTATTACCAGAAAATTGCATATTCCCAAGAGATTCCCCTGCATAGGTATGTCTTCTGTCCCAAAAAGGAGCTGAAGCCACATGCTGGCTATTTATGGGTAGAACAGTTGTCATCATATTAGACGGTGACCTAGGAAGTCCATGCAACCTTGGCAGGGTGGGGGATGGACAAACTCCATCAAAATATAAAGGTGAATTTGGCCACATCATTTCAGGAGGCTGATAGAAGTTCCCACATTTGTAATGATGGCCAGGAGGAAGAGGGAAGCTTCCATTACAAGAGGATTTGAAAACTGAGAAAAGGGAGAGAATAAATATGATCAAGTTGATATTTCTTATACATATCTTAAAAATTAGGCTTTTTGTTTCGCATTTACTATCTAGGAAATTCCATCATTTATAGATTTGCTAGCCATAGGAGGAAGAAAAAAAGAGAAACGACGATAAAAAGTTATTACACATTCCAGTCTATTGCTCTTTATAACTTACCACATTCATTGAACTCCATGAAGCGTCCATTGGAGTTTACTGGACAGAACTGCATGCTTTCTATTCTTTCTTGTGTTTTAAGATTGATGTTTGCTGCCACCTCAGGAGAAATACGGCAAACACTGTTAGCTAAACCATCATGAAATTCTGGAAGGAAATGGGGATGAGAAGCTGATGCGTCTTGAACATCAAAATTCAACTGGCCTGGTGAATCGTATTCAGTAATTTCACACCTGTTGTCAAATGATTTAACACTGACCAGTGATGGTAAGGACTTAGGAACACCTGAAGAGACCCCATGAACACAAGCAGTTTTCACAGATGGTGTACATGAGGCAGGCTCAACACCAAGAATTCTTCCACCATCCATCTTACCAGGTTCAGAAATGCCATGCAAACCTGTTCCAACATACAAACATCAGTGAGGGAAAAAATATGTTTCTGCTGCTGAATTGATAGTTGATTAGCATATGTTGTACCTGGGAAGCTAGTAGGTGACTTAAGAGGAGGGCTGTTCTGAGGCAGATAAAGGCTACTTTCTTTCCGTTCTAGTTCTGGATGGATCTGTTGAGCCATACTGCAGCCAAATAAAAGCAAAGAAAAATTAGCGGAACAAAAATTAAATAACTAACAATTAAATGGCTTCTGATCCTGTCATTTGCTTCTTGAAGCAATAAGGAACATAGAATGAAACACTGATACTATTTTTTAAAAATGCAAACTAAATTGTGATAGACGTTTCAAGGTAAGATTTGACTGGTATTGCCAGTGTGACAGGAGCAAAATTAAATTGAGAAAGCGTAAGTAGAGGAAAAGCACAATTGAACCCAAAGATTACCTCCGTTTTGAGTCTTCAGATAGGTATGGTTCAACCTTTAGCCTCTTCCTGATAGTATCATCTCTATTTAAAGCGTGGAGAGCTGCCTCTGCTGCTCTAGAATCATAATATTCAATCAACTTGTGATGTAGCAGATCATGTGGGCTTTTACGAATCTGCAGTTCAAGACAGTTAGCCAACTACACACAAATTGTTCTGATCAATATTTGTGCAATAAATTAATTGGTAACCAAACTCACCTCCTTTATTTCTCCATATACATTAAATATACGGTGAAGCTCACTATTCGAAACAGATGAATCATATAGAAAGACCACAAGGGTGCCCTGATTCATATCTTTCTTGGAAGGAGTATCCTGATAAAATTTGTGCCACAAGCAAGACATCATTATCAAACTCAAAGCAAGCAAACACTTTAAGTGTTACGAGGAATCAGATTCTCAGCACAGTACGTTGTAGCATTATCAAAAAGACCAATAATTCAACTACAATATTGGATGAGCTTCTGTGTGTTCTAGGAGAAATTTCTTTTAAGAAAATACAATGGACTCATCCATAAACTAAAATTAGTTTACACACAAGTTGAAATTAAAATTTTTTAAAAACTATATGGAAAAGTTTCGACAACTTAGTTTATGCATAAACTTGTTTTAACTTAGGAATTTCAACTTTACTTCCTGTTTTTCTCTTCTAGAAATCTTTGTGCAGAAACTCGTCCAAGCCTACCAATTTACTTTCACAACTTATGCATGCAAAGCAATCGTGTAAACAAAATCAACATTTACTGTCCATAGTGATGAGAAATGCAGCATCCAATCTCTGGATTTGCATAATGAACACTAAACTTCCAGTAGTTGAATTGTCTAGTCTGGTGTGTTATCATTGCATTTTGGGCAGCTCTGATATCATAATATGATATCACAACAAACCCGTGTTGCTGGCTGTTGGGAATAATCCAAATGCAAGTCAAAAATTTTTATTGGATAAAAATGATAAAATTAAACACTATATAAGATAAAAAAACCCATAAACCCACTATCTTAAGGATTTTGGTTAAAAGTGGTGTCAAATGTCTTATGTAGGGTAAGACTCAATGTCATATACGCATATATAATCTCTCCCTAATAAAGTGTTTGAATATTCCCAAATTGCTTAAAGAAATTCTGGATAAAGAATTTGTCTACACAAACAAAAGGACAAGAAAACAGCAAAAGCATACCTCAGAAAGAGATCTCAATTCAGAATCTTTGACATCACTGTTAATGTTTCTCACAGCTAATGTTCTAGAAGGGTGTTTATCGTAACACTGTTCCCCATCAATTAAGGCACTACACAGTCCTAGTTGACTGTTACAAGATCCATCAAGGATTTCAGAATTCTTTTGTCCAGAAGATGCACTATTATCATCTCCTAAATCCATCCCTCCAAGACTACTGAAAAGGTCTAGTTCATCCATGTCATCACCAGAGCTGTCTTGGATGATCTGGTCGAGCTCAAGTTCATTTGTCACTGCAGAAAGAAAATCATCATCACTGGGGAGTAGATTTCCAATAATTTGAGCCTCAAGTTCTTCAAGAGAGTCAAAAAGTCTTTCTTCCTCGTAGTGGGAAGCAACAGTGTCAACAGAATGCCCATATAAAGCATTATTTGCTGATGATCTCACTGCACCAATAGAAGTCATACAATGGCATTTTAGCTAGTAGTTTTCTTTAGAAACCTCAGCATACAACCCAAACTCATTTTAGAAGTTAAATTTGAACAGTAGAACCTCATTCACTTATCCAAATAAACGAGGTGAAACATGCATTAAGAGGCAAATAAAACTTACATTTCCTGCTAAACAACTCCGACAGAGAACTTGAAAAGAGGCTACTCTCATTCTGAGTAGCAACTATATTGACTTTGCTACGATCTGGCAAATGGGATAATGCTTGTACACTCAAGCTGGTTTTTATTCCTTGATCAAAATCTACATGACATAAGAAAGTCAAAGACTGATTAATAGGCCATTCTGTACCAACAAAGTACTACATCAATGCATCTTTGAGTTACTTTCAGTTCATACACTTGGCATGACAAGTAATTTTCTAACTGCTAAGTGCCTTGCATCTTGTACTATCCTAAATTGATAGTGGGAGGTATTGAGAAACAAACTAACCTAAAAGCTTATGTTGTCAGAAGCAGGGTAGAAATGGTTTTCAGCACACCTTAAAAGCCTTTTCGGCTTGAAGCAAACAAAGCAAAATAGCACTCAAACATGACAAATCAAGTTCTTCTAGTAATGAGTGACCAGATAAAAGTTTCAAAATTGCTCAACCAACGCAATCTGAGATTCCTAATATAGCAACTTGCAAGTGCAAATCGAGCAAATGACTCCTAAATCCTTAACAACATATATACAAAAATCATATAAATTAGGGGGAAAAAGGTATTTAGCAGCAGATAACTGCAAAACAGATCCACTCCAGTAGCGTGCAGTCGTGACAACAAGAATAATAACACAGTCAAATAGATTAGTAATACTAACCATAGCATTTCGGCATGTTATCTGATTTCCACAAGCTAACCTGCCTCAGCAAACAGAAAGAGAAAACAGGAATAAATAAGGACTGGAACCGCAACAGTGTTTCAATTTCAATTTTTTTACAAATGCCCCTAAAGTAACACCATGTACAAGTGTGTGTGTGTATGTGTACACATATATATGTGATGAAACGAGAAGATACCTCATTAGAAGAACAAATATCTTCGGAGGAATACAACGATGAAGAGAAACAATTAAAGTCAATTGTTTCAGAAGGCATGATGAACCCCACAATGTACTATGCCTCAAAATTGAAAATCTCCTAACTTTTTATATCTGTTGAGCACAACATAACATGGCAGTCAATTCAACCTTTTACCTCCCCAGCAAGAAAGCTACGAGGAATTATAAACCTTCCAAGTTTCCAACACACGGTTAAAAACATAAAACTTTATAGACATTAAAACTCTTAATTGGGATAGATTGTGGCAAGTTAAAACTCATTAAACTAAGAAGAATGTGAGATGTTGTGTGGCTCCTAACAATCTCCATGTGACATGTTATCAATATTTCTTTTTTGTAAATTTAAAACATGATTACGATTCACATGATCAAAACCATCCAGTTCCAAATCACCTAATAATTTCTCAAGATCATGACCATCTAACATTGGCACACAACATTAATTGCAAATCCACCGACATCGATCAAGAGGATTTCAAACAGTTGAACATCTTAATATTCACCCCCCTAAAAAAGCTTAGGTACTTGACCTGTTGAACATTCTAAAACCACAAAGTCAAAAACCAAAACTTGAGAACAGAAGAGACAAAAATTGACGTAAACCCAAAACCCCATGATGAAAAAGCGAAAAGGGGTGTCAAAAACAAAGACAATACTGACCTTGTGGGAATTGAAAGAGGACAAGACAGAAGTGGAGGGAAGGGGTGAGAATGAGTTAAATAGTGGTAGTATTTGGAAAGAAGAAGAGGAAGAAGAAGAAGAAGTGTGAGAGAGAAAACGAATAAAGTAGGGCATAAGGCAAGGTGGGAATTTGCAAAAAGGGAGGATCATCTTTGTACGTATCAATGCATGTGTGGCGTGCAAGATCCTCCATCCAAACCTTCTCACAACCTTTTACCGTTCCCTGCATTGCACGTTAACTAACTACTTCAACTTCTCTCCTTTCTCACCTTCACTTCTTCTTCTTCTTCTTCTTCTTCTTCTTCTTCTTCATTTCCAAACTTCATCGGAATTTTGAGCTCTCGCCGGAAATGTGATTTTTCCGGCAAGCAGGGACGGGGAGACGACTGTTTTTTTCCGTTTATTCGTTAACGGCGTGAATACGGTTTCATACTATGTTCCTCTTGAGATGACTTTCTTACCATTCTTCCAATCATTAAAATTCCCGTACGTACATGTGTTTAACAACTACATTACATTAAATTGACTGAATTAACACATTGATTTGATGATTTAATTTTTCTAAGCTTCTTTGAAATTATGAATCGACCATTTTTATTATTATTTTCTAAAATGACAAGAGTGTTGTTAACTTATTTTCTTTTAATAAATAACTAACGGTGTTTTTAAGTATTAATATTTATTGATTTGTTAATTAACACTCTTAAAAATTCAAACATTCAACAAGATGACCTTTTATAAGGTAGATCAAAAACAAAGTTCCAATATGAAATAATAAATAAAATAGGATGTTGTATACAAAGTTTTATTAGATTTATCATCTCATCAATTTCTTTTTATCCGACTATATAAAAATAATACATTAATTATTATTTACTTAACTCTTTTTTCAATATTGATTTTATTTTATCGTTGGCTAATTTTTTTTTTAAATAGACTGAGTGTTCTTTGACTTGAAGGAATAAAAAAGAAAAAGATAGTTGGATGATTTATAGTAAACTTATGGGTTATTCTTCTTAGCAGATAACAAGGTTCATCATATTACTACTTGGGCCCTTCTTCCTGCACCTCATGTTTTTCTTCCTATACCCTCAAATTTTCTGAAATGGCTAAATCAAGCTTTGAACTTTGACTAGGATAAAAATACTATTTCACTTCTCTTTTACTTTGTTGTGCGGCAGAACATCCTACGACTGACTTCTCCCAGCTCCTTCCACCTTTCCTATTTCACCGTCATTTCTTCTCTTCATTTTCTCTCAATCATTCTTCCACGGCAACCAGAAGGAGTACCTCCATTTTCGACAACGAAAGTCTTCATCTCTTTCTCTTTTAAGGTTGTAGGTTACCGGATTTTGTTTTAGGTTTGAAGATTTTTTAAGGTTCAAATTTGTCTCCACATTTATAAATGTATTTTGTGTGAAATTTGGAGGGTTGAACCCGACTATAAAAGTTGGTTAAGTGTGAAATAAATGGATAATGATACTTAGACAACATTTTTTTGACAACATTTGAACATCGTTTACATGTCATCTTGTGATTGGTCCAAAATTACTCCACAATCAATAATAATAATTATAAACAATATCATGGACTAATCACATAATGACACGTAGACCATGTTTAAATGTTGTCAAAAAAATGTTGTCTAAGTATCATTATCCGAAATAAATAGAGTATCAAAATTTAAAAGTGGTCAGTATTTACTAGATTTTGAAGACCGATTTTGAGTATATAATTGGATTTCAAGACCTGATTTATATGTGAAGTTGTGATTGGGATATCACATTTTGAAAATTAAATTGAAGATTGTTCACTTAATTTTAAAATTTGGTTTTGTGAGTTTTTACTGGATGTTGAAATCCTTGCATTGGACTTAGAAATTCGATAGTGATTTGGGTACCAAATTTTGAAAATTGACTTTTAGATTGTTTATGGAATTTCAAAATCTGATTTTGCGAGTAGTTATCAGATTTCAAAATTTTGTTTATGATATCCGTTTTAAGTATGAATTAGCATGTAGTTTGTTAGTAATATTCTTTGTTTGTAAGTGGTTACAAAAATTTTAATTTTTTAAAAAGTAAAATTAAATTGAGTTAATTTATTTTTAATTCATTAATTCAACCCATGCTCAGTCAGTCCATGTGAATTGAATTGTCTTTAACAATGTAACTATGATGATAGAAATAAATAAATAAAAATTGTGAAATAAAAAGGAACAGTTAGGATAAATAATAATGAAAAGGGTGAAGAAAGACATAGTATTAGTCCATTGTTTGTTTTTCTACCAAGAAATGAGAAATGTTGAAAAGTCAACACGATTACAAAATTGGAATTATATTACAAGACTGACTTGTTGGTAAAAGTTAAAAAAAAAGTGAAACACATACATAAGTCTCTATATTTATAAGATATACCACGAGTACATCATCGTCAATACTTCTCTCACACAATTCATGGTCAAATACCGAGCATCTTTCTTGCTCTTCACCTCTAATGATTCACTTCCAACCTATCGGCAGTCAAGGCTTCATCCGATCATGGAGGGACGTACTCGTCTAAGCCCGGTCACCAGACCCGAACCATGGGCGGCAGAACCATGGGCTCTGATACCATTTGTAGGGAGGGGTTCCACACTCACACACATACATAAGTCTCCACATTTATAAGATATTGTTCGCTTTTTGAGCCAAACCCTCATGAATTTGCTTTTGGTACCACTCCAAAAACCTCTTATCAATGAAGTATCTTGGTTCTGTTCAATTCTCTTAAATAATATTTGAGATATATAATATTGGTTTGAAGGGTTTAAGATAAAAGACGAGAGAAGTTGTGAATTTTACTAACTTATCAATAAAATACTAATTTAACATTTATTGATAAAAAAACATTACTATAAAATACTAATTTCTAACATTTATCGATAAAAGAATATCACTATAAAATTATTATTCTATTATTTTTAATTAGAGTTTCAATTTTATAAGACTATGAAAAGAATAATTATTTATTTATTAGTAAATAAATCCAACAACAAATAATTAATTATCCTCCATATACCGTTTATCTCATTTCTCCATCTTAAATAAAAATGAAAATTTTTCTTAAGGGGTGATTATATGTAAGTAACTTCAATAATTAAGAATTAGGTTAATAATTCAACATTGTAGCCCCAAAAGACTCAGCTAAAAAAAATATAAGAGAAAAGAAACATTTAATTAAAACACAAAGAAGACCTGCTGAATAAAACTAAATAGCCACATCAAATCAATCTTTTTTTCCCTTCAAAATAAAACACAAGTTGAAGGCAATTAGACTATGTAGCCAAAATTAGTTTAATTTAATCTACCTTATACTTTCTTTAACTCACTCTTCGACTTATTTTAGGAGCTTTATTTGCACGCATCCAATTTTTGAGGATTTCAGAGAAAACAAAAGAAAAAACAGAGAGATTAAAAGAAAGAAGGAAAGAGAAAGAAAAATAGAACGTATGTCACCACTGGATTCTTTTAATCTCAATTATAACCAGAAAATGGTGACAAAGGTTGTCAGAGGTTATTAAATATTCAATTAACAAATCCCATGTTGTCTCTTTGTCTATTGCAATCATGTTAATAACTTGTCCAGGCTTCAGCATAACAAAAATTATCTTCAATAAGAGTGTTACAAACAAGTCATCATGAATACCATAAGAACGATTTGGATCCAATATCTGATTTTTGAAATAAAAATTTATCCATTGATATTAAAATGATAAAATATAAAATAATTTTAATTTTAATTAAATTTAACTTAATAAAATATATAAAAAAAATATTTATTTTTAGCAGGGATATTAATAGTATAATATTCAATAATAAATACATATAAATACTAATTATATATTACAAATTTTATCCAATATCTATGAGTAAGGATTTTTTTTGTCATCCCAGTAATGGTAGAAGTAATTCTCTCTATCCACCAAAATAACACTACATTAAAATTCACATTTATAGTGTGATTTAGAATAAATTTTGTCATATATTTAACCTTGTAGTCAAAATTACAAAGATTAAAACATGATACTTTAAAATATAGTACTTAGGTACACAAGTAAAATTTTATTAGCGTGAGTTTACATCTCACAATATATTAAAAATGAGTATTATTTTAAAAAAATGTTCATCAATTTATTATTTTTAGATTTAGGTTAAAATTAGTATCAATTTTTTATTTAAATTAGATTTAGATTTTATTGGTATTGGGTATTTTCAGTTATGTAATTATTGTAAGACTGTCAATTTAAATGAAGAATGTATTTTTGTGAAGTTTTGTGAGAATTTTGAAGATTTGATTCCGTAAGGGAGAAATTGTTTTGGTTTATTTAGCGAGAATGTGTGAATGGCAGCTTACGTAATAGGCGTGCGATAAATTATAATTGAGTGAGAGTAGTGGGTAATGAGGGTTTTGTTATGTGAAAGCAGAAAGGGAAGAAAAAAAGAGAAGAAAGTGGGTTTAATGGAGGGGGCCATAGAGATTAAGCATTGTTCATTAAGTAAAGATTAGAGAGAAATTATTCGATAAGATAAGAGAGGATTAGTGAGTGGTAGGGTAGTATGCCCTTGTCAACTCATCACCAACAACTATTTAAAAGAGGATTTGGTGTTATTCCTCCTTTTTATTGATGCCACATTTATTAAAAGATGTACTGTATGACAGCTTGATTTAGAGATATACAAAACGATTGGTGTGTTAATTGATCGAAAAACATAGACAAGATTAACAATAAAATAAAAATAATTATGTTAATTTTAAGATTATTGTATACATTCTAATTAGATCAACATTAACAATAAGTTTATTTTAAAATCTATAAATACAAAGTTGATATTTAAATAGTGTATTACTTTTTTACTATGTATTATCAGAGTATTTGAAATAATGATACTTAGACAACAGTTTGTTTTTTATAACATTTGAACATCATTTACGTGTTATTATGTGATTGGTCTAAAATTACTTTCATTTACGTGTCATTATGTGATTGGTCTAAAATTACTTTCATTTACGTGTCATTATGTGATTGGTCTAAAATTACTTTACAATCAATAATAATAATCATAAATACTATTATAGACTAATCCCAAAATCACATTTACATGATGTTCTCTCAAAAAAATGTTTATCATTATCTTTTGAATAAATACTTACTTCTAACATTTGTAAGTAACATCCAACTTGATCAAACGGTGGAGAAAAATGAAAACAAAACCTTTATCGAAGTTTGGAATTTGAAAAAAAAAAACTTAAAACAAAAGATTAATAAAAGAAAAAGAAAAAGCTCATAGTAACATCAAGGGGTTGAAGGTGGAATTTTAGACGTTACATGGAACCCCGAAACAGGAAGGGAGAGTCAGAATTTCACATCTCATAGGGTTTGGAAAATGACCAAAAACAGGAATAGAAAAAAAACTGAGGATGGACAATGAAATGAAAGTGCTGTTTGGGGAATTTTATGTCAAACCAACCCAACAAGTAACCTTTACAAACAAAGAAAATCCCATTAATTCAGAATTAAAGATAAGGATATGACCCCAATAAATAGTAATCAATAATAATTGTTAATAGCAATAATAAATTAAAGAAACCCTTGTTAAGGGGTTAAGGGTCAAAACATGATTAGTGAAGTAAAAAAATTAAAAATAAAAACCCCAAATTCACTGGCAAAAGCCACAAAACTCAAAAACAAAAACCCATTCTCTTGTCTCTAATTTTTTTTTTCTTCTCTTCCTCTCTTCGTTCTTACGGAGAGAAACATAAATAAACAAAACCTAAACCCTCTTTTTTTTTTCTTAACGCCGTAACGGGCATTCCCAAAGGCACCGTCACAATTTCTCACGTGCCAGTCACGTGTTTTTTCACAATTCTCTTTTTCATGGCTCTGGACCAGCCTTCCAACCCCAACGCCGTTGACGGGGCGGGTAACGGCGCCGCGCCGTGCTCCGCCGCTGACGGAGGCGACGACGGAAGGCCGCCGGCGAGGCTGCCGCGGTGGACGCGGCAGGAGATTCTGGTGCTGATTCAGGGGAAAAGTGACGCGGAGAACCGGTTCAGACCGGGTCGGGGGAGCGGTTCGGCGTTCGGCTTGAGCGAACCGAAATGGGCGCTGGTCTCTGCGTACTGCAAAAAGCACGGCGTGAACCGGGAGCCAGTGCAGTGCCGGAAGCGGTGGAGCAACCTCGCCGGCGATTACAAGAAGATCAAGGAGTGGGAGTCGCAGGTCAGGGACGAAGCGGAGTCGTTTTGGCTCATGAGGAATGATTTGAGGAGGGAGAGGAAATTGCCCGGTTATTTTGACAGGGAAGTGTATAATATTCTTGATTCTCCGTCCACGGCGGCTGCTGCGACTGTGGAGACTCCTACGGCCGCGGTGGAGGCGGCTGTGGATGAGGAAGTGCACCTGTATGATAGTAATCGGAGAGTTGGGAGTGATGATGGGTTGTTCTCTGATTGTGAGAAGGAGGAGGTTTTGCTTTCGGCCCCTTCCAAGGATGTTCCTGCACCCGTTCCAATCTCAGGTTCGTTTTTTGGAATCAATTTTGGACACGCCTTTTGTGATTTTGTGAACTATTGTTGTGTTATAGTAAGGGCTCTTTTTTTTCCCCCTTTTCCTCTACTTTTGGTACTGTTGATTTGTTGAGAAAGATTGCATTACAGAAAAGTTATGGTGAAATTTATGGTAAAAATTGTCTTATGATAGATAAAATCCATTGGTGAGTAACTGTGTATTTTGAATTTCAGTTTCATTCAGCTCAATTTGAATCAATCCAACACTCATAAGGCTCCTCTGTTTATTCATTGGATAGTACCATATCTACGAACAATGCTGTTCTAATGGATTTCCAGTCATACTCAGTGACTTAGTGCGTATTTGTAAAACCGATGTCTCACATTTCGATGATGCAGTTGAACAAAAGTTTAAACGTCACTGAGAGTACCAAAGGATGAAGAAAATTGATAAAACTTAAAATTCTTAAGGATTTATTGGGTATTTGGATTTATCATTTATAATTACGTTAATTACGTTGAAATACAACTAAGATGGTTTTAGGTAAATATTCATGTATTTGGTTCCATGTTAAGAAATTGAATATCAATCTGTAGTTGATTTTAGGTTGAAATAACTTTTTTGCTGGTTCATCAAATCCCATACTATGTTTTTTTATCATCTAGATCTAGAATAAAAACAAAGTACTTCAGTTTAGTTTAAAATCAATTTTAGCTAATTGTGTGCTTGGTTGCGAGTGACTTTCTCCAGCAAAAAATAGTTTTTTTGTGTGGTGATTTCGTGTCGATGTTTTCTTGAATATTGTTTTTTCTATGGCCGATCCAAATAGACAATTAATCTTGCGAAATCAATTTTGAGTTACTCATATATACAGTGTGTGTTTTCAAATACTGATCTATAGAGTGTGTTTGGTTTGGTTTTTGCAAGACACTGAATGTTTTTCACTTGTTCCGAAGCTGAAAATAGAGAAGCAAGAATGTTGTTGGATTGGAAAAAAGTGGCTTAGGTCAAACCCCACATTTCTTCTAACACTCACACACAGTGAGTTGAAAGTTAAATATATTCACTAATATGTAATTTATGCGACAGATGCAACTCAGTGAAAAAAGTTTTTGTTGATATCGTTGTTGTTGGTAATGTCTAGCATTTATTGTTATATGCTAATGTTGTTGGGTTGTCTTTTGTGAAGTTGGAAAGTGTCTAGACATGCTACTGGCTTTCATGGCTTTGGGAACACTTTTCTTTAGTTATGAAAGACTAAATTTTAGTGTTAGTGGGCTTTTTCTTTTCGGATTTTTTTTTTCGATTCTAGCAATGATGTGATAAAGTTGGAACTTTGGAGTCAAGGGTGCTGGGATTCCCATGTGGCATTCTTCAACTATATATATATGTATTTCCTTGATTTTTCTCTTCCTTCTGATTTGCAGAGAAGCAGTTTCAACCACTCCTTCAACTATGTGAAGGGGAAGGCAATGGTGAAGGTAACAGAGTTTTTTACTCTTTTATTCTTAATGCATTTGAATATTTAATGATGGATTAAAAATCATGATTATTGTTTTAAGATTGGAATAATAGGATTAGCAGTTGTATTGGCACTGGCACCATTCTCATCGAAAGTTGAAACCTTGTATTTTTTCCGAAATGGATTCTTGTTGTGTTCTGTAGACAGCCTTGATATTTTGGCATAAAAGCTTAGGCCCAGGGTCTGCTGATGTGACCAACATGATGTAGTAGGCCCTAAACCTAGTGTCCATGTTTGTTAAAGGGCATCCAATGTCAATGACAGGATAGCCAAACAAAAACGTGGAAGCTACTTCGGTGTCCTTTCCATGTCTTCAAAATATCATGAATTCAGTGCTTATACAAAGCAAGCTAAAAACTCGTTAGTGACAGCTTGCTACCTTGTCCGCTGTGTTTGTTTCCCATTCTTTCTGTTGCTGCTGCATTCTAATTAATTGGTTACCTATTTTCTGCCATAAATTTTTGCTATTGCATTTAGAATTTCAATAATGCCAGGTCCCTTTTTTTCATTCATTTGTTATCCATACTGGTACCATGTTGCTTTTACTGGAATCTAAATCCGATTCCTGGATATCAAATTTGTCTACTTTAGTACAAACAGAATGATGGTTTATCTGAAGATGAAATGGTACTAGGCTTGCAGTTAGCCCACCTTTTTACTTTTGGGATTAAGAATTGATAGGATTGGAGCATTCAATGTATGATTGGATACTTAATAATATATTGGATGCTAGGTATAAAACATATATCTCTACAAAGTGAATTGGATTGGTATTAATACATTGAATTGGATGATGTTTACTCGTATAATTGCCAGAGTAATGGTGCTTACTCATGCTTAACGTTAGCATTTTTCTGGGAAGTCATTGTATTGCACTTTGGATCTCATTGTCACTTTTCTTTTAACATTCCACATTCTAAACCTACCCCAATAAATGAAAAACTATCTTCCGCAATTCATGTCTGAAAAGAAAGTTCTTCTCTTTTAATAAATGCCAAGCTACGTCTTAGGCACAAGCTTTCATTATGCTTTTACCTAAACTTTTGAGCTTTAGCTGCTAGGCCGTAGCTTACTTAAATAGGTATAGGAATAAGACCAAAGCTTCTATTATGACAGTCACAGTATCCACGACTTAACTGATGCCATTATTGTAACTTCGATGTCTTGACATTCTTTAATTCTACAGGTACTACCAATGAGAAACGGGCAACCCCAAATCCGGAAATGGGTTCTACATCTCAAGGGGGACGGAAGAGGAAGCGATTTTCAACCGATGCAGAGGAGGAAAGTTTACAAAGTCAATTAATTGATGTCTTAGAAAAGAATGGCAAAATGCTTCGTGATCATCTTGAAGCTCAGAACACCAATTTCCAATTGGACCGCCAGCAGCAGAAAGACACTGCAACTAACATAGTTGCTGTACTTGATAAGCTGGCGGATGCTCTAGGGAGAATTGCTGATAAATTGTAGAGCGAGGAGGATCAGAATAGAATAGTGTACAGAACAATTGGAGTCAACAATAGTGGTTCCCATAATTTATCTCAGGGTAGTTTGTAGAAGATGAATGTCACACACACTACTTACTTTTTTTTTCTTTATCTCCAGTCACTGCATGATGTCACTTTTTTTTTTGTTTATTACTGTTACTACAGCATTTTATACACAAATTTGGAGGTTACTACATTTATTTATTCTCTTCTTTCGGTGAGGTTTATATAATGAATATTTCCGGGTCAATAATAGCGGTTGTACAGATGATATTACTATTACTAATTTAAGGTACATTTTCATTAGTGGTATACCTTTGCGTGCTCTTGCAATGTTTTTCTTCTCTTGTATAATTCATTTTTCCACCAATCTTTGCTTTTTTAGGTTGATTTAACCATTAACCATACTATTGGGAAAAAGGAGTCAGTTCATCGAATCACTCCATGTTACTTTCCCTGCTTTTAAAGGATAATAGCACCAAATGAAAGAAGTGGAACAGAACTGGTTAACCTCGGGTTAAATTGTCGTGTTTTCCTGTTGATCTTTGAGTGACATGCTCTGTCTAGATTCATGGATTTAACTTAGTTGACTTGAGTTGTTTTTTTTTTTTTTTAATTAAAATGGATTTGCCTTTAGCATATCAGAACCTGATAAGAAACAAATCTGTCTCCTGTGCATATCTTAGATGTTATTATTGATTGAGGTGGGTTTTCATGACTTGTCTCCAGTTGTGTGTGTGTGTTTCTTAAAAAATTAGGTTTCTATAGTCAGCTGCTATAATGTTATTTAAGTTGATATTTGAATCTGCGTTCTGGAGGGACAAAATCTTCTTAGTTCGCAAGTGATCAGAAATTTCATTTCTGATATTTTTTCATTAAACCATATATTAAGTTTTGCTCGAAAGATAAACCCTTTAAAAAGAATTAAGGACTTTAAAATAGGTGCCCATGCACTCTCTGATTTAGTGTTCTATGTGAAAAAAAGTTCAAAATCATTAAACTCAGTTGTAAATATTGTCCTTTACTGGGTAAATAGAATTGTACTGCATTGTACTGTATTAAATTGTACTAAATTATAATATAAACTGAATTGAAATACTAACTGAATTGTAAATTGTACTAAACTTCAATATAAATTGAACTGAACTATTAATCGAAATGTAAATTGTACTAAACTACAATATAAACTGAATTGAACTACTAACTGAATTGTAAGTTGTACTAAAATACAATATAAACTAAATTCAATTATAAATTGCACTAATTTTAACTACTATACTATTTTTAGAGGAAAAATACTTTTATTAGAAAAAAAAAAAAACTCACCTGAGTATATAAATTAATTAGTTTATGTATAAATTTGTTTGTAAAATTTCATCTCATTAATTTTTAAGGTATAAATTACATGTAGTTTATAGAAAAAATAAACTTTTTTTTTTATTTTTCTTCCATAAATATTTCTGGATAAAGTTAATGCGGCCCTACTAGTTTAAAAAGTATATGAATAGAATGAAAAATAAAAGTAATATATTTAGTATAATTTATATGAACTTCATCTAATACGGAATGTGTAAAAAGAAAATGTTAACAATCGAATAGTTAAATTTAATTTATTTGAATTAACATATAACAAATTAAATTTAGAGATAAATTAACTCAACGTTTTTCACTTTTGTAACAAAGTAGACCATTTTTTTAATAAATTTACTTGTAAATAATTACATAAGAGAAAAAATTAAAAAAAAACTATAATTATTTTAGGACGAAGTGATTTTTTAACGTATAATTAACTGAACTGGAAGTTTATTAAGTTCAGTTTTTAAAAATTAAATCATAAAACAGTATAATATAATACAGTTAACTATAATACAGTACAGTTCCGTATTTTTTCCCAGTCCTAGTCCTTTCTTCCATCTTCATATCACAAGTATTGTGAATAATTTGTATGGTGTGATAATGAGTTTTTTAAAAAAAAAAAGCATTTAATTGTCTATTATGTTCAAGCATTGAATCTAAAAAAATGCAATAAATTTTTGTATGTCATAGAAAAACATGAATTTCTTGCATATTAAATTCTGAACTAGTTTAAGACTAAAATTATTTTAGTCTCTTATTCTTATTTGAAAAAATTAATGTAACTTTGCACTGCTCAAAGGTTTCAGTGTAGTGAAAATGACATAATAACAAGTGTTTTCTCATCAGGTGATCACTTGAGGTATATATTATGCACACAATAGTTACATTTAACAAAAGGTAAAACTTATATATAGAATCCTCAAGCTAACTTCACTTTATCCAACCACAACTTTATACTAGGTTTATCATATGTAGTTATTGTCTTCTTACTAAGTTGTCACCTGAAATATAATTTTAAAACACTATGTAAAAACTTTTGTTAGGTTTTACCATAACTCTGTCTACCAATAAATATTCACTTATTCTTGGAAGACAAAGACAACAATTGCCTAGTAGTTAAGATGACCATTTAATAAAAAATCACTTATTATTGTACCATTTTCATTATAACAAAACCTTTAGCTAAAAAACAACCCTTGTAGAGTTAGTCAATGACATTTATTCTTTATTCAATATTTTTTTTTAAAGATTTACCGAATGGAAACAATGAAAATGTTTATTTATTTACTAAAGAGAAAATTTGGAGATGTAATTAAACGAGGTCACAGTAAGAGAGGTTCTAATATCTTATTTTATAACAAATAGTAAGAGGAAAATCTATTCTATGAAACAATTGGTAATAAAAAATGATAACTTATAAAAATAATTGAAATTAGTCATATAATAATGCATTCCTGCTCGCAATGCAATTGCACAGGTGTCAGTGGTCTTGCCTACATAAAATTGGAATAAGCAAAACAAATTATAGGAAAGAAGAACATAAAAACATAAAAACAGAAAAGAAGATTATTGTTGATAGGTGTCAGTTTTTTAGCATAGCCAAAATAGGAATAAGCAGCAAAAAATAAGAAAAATAGAAAATAAAATTAAAAAAAAGAAAAGAAAAAGAAGATAGATTATTATTGATGAGCATGCGAGGAAGATGTATTGGGAGGAGAGAGAGTGGGGCGCACCTATGGCCCAAGAAATGGAGGGAAACTAGGTTTTGGCCCACAAACCATTCCTTCCCCACAGTTTACACAGACAAACAATTACTCAGGCCACGCTCGGTGTAGCGCGTGCTGAAACTCAAACAAGGCCTTGTTTGTTACGTGTTTTGGTAATGTGTGTGAGTGAGTGACTGAAGAAGGTTTAGATTACAATAATATATTGTACGACAGCGTACAACGTTGTTTTTTCTTTACACCAAACTTATATTTCAATTATCAGATTTAACTCTTAGTAAAAAATGTTGAACCATTTCAGTTCATTATTGTATAGCAAGAAAACGTGAACATAAATAAATAAATAAATAAATCCAAAAACTAGGTTATAAAAGGGGTGGAATTTTTTTTATTAACAGAAAATAATGAATTATTATTATGTATATTTGAATTAAATAAATAGTTGAAGAAAAATGTTGGCATTAAAATTTGAAAAGGGTATGGTGATGGTAATTATTATGAGGGTATTATAATAATATGATTAAAAAAAAGAGAAAGATAAAAAAGAAAAAGAGGGGGGCAAGAAAGGGAAAGGTGCATGAAAAGGAACTGAATGGGTGTGACTTTAGTCCAAGTGAGTGTCTGTTACACACATGGGATTCCAGAATTTTGGTTTGATTAGTGAAATTTTTGTTAAACAATTCCCAATATACCTTTTACTTTCTCTTCCTTTCATTTCATTTCTCTTGTTTGCTCAGAAGAGAAAGAAGATGCAGCAGGGAAACCAAACACCAACAGCAACACAACACTGAACAACTCATAATACCCAAAACACATCAAAATCAAATCATATGCTACATCCAACTCCAAGGTTGTCTCTCAGCTAGGGTTTTTGGTTCGCCACCAAATCCAACTCCACTCCACCGCCCTGCAAATGGTCCTCTTCGTCTTCGCCTCTTCGATTCCGAGATCGACCATTCGTGCCGCGATAATGCTAAACAATACTTATTCTTAGGCCTGTTCAACCACCAGCAAGTGTGAATCCTTTGCTCCGATCAAAATGCAATTCGCCAAGCTCGATGACTCTCCTATGTTCCGCAAGCAGGTCATTCCTTTTTTTTTTCTTTTGATTTGTTGCTAGTTAGTTTTGATGTTGTGGGTAATGTATAGTGAGTTTTGTTTGTCTTTGAGCTTGATCGGGTGGTTTTAAGGGTTTATCGAGTGACGTGTTAGGGAATGAAGGCTTGATTTTTGTTCATGTTTTGGTCTTGTCAAATGGAATGTGAATATTCTGAAGTCTGAATGGTCTTGGCGAGCTTTGTCTGTGCTTGGTATCCTGGGGATTATTTTTTTTTTATTCTGGGAAATCCCTCAAAAGGGTACGAAGTTTTTATTCTGGGAAATCCCTCAAAAGGGAAAGCAGTGGTTCCTTTTGAGGGATTCTCTGTTTTTTAGTAATGGTTTTGGGCCTGCTGTTTGCCTTCATAGATTTACTGCTGTATGTGCTACTGCCAAGCGTATTGAGGGAAGTGAGTCTTTAGTTTACGGTTTGTTGCCCTCTGAGGTTAGTCAGAGATGGGAGGATATTTTGCACTTGCACATTTGATCAGGCATCAAAGATGGGATTTGGTAGAGCTTGGGTGAGCAGTGAGAGTGAGAGAAAGCAACAGCTGTATCAAGAGAGTCCTCGTACATTTGATCAGGCATCAAAGGTGGGATTTGGTACAGCTAGGGTGAGCAGTGAGAGTGAGAGAAAGCAACAGCTGTATCAAGAGAGTCCTCGTGCTTTTCCCCCTTTGTTACTCCATCACTAATTGGGGTAAGAAGACTTGGTCCCTAAAGGGGAAAAAATGTCACTCCAAGAAAGCTTCCCCGTCTTCTGCTGATATGGCAGACACACATACAAATTCATATGATTTTACTCCGTGAAAAAAGTCACCCCCCTTTCTACCTGCAGACCAAACTGATCCTTATGTTAATACTTTTATAGAGTGTTTAGGCATTGCTGTTTTTGGTTACTTCACGAACTTAACCGTTAAGTCCCTTTTATATGTTAAATCACAGTGGTATTATTCTTAAGAGAAATCCGTTCTTCTCTATTATTGGTTGTAAATCTTGTACTTATATTTTATTCTCTAATAAACCATTCGATCATCTTCTGAAATTCTGAAGTATAGTGTATTTCTTGTTGGTTGAAGGATATCATTATTGGAAAGCTTTGTAAAATTTGAAATTTAGTGGTTATTGAATGAGGTTACTGTCAATGGGGTTGGAGATATTCATCCACTATTTGGCATAGTATGTGTGATAATTTGTTGTTGCGTTGTATCACATCTGACAATGATGCTGGTCTTTTCAATTCTTCCCTTTGTTTCATATGTTTCATTTAATACAGATTGATAGGTTCTCTCTTAACTGACTTGATGTTCCTAAGATTGCTTCTCCTTGAATTCTTTGATGAGCAGATACAATGCATGGAGGAAAGTGCTGAATCTTTGAGAGAGAGAAGTTTAAAATTTTACAAAGGATGTAGAAAATACACGTATGTATTTTTTTGCTCACTTAACTTAATGTCCCTTGTGTTCGTGGAAGCATCTCTGCTGTACAAATTGCAGTTTATTTATGCTTTTATATGCCTTTATTTTTTAACCTTGATGTCTTTTTCTCTTTTAATTTCTTAGTTCTGTATTACTTTAGCTCTTTCATCTGTTAATTTCTTGGTCGGTTTTAGTGATTTGTTTTCTTCATGACTAGATGAAATCAGCATAAAATATATTCTTTTGGATAGAAATTTTAGATTTGATAACCAGGGAAAATGTCCTTAACAAAGGCTCTGAGTAAATCACGACAAAAGCAATCAAGATAGTAGAACACCATAGTAGCATGAAAACAGTCATATATGATAGCATGTTTAAGGACAGAAGTATTTTTGTTTATAGGAGCATTCCCTTTCAACCCAACAACAGCATAAGTTGCATGACACCATAATATTTTAACATCTTATTTGTGCCAAACCTTTAATATAAAATACAGAAACTTCCTTGAAAGTGGCTATTGGCCAGTGTAAAAGTGAGTCGCATTTTTATTTCCAAGCTAGAGCCTATTGGCATTCAACTTATCCTTTCAACAACATTCTGTATTTTTTTTTCTCAAGAACATTTATTTTCATTATGAAGGAGTAAATATGATGCACTTTTAAAAATAAAATTAGTAGTTTTTCATTAGGTAGAAAGAGGAAACTCTTAGTTCTACTTAATAGTTTGTTACAATAGTATGTCCTCTATGGAGGATGTTCCTCATAGTAATTGTCCTGCAATGTCTGTCAATTTATCCAAAAAGGATAACTTGAGTCTTTTTTTTTCCTCTTATTAGTTGTTAGGAGTATCTCATAGCTTATAGTTACATATTGATTTTGAAGTTGTTAGGTTTGTCTTTTGTTTATAAACTTTAATTGCTTTCACTTTTGTACTTTCCAGTGAAGGTCTCGGGGAGGCCTATGATGGAGACATTGCATTTGCCAGTGCCCTAGAAACTTTTGGTGGTGGACATAATGACCCAATCAGTGTGGCTTTTGGAGGTATGCCCCTCTTTATATCAATCTTATGATGGTTGACGAGAGTTTCTCTGTTCCTCCTAGAATATTTTGTTTCCTTTTTTGTTCACCCCAGATGAACTGTCAATAAAGGATGACTTTTAATGCTTGACTATGTTAACATTTCATTCTAATAATTTCAGTTCTTAGTGAGATAATTTGTTTTCAGTTTTTCTCTTTAATGCAGTGGTCACTGACTGCTTGGGATTAGTTGACTTCATAATTTGATTTTAAGTCTGTACTTTATCTTCAACTCTAAAAGTTTATTGGCGATGAAATACTTTCTGATTGAGTTTCCACCTTCATTCCAGGCCCTGTTATGACCAAATTCACCATAGCCCTAAGAGAAATTGGGACATACAAGGAAGTCCTTCGGTCACAGGTAGCTATTGTGTTGTAACTTATAAGTGTTTTTTAATACTTGTTGTTAAAGACTCCTAATGATGCATTTTAAAAGGGAGAAAATGTAAAATAGAGGATTTCTTAATTCAATCTGTGTTACATTTTTTTTATCTCAATGAATCTATTTCTTTCCAAAGAGAAAGAGAAAAAGGAAAAAAAAACTTATCAATAATGCATACAACTCAGAAGCCGAATCCCATTATGACCTTTTACAGTCATCTTTTTGGGAGTCTCTTCCTGGATATTTGTCCTTATCAATCAGTTCTTAGTGACACATTGTCTGCTATACTGCTAACATAGATTGCGATCTTTCTGTCAGGTTGAGCATATGCTAAATGACAGATTGCTTCAGTTTGTCAATATTGATTTGCAAGAGGTCAAGGTACTCTTTTTTTATAAAGAATAAAATATTGAAATTTTTTATGTTTATCCTTTCAGTTAGATGTGGTCGAAACAGATGTGAGAACTGATAGACTTTTCCAGTAATAGTATGTAGACCTGTGAAGTAGTAATAGGCATGTACTTGGTTTTCGTTTCTTTGGTTAGTTACTTAGATTTTTAGGAATGTTAAGTTGAAATAATTAATTGTCTTATTTCCCCTAAAGCCCTACAAGAAGCTGCCAAAAAAAATCATTATTTCCTCAAAATGAGCTAATCCATACATACATGGATTGATGATTTGAGAAGGAATTCTTTTGATGCCCCTGTGGAAAGAGTAGTTTGTCAAATATTTGGGTCTTTCAACTAAACTTCAGGATCCTATGTAGGAGTTAAATTTGTCTTTCTACTCACAATTTTTATTATTATTTCCATTTTAAATGAGCTAAACTATTTGGGTTTCATTTAAAGTGTTTGGGATTTTGTGAGTGTGAGTATATGAAGTATTTTAAACTTTATGACTTATATATGGTTTTTGTTTTGTTAATATCGATTATAAATATCACCTAATAATAAGGATAGTTGATGTTACTTTTGTGAGAAATTTATACACTTAGTTTCTGCTCTAAGGGTTTCTCTCTTAATTCAGGAAGCACGGAAACGCTTTGACAAGGCTAGTCTTATCTATGACCAGGTGCGTTCTCATTATCTAACTTTTTTTTTTCTTATTTTCCCACGTGGTATATTCCTCCTGTGTTGAAAAACATGGATGCTTAGCGAACTGCCTATGATAATGATTCATTCAAGTAGAAAGAAATCATTGGAGATACAATGAATTTAACAAATTGAATTGACTATTAAGATGAACCAAAAGTTCAGGTCTGTTCTTAAAAAGCAGAAGTGATTGAATTTCCGGGAAACTTGTTTTGAAACAAGCAGTTTTAGAAGCTGTAAATTTCTCTCTTTATCGATTGCCAAATTTTCTATTCTTGCAGACTCGGGAGAGGTTTCTGTCCCTAAGAAAAGGCACAAAAACTGATGTAGCTACTGCTCTGGAAGAGGTAGGCCTTTGTGTGTCTTACCAGCTTAGATTCATTCTCGTGTATGTATTCTTTAAACCTTTAAACGTTTGGAGATGTTTCAGGAGCTTCATAGTGCAAGATCAACATTTGAGCAAGCTCGATTTAATCTGGTTAGTGAATTTATTTGATCAGAAGTACTTAAATGATTACTCTTTCCATGACATGTTTTCACAAGTAAATTATGAGTCTTTTATCCAGGTTACTGCATTGTCAACTGTTGAAGCAAAGAAGAGATTTGAATTTTTGGAAGCAGTCAGTGGGACCATGGATGCACATCTTCGTTACTTCAAACAGGTAGGCATATTTGTTAAATTATTCTTTTCCTACAATCTGTTTCAGCTTGCTCAAGTTCAATTTTTCACTTGTAGGGGTACGAGTTGTTGCACCAAATGGAGCCGTATATTAACCAGGTTTAGAATCACTTGTCTTTAAACTCTTATTTTTTGGTCTAAGGGGGTACACGTCAGTGTAAAAACATTTATTGAATGGTATATTGTTGGTGAATTAATTTTCTAACAGTTGAGTCAGTAAAAATAAAATTGGTTCACTCCAGGCTAGCTGTTTTGCAGGTCTTGACTTATGCTCAGCAATCAAGAGAACGGTCCAATTATGAGCAGGCAGCCCTGAATGAAAGAATGCAAGAATACAAGCGACAGATTGATCGGGAGAGTAGGTGGGCCTCAAATGGTTCTAATGGGTCCCCTAATGGAGATGGTATACAAGCCATTGGTAGAAGTTCACATAAGATGATAGAGGCTGTTATGCAATCTGCTGCAAAGGGAAAGGTTGAATCTAGGCCTGAAAATTGTTGGTTGAAGTTTTTAATGATTACTTTCTCCCAGTGATTTACTTGTATACTTGTCGTTTCATCATTTTAGGTTCAAACAATTCGACAAGGTTATCTCTCAAAGCGTTCCTCAAACTTAAGGGGTGACTGGAAGAGGAGATTTTTTGTTCTTGATAGTCGGGGAATGCTGTATTACTATCGTAAGCAGTGCAGCAAATCATCTGTAAGAAGTGTAATGCAAAAAATAAGTTGGTTTTTCAAGGATTTAATCTAGGTCAAAGTTTGTTTTGAATGACAAATTTCACCTCATTCTTGTTATGTATGATGCATAGGGGTCGAGTAGTCAACATTCTGGCCAGAGGAATAGTTCTGAGCTAGGTTCTGGACTTTTAAGTCGATGGCTGTCTTCTCATCACCATGGTGGGGTACATGATGAAAAATCTGTTGCTCACCACACTGTGAACCTGCTTACGTCAACAATTAAAGTAGACGCTGACCAATCAGATTTGAGGTTTTGCTTCCGGATCATTTCACCAACAAAGAACTACACTTTGCAGGTTATTTGATGTTATTTTTGGATTTCTTTTAATTCATACAAGGATGGTGATTAAGGCTTTATAGTTTCATTCCTTAATTATGCTTGTCAGTGCAGGCAGAGAGTGCGCTGGACCAAATGGATTGGATTGAAAAAATCACTGGTGTTATTGCCTCATTACTGAGTTCTCAGATCCCTGAAAGGGTAACATCCAGGAACTTTTGTTGGTCATGTAGAAATGAAGTAAAAGTCAATTTAATTAATGTTAAGATTGTTTATCAGATGTTGCCTGCAAGCCCAATGGGAAGTGGTCATCATAGGTCTACCAGTGAGAGTAGTTCTTTTGAAAGTTCAGATTTTGATCACTCTGCTGTTGAAGAATGTGCAGCAGATAGAAGTCTTGCTTCTGCACATCTGGAGCGCCCCTCAAGAAGTTTGCAACAGCAGCGCTCCTGCACTAAAAATGAGAAGCCGATTGATGTGCTGCGAAGAGTTTGTGGGAATGATAAATGTGCTGATTGTGGTGCTCCTGAACCCGATTGGGCATCACTAAATCTTGGTGTTCTTGTTTGCATTGAGTGTTCTGGTGTGCATCGCAACCTTGGTGTGCATATATCAAAGGTAGACCATACAATTCCAGTATAATTTGTAAGGATGCTTGACAATGAGCTTGGTGTAAATAAAGAAAAATGAGGTGATATAAATTGTCTTATAAAATAAATATGGTTGAAGAGCCTTTGTTGGCCTAAATTCCCAGCAATCCAATTTCAGCAAACAGAACTCCTTGTTGGATATACAGAGGAAGGGAGAATTTTCAGTATTTTTATCTCAGTAAAGTAATATATTTTACTTGTATTTTATTCTTTTTTGATTCGCCTATTCTTTGTGTCTTCTCTTATGATAAATTCTTTCATTAAAGAAAACTCTGAAATCTAACTTTTATGATGTACTTATAGATGTATTTATAAAATGCAACCCACCTTGTGAGTGCTTCTTTTATATTGTAGCTTAATGAGGATTGCAATTGAAACCGATTTGTAGATGTTTGGTGCCTCCTCCTTATAATTACAGATAATTGATTGATTTTTTTTTACTGCATTCCATAAGGTCAGTGACTTCATATACATTGGAGGAGATAAGCATCTCTTGTGAAAACTATGAACATTTGAACTGGGTAAATGTAGGTACTCTTGATTGGACGTGTAGGAATATTGGCTTTCCTTTACTGATCATGTTTTCTTGTATACTTGTAGTTTTAGGACAAAAATCTTCTTTGATGCCATATAAAATCAATACTTGTCTGGTTTAGATATTTGGGGTTTAGCTGGTACTTCCTTTTTGTGATGAGGCTTTTAGATTAATCATCAAGCACCGTTTTGTCTCATTACAGGTTAGGTCTCTTACTTTGGATGTTAAAGTGTGGGAACCTTCTGTCATAAGTTTATTTCAGTCTCTTGGGAATACTTTTGCCAACTCCGTCTGGGAGGAATTATTACAATCAAGAAGTGCCATTCAGGTTGATCTTGTCCCTACAGGGTAAAGAATCCCCATTATTATATCCTTGTACTGAAGCCATTATTATTACAACTATTATTGTTTGACCAAGTATTGCTGATATTCTCTTCTATTATTATGAAGCTTAAGCAAGTCTGATAAGCCGCTGATGTTCTTCTTTCCCAAGTCTTGTCAATCTGATTCTCTATCAGTGAAGGAAAAGTTCATCCATGCAAAGGTATGCCTTAAAAAAAAGAGGAGTATTCTCAATATTTGTGATAATAGTCTCAATGTACATGGTTCCTATTTATACAGTTATAACAATAGGGAATCAATCTCTAAAATCAAGGACTTCATTCTTTACTGATTATGCTAAATATACTAATTTTCAATATTAGGGAATAAATTAGAAAACCAAATGTTTTTTATAATATTTATAACCTTATGTCCGTACTCTGTACACTCAACTCTTGCTAACCGAAAATGATGTTCTGGTTTTGTTCAGAAAAACCTTTGGAAGGGTGAGTTTTAGGGAAAATGAGAAAGGAAGACAAAGGTTTTGTTGATTTTGGATTAATTTAAAGTTTTGTCAGTTGTTGAAACAGACCACATTCTAATTTTGACTTTGGAAGCTGAGGTAAAGGATAAAATAAAGTAGGACTCGGAACCAGAATTCCTAGGTATCGCAGGTTCAATGGTCTGTGTTTCTGTGATATATAAGCTCTTTAGCAGCGCTCAAATGCTAATTGGATATATAACTTGAGACAAAACTAGTGGCAGAAACTTGGAGACTTAATTGTCACTGAGCCGACAGCTTATAAGTTTAAATTATTTATGAAAACATTCTGGCAAAAAACTGAATGCCTTTTATCAAAGACAAAATTATGAGAACCTCTTTTGACATAGTTTGTGACTACCTTTAAGCCAAAATCAGTTCTGTCCTGCGGTCGTGGGAGTTAGCATTTTATTTATAAATAAAACAATTACAAATCATTTTTATTCCCAAAAAGCAGAACATAAAAGATTACCAAGATAATAATAAAATAAAATATTTCAAAATAATAACCCCATATCTGATCACCTTTATAACAATATTTATTAATAAATGTTACAACTCATTAATTATCCGCAGACTAGCCTAAATGATGATATCTATATGTAATGATTCTAACAATAAAATTTAAATTAAATTTAGGACGAACTTAGGTCCAATTTCTGGACTCAAATTTTAAGTCGACTTTTGGATGTTTAATATTCATCTTCAAGTATTGGGTTGGGTCCTAGATGACTGGGACGGTACAATACTCTTTATTAGTTGCATTAGAAGTTAGTGCAAACATGTACAGGTAATGAAAAAGTAATTTTAATATTGAGATTTTAACCTTGTGTTTTAACCTAATAGCTTAAGCTCTTAGGGCAGTTGATTCATGACATGGTATAGGAGCTTATGATGGATTGATCTATCCTACAATCCTTAGCGCTACTTGCCTGTTAATTTTAGCACAAGGTGGGGGAGTATGTGCATTATGTACACTTCAATCCCAAAAGCCTCTTTCATGAGGAGTATTTTAGAAAACATTCATGTGTTTTTTCTTTTTACCTATCAGCTTAAGCTTTGGGAGTAATTGATTCATGGAAAAAGACAATATTGCTTTTATCTGCCATAATGTATTCCTTTCCTTTCCTTCAGCTTTGGGAGTAATTGATTCCTTTTTCCAATTCCCTTTCCTTCAGCTTTCTTTAGAAGCTGAGCTATGGTATTAGCTACAGAATATTGCTTTTATCTGCCATAATGTATTCCAAATATCTATGTCTCATAGTTGTATCATGTGACGTTGTTCTCCCGTTGCCAGTGATGTCATGCATGGGAGTCTATAGAAAACAACTGTTCTTCAGAAGAGATGTTTCCATTAAAAATGGATTTGTGCTGTTATAGATACCACTTATCAGAATAGTCTCATTTTATGATAATATGTTGATCGAACACATTTATCTGACTGAATATCAATGTTTCTTGTCAGAAGACTCGTTTGAGTACTTTCATTTTTTATTAATAGTTTGTTAGTTGAGACTAGTAGTTTCTTAAAAAATTAAGGTAGCTTTTAAAATGACTGGAAAGGGTAAATGGGGTGGTGCTCTGAATTCGACTTGAGATTTTGCTTGATGATTACTTTTTGTTTGTATTTTGGACTTCAAGTCAAACTGTGCTTATTCAGTATGTGAACCGTACTTAGGTATTTATTTTTATAATATTTTTGCTTCTATGCTATTTTCTGAGTCCATGAACCATTTCTGTTTTCATGGCAGTATGCAGAGAAGCTTTTTGTTCGCAGGCCAAAGGACAACCGACTCTCGGTGGCACAACAAATCTGGGAGGCTGTTCATGCTAATGACAAAAAAGCTGTATATCGATACATTGTTAATTCTGACGTTGATGTTAATGTTGCTTATGAGCAAATGTGCAACAGTTCCCTAACCCTTGCCAAAGTAATGCTATTACAAGAGCAGACTAGCCATGATCACAGCTCTTCTTTGGCCGGCAACACATTGGACTGGTCCTCAAGTAAAGAAGGCCCGGTCATGGACAATCTAGATGGGTGCACCCTACTTCACCTTGCATGTGAAACTGCAGATATTGGCATGGTGGAGCTCCTCCTACAATATGGTGCAAATGTTAATGCAACTGATTCAAGAGGTCAAACGCCACTACATCGTTGTATTCTCAAAGGCAGATCTGCATTTGCAAGATTAATGCTTTCAAGGTGAGTTTGTGCAACAACATATATGATATATCTGGTTCTTTCAATTATTTATCTATTCAGCTTTAACTCTGATATTGTCATTTAAATGAGCAATCCAGGTACTAATAAGCTATTTGCCAATTCAAGAAAAAGTTTCATACTTATTTTCAGTATAGTTTTGGCTCAATGGATGATATTGAAATCTTTAAAATGCAGGGGAGCGGATCCGCGAGCTGTGGATGAGCAGGGAAGAACCCCAATTGAACTTGCTGCTGAGTCAAATGCTGGTGAAAGAGAAGTCCATGCTCCATTAAATGACTCTAATGGATGAGAGTGATAGGCAAATATTTCGGAGTTTATTACATATATAAAATATGGAAGATTGGATTATGTAAATTTGTATTTCATAAATTGAAAAGCTGGTTTTTTTTTCTTAAGTAAAAAGTCCCTAGTGTGGAAGATTAAGGGAGAGGTAGGTTGAAATGCCTGCCCCTTAGTCATCTTGTGCAAAAATAGTGCTAAGATCTGTAATGTAAAATGGCCACATTGGTCTAAGTAAGTTGAAGAGTTGTGCTGCACTGGTAGCACCCAGCCAGCACTTTGTAATATGATGTTTGTGTAATTTTGTTTACTTTTGAGGTGAAGCTGCGATGCACACTAGGCTAGGGATTTGTGAATGTTGTTGTACATTGGTTTTTGTGAAGGTGTTGTGGCTGTAATTCAAATTTTTGTATTTTTGGGATTACTGGGTGGGACATGTACCCATGATGTCATGTCCCTAGCTCTCTAATATTCGGTTGTATTTATATATATATATTGTCAAAGGCAGAAAGATAAAGAAAACCATCAATCACCTGCTATTTTAGAGTGACCCCCTACCCCCCAAGAAAACTCAAATCATTGTAAATTTAATAAAGTTTCAATCTTGAAAAGACGGAGTGGGACACCATGTTGGAATGCATGGGAAATTTTTGGTCAATTTAATCAAAAAGTGAAGTGGTCCATTCCATCCCAGTTTTCAGTATTGGAAAATTATGTTGAAAAACACAGTATTTTTCGTACCCAGCAATGAATAATCACTGTTCCTGAACTGGTACATCGTTTGAAAAATGAAGTTTAGATCTTTTTTAAGCTTGTAATGAAAAAAATTTCAGAGAGACATGCTTGTCATGTTATGTTTTAACACAGCTCTAAACTAAAAGCTCAACTTTTGTCACGGGTGACCTTAACATAATTATTGATATTAGTGACAGTCTAACAAACACCTGAAGTGGACCCTCCTCAACTGGGCTATGACTTATGACCAGACCACATTGTAGAGGAAAAATTGGTTGTAATCTTTCAAATATACAAAAGTGATATGAACTTGGTCTTTATTTTTAAAAAATGCTCTTTTGAAAAATATGAACACCAATTCTGTTTCTAATTATATAAATTAATCTTCATTTGATTTTCTCTCATAAATTAAAATAAGAATTTTCTTTCAGTTGAACTGTTTAAATTGATTTTTAACTTGAGGAAAAAGTTTTATTCATTTTAACTCAATTTTATTTTCTGTACAAGTATTTTTTTTAAATGTTTTCTGAACTTAAAAACCAAACATTGTGGAGAATACTTTCAAAGGGAAAATGACTGATTTGTTTAGCGTGTGTTTTAAGCTGGGCATTTTGGTACGCAAGTTTGATTAACTATTAATAAATTAATTTACAAAGTTGAAGTTCATTTTCAGATTATTCTATTCTCTAGCACCCCACCCCTTTTCATGTTTGGATTTATGACTAATGGGTCAAACAAACCATACAATGCCTTATGTAAATAGTTTGTTAAAAACCAAAATTTTCACTCTTCAAGTATTTTCATGAAATTGGTAGTTCCACCAAATTTATCAATTTCAAAACTGTTTATAAAATAAAATTTTACGTTATTAAGCTAAGAAATAAAAAACAGAAATTCTACATTAAAATACAAGTTTTTTCTTAATTTTAATCCAAAGATAATCTTATTCATATTCCTATTCCACAAGAGAACTTTGAAGTAAAAATGTGATTAAAGTCATTCCTAATCCTAGCAGCTGCTGCCACCAATGACAGAGAAAAGAAAGAAAAGATAAGATCATAAAGAAGGAAAAGCAAAAGCATGCAATATGTGTATATAATAAATATAAATATATATATATATATATATATATATATATATAGTAATTGAAACATAAGTAATTAAAGGCAATAATTTGATCGAAAAAAGAGATAACTTTACTAATGACACTCACCAAACATAACACATAGCTAGAGTTGTTAACCACTCACTCATAGCATATCACAAATTCCCAGGCAGCTTATTTCAACGGCCCAGATGCGTTCTGATGAGATCGAACGGTCCACGAGAACTGTACATTGCCCCTCTCACGGATTACAATGTTTCGCTTTCGGACCAAAGGTGGGCCCCACATGGTACTGTGTCCTGAGTGCTGGCTCCTCACAAAGGCGGGAACCAGTTTTTTGTCGCAGAGGTATGGTTCTTTGTTGTCTTCAGAAAGAGAGAGAGTGTGTAGAGAGAGAAATAAGAGACAATCACTGAAGCACTCTACATGCTGTGTGCGTGACTCTGTCACTGTTTGTGTTTAAACACCTAAATCCAATGACATTGCAGTTTCTGAGGAGCATTTCGTTGTGTCTGTTCTAGTTGCAGTTATTGTTGTTGTTGTGGTTCAAGTTTGGTTACTACCACATGTTCGTGCCCCTTCAATTCCTGTTTAACTTTTTGACTTTCTGTTTGGTTTCCAAGGAAAAAGATAGCAACTTGTTTCTGGGGCTAGTTTGCTTTTGGTTGGGTTTGTTAGTCCCTGCTGGCACCTAGGAATAGTGGGGTTTTGGTTTGTTTTTGTTTTCAAAAGGTTCAAATTCTTGTTCTGATTCCTGTGAAGGTAGAAAATTTATGAGTGGTAAGAGGAGTGAAAGGATGGGATTCGGTGGTAAAATGTAAACTATTCGGTGATAACATGTGTCCTTGCTTTTCTGAGATGGCTTTCTTGTGAAGATTTTGGGTTGAAAAGGTTGAGGAGGATGCTTATGCTTATGCTTATTCTTGTGCGCGTGCTTGAACTTTATTTAACTCATTTTAGCATCAAGTGTAAAAAGTTGTTCTTGGTCTTGTTTCCAAGTGTTGAGGTGATGGTGGGTTTGGGCATATGAGTGATTCATGCCTCATTTTGGAGCTTCCGGGATTGGTTTCTGGCTTTGTTTGTTTGTTGTTCTTTGATGTTTAGGAAAAGGCACATCGCTTCTTCTCTTGCCAGGGAATTGTTGGCACTCCAGCCACTTTTTATTATCTTCTTGTTCAGCTTGCACCACAACACTGTGCAATGTCAAGGAAGGTTGAGTAAACATGTTTCTTCAGAGCCTCCGTCGCCTTCTAGGCCATCACCACCTTCATCATCAGGATACAAGGATGACCCCAAGAAGATAATTTTGAGCTTGGTTTTAGGAGCAGTAACTGGACTAGTTTGTTCTGTTTTCTTTGCACTTGTGGTACGTTGTGTGGTGCAGTACCTAAACCGCACACCAATCCTCAAGGGGCCTGTTATTTTCTCCCCCAAAATTGCCCCCAAGACACTCCAATTAGCTTTGGCGAAGGAAAACCACTTGCTTGGTTCGAGTCCTAATGGGAAATACTACAAAACTGTGCTTGACAATGGACTCACTATTGCAGTGAAAAGGCTAACACCCTTTGGAAGCAGCTCCCCAGAGGCTAAGAAAAAATCAGTGAAGAGGCAGATACAAACTGAGCTAGAGCTTCTTGCAAGCTTAAGACACAGGAACTTGATGAGTTTGAGAGCCTATGTACGTGAGCCTGATGGTTTCTCATTGGTTTATGATTATGTATCCACTGGGAGTCTTGCTGATGTGTTGAATAGAGTTTGGGAGAATGAACTGGCCTTTGGTTGGGAAGTTAGGCTCAGGATTGCTGTTGGTGTGGTGAAGGGTCTTCAGTATCTTCACTTCACCTGTGCGCCTCAGATACTTCTGCACTACAACTTGAAGCCAACAAATGTGATGCTGGATGGTGATTTTGAACCCAGATTAGCGGACTATGGTTTGGCCAAACTTCTACCCAACTTGGATAGAGGAACTTCTCTCTACACTCCTCCTGAATGTTTCCACAACTGCAGGTAAGACAAATCACTCGGTTTGAATCATGCTCACTCACTGGTGTTTCAAACTCAGTCTGTTTCTTTTCTTCGTTTCTGACGTCAAAAGGGTACCTAGGTAGTTGACATCAGCTATTTGTTTGATTCGTTTCTTTTTCAAAAGCTCCAAGCCTCATTGTAGTTATTCCATTTTGAGCACCCTAATCAAAGACTCTTGTTCTTCAATTTTCATTGTGTTCATTTGCCGATAGAAAATGATATTATTTAGTAAAAACTATGTAAAGTAGTGTTTTTGTAACTAGCTATTAGTATTACTTCCTAATATGAAGTTTTAGACCTCAGGCTCTTTGTCTGGTCCAAACGAAAGTTCACATGCTGCAAACTACTGAAACATAGATTGGTGAGTAGGAACCCAACTAAAAATTATAGTTATTATAATATCACTGTACAAAGGTTTGTGCCCACTTTAACTTATTTATAGCCTTTTTTCATTGGTATATATGCCCCTGGATGCATCAACATCAATAGTAAGAAGTAATATCACTAAAAGAGGTTGCTTGCTTGATGCATTGAATGTTTATGAACTTCATTCCGTTCTTACTTGTGAAACTTCATCGTATTCAGATTGAATGGTATTTGTTTTGCAATTTCAGCAGGTACACTGACAAAAGTGACATCTTCAGTTTTGGCATGATACTAGGTGTTTTGTTAACTGGTAAGGACCCTACAGATCCATTCTTTGGAGAAGCAGCTAGTGGTGGAAGTTTGGGAGGTTGGTTGAGGCACTTGCAGCAAGCCGGTGATGCGAGGGATGCCCTTGATAAGAGCATGTTAGGGGAAGAAGGAGAGGAAGATGAGATGCTAATGGCTGTTAGGATTGCTGCTGCATGCCTTTCTGATATGCCTGCAGATAGGCCTTCTAGTGATGAGCTTGTTCACATGCTAACGCAACTGCACAGTTTTTGAACCAAACCTTCATTCTTGGGTTTCTAGAGATTTTTTCTTGTTCTCTTATCCCTATATCTGTAATAAGATGATAGGGGTGTGTGGCTGGCCATGATTCTGGTGTAATTGATTGTTTTGCTTGATCTTGGTTTTTCATGGTGTGGTTTCTAATCATCTACTTTCTGTTTCTATATATTCTTTTGGCTGATTTTGCAGGTTGTAGTTGGTTTAGGTCACAATAGCACATTATGTTTGTAAATGACTTAGTCATGTTAAGAAGAATTTTCTTCTCATGTGAACATTCAAAATATGTCTTTTCTTCTCTCTGGTTTGCATATGTAAAAGTGAAAGCATTTGATGCAAACCCAGCAAAGAAACAAAACATAGAAAGGAATAACATTCCTTAGCATGGAAAGTAAAAAAAGAGTAGAACTAGACATTTTGACATGTTTTACTGATATATCTGAGATGTGTAGCACTTCATCTAAATCAAGTAGATACTGAAAATAATTTTGTTAAAGTTGTTTATGTGAAAAGTTTGTTGGTGAATGATGTGTAACACAAATTTCCTCCCTAACCTAAATTTCAAATTGATACTCCAGTAGTGTGTTAACAGTACAACAATTGAATCGGTAGAATGATCTTTTGTTTTTGTTTTAAACAGCTGTTAGAAACTAAGATCTAACATGAATTCAAACAAAAGCTGTCACCAAAGGAGAAATATTAAAAGAGAAAGCTAAAGTATACATGTGAAAATGTATGTCAAATGTTTTAACATTCTTAAATCTTACATTATTAATATATTTTATCACTAATTATTCTATACGTATGAATGATAAATTAATGATTATAAAAAGAAATTATATGTAATACTTTTTTAGTAATAATTTATAGATAAGTGGGTATAAGAAATTTGAATTATTTTTTTAGAATGAGATGTAGGGAATGATTTGTGTATAAAAGTGTGGTAGGAGCTAGGCCAATGAGATAGAGATAGCGTGTTATTTTGTCATGGAAACTAATGAGTAATGTCAAACCATATTTCAAAATGAATCTTCCAAATAACACAATGAAAGCAACCGTGTTGAAACAAATCACCAAATGCACTTGTAATGTGGTGCACTCAAAGTTAGGTATTCTAGGTCAATATACGTTATGTTTTTGGAGTAGGTCATCATTGATACCAAGGTCAATTAATCTTCGATTGCAAGTGAATATTTAATTTTAAGCAATATAAAAAAAAACAGTATTGAGTTTACATAATGCAGATTATAAACAAGAAGAAACTGTGATGGAGAAAGAAGATAAAAACAAATTCCCTTCGTACTTGGACACTTTACAAAATTTTCTACACTCCAAAATGGCACCATTGATTAGCAGTGAAACCAAATAAACTACAATGCAACAATCACATCTTGCCAAATCCCCAACATATATTTTTTCAGTTATCAAAACTCTTGTGGCATTGGTCGTCCTTCTAAGAAGGACCTGAACAGCACAAGTGACCTCTCAGGCTGTGAAAATGGTGCCTCATGTGATGCTCCCCTGATGGTGGCAAATGAAAGGATGTCACCATAAACTTGAGTCCACCCACCCACCTGAAAATATTTCATAAGAACAACAAAAATTCAGTTACAAATTCTACGAACAAGCAAGCTGAGTTTAATTTGTATATAATCTCAGCAAAACTCAATAGAATAATAAGGTTTACCTGCTGCTTCTCAAACCACACCCTGTATGGCACAGTGGTTTTCAATCCTAGCTTTTTTGCCAATTTATGTACTAATGTTCTACTTCCAATCAGAGGGATTACTGAATCCTGATCACCACTGCAGAACAAGAGTTATTAATTCACTCTTAAAGACAATCATACTAATACACACTCTAATTAATGATTAATGCCATGCCAAATTCCAATTTGATCTGCAACAGAATTTACTTCATAATGACGCAAACATGTACCTGTAAACTAGTACTGGTATTCCCTCCTGTACTAGCTTCCCCACAACAGTGATTGTTGGTATTTCCAGGTCACGCAGCTCATAATCCAGGACACTGACAAGCATATAGCATAAAGCAGTTGACAAAGAAAGTTAGAGATGAATATTTTAAGACAAAATATAAAGTAATTGGAAATTTCTGTCCAACACTCTAGAGAGTAACACTAAAACACATGTTCACGAAGAGAGGCAATGCATGACACTAATGTTTGACTACATTAGTTTCTGAACATATTATCCTATCCATGGTTCTTGTTGGAAGTACTAGAGATAGGCCGAGTTAATAATACATAAATAGTTTTAAATTTCACCTTAAAAATTGATTTTGTAAGATTGAATTAGATTTAAAGTTCACTTCTCAACCACTTTTTAAAAAACACAATATAAATAATAAAGGCAAGAGAAGGGGATTACTTGCTGCAAGCAGACCATCTTTGAACTCCAACAAGACGTGCATGCAAAGCTGATTGCACATCTTTTCTGTTCAGATAATTGACTGTTTCATCTTCCACACATACATCTATCGTCTCAGTGACTTGCTGTTTGACAAGGAAAAACAAGACCAGAATTTCATGTTCAGTACTACTATGATTCAGGTTGGATAGAAAATCAAGTCAAGTTTGTTGGTGAGAAATGGAATTAAAGAGAGCTATAAGATAAGCTCACCTGGGGATTGAGGACTTTGGTTTGTGAAAACACTGAAGATAAACAAACATCAAGGGTCACATCATACTTGTCCACAAATCTACTTGTTTCTGTACTAACTTGGCTCATAACACTTGAACAGACAGGAGAAACAGCACCATTGTAATATTCCCTCACATATCTTGAATAGTTACAAACAGAAGTGAACACTTTGTACGTTGTATCTGAAATTAACCCATGCGACCAGAAGAACTCTGCTCTCGAATTGAAATCCGTTGCAAATTCTAGAACTGGATTACCAAGCTGCAATGAAGGAAACCAGCTTCAGATGCTTCAATTGCTTAGCCAAAATGAAAAACTGAGATAAATCTTTGGCTGAACTTTTTGTGTTTTCTAGTTTTCACAAAATATTTACAGATACCAAAAGATTAAAAGAAATCTGACACGTGTCAGGAATCACAGAAGAAGAATAATTGGAAGTTTGTGCCATAACTCACAGCAATGCCTTTCAGATTGAACAACTTCTCCTTTTTGTTGAATTGGAGCATAAGCTCAGCCAGTTGAGGAACATAATGGCCTAATGATAAATTGTAAAATATATAAATAGATACAGAATTTAACTATTGCTTGCTTCAGTATACACAAAAGACATAATAGATGGAAGGGTTACCGGCATAGCTTTCTCCTACAATGAATAAACTTCTGTTTCTGTATTCTGGGAACTTTATAAACCAGTTTTTCAAGAACACCAAGTTATCCCTTGCTATAATAAAGAATAAAAAAAAGGAAACCAGTTTCAGAAAATCAAGGCAATCTTTAAAGGAGCAGATCTATCAATTTTGTAAACAAAAACAACAATAATTAGTCAGTGGACAAGGCATAACTGTAAAGTAAATTAGCAGCTTCCCAAATAGCAATATGTTAATAAGCAAACTTCGGGGGAAAGAGACAGAATATTGCAAAAGGTAAAGATAGAAAACAAGAAAAGCAAAAGGGAGATAGTGAGAACTAAGAAGGGGAAAATGAAGAAAAAGAAAGTTGACCCGAATCTTCCTTGAGCAAATATTTTCTTTAGCCAGGTGAAAATGCTGCATCTAATGGTCCTTTACCAATTACCATTCTAACCAATAACATTGAGAATTATTTTGTTGGGTACAAAAAAATTATTGAAGTTAAACAGAAGGATGAACATTAAACTTGCCTGTAATTTTGTCATTCACACCCTCATAAGCAGAAGTATCTGTTGAGTAAGAGAATCCAACTCCAATTGGCGTTTCCAAATACAGCATATTAGCTTCTGCAACTCATGTGCACAATGCTAATTAGCATGTCATAGTTATGCACTTAGGTTAAAATGAAAGTTCCCATTTACTAGAAAAAAAATACAAATGTGTAGGAAAATGTTGGTTCAGGAAGATTAGGTAGGTACCTCTGTTCCAGCTGAATTGATTCCTAATCAGGCCTTCACCTTTGGGCCTAAATGGTCCATTCTCTGAAAACGCACCAACCCCAAGAGAAGAACAACCAGGCCCTTCAAACAAACATGAAACAACAACACAAAGCATAAGTCTCCAAACTTAGAAATTATTATCCGATTGAAAACTTTTATCCGCAAGAAACAAGGAGTGAGGAGCACCTCCATTGAGCCACAGAACAAGGGGCTTGGAAGCTGCATCCTTTTCAGCTTCAGCAAAGTAGAAAAAGAGTGCTTGGTGGTTTCTGTGATCAACATTTACATAACCTGAAAACTGCTGAAACTGAACTTGGGGTTGGCCCGGTAAGTGAGTGATCCTGATATGAGAGGGTGAAGGGTGCACAATGCCAAGCTGAAGAAGTTGAAGTGCTACACACATAACAATGGAACTCCAAAGAAGAGAACACATGACTTGGCTTTTGCTTCCTTACTTTCACTTTCAGTTGCAATACAGAAAAAGCTTCACATCTAGTTGTTATTGTTGTGTGTGTAAGTGGTGCCTATATTGTATATAGAAAGTAGGAACGTTTTTGCTTTTTCGTTTGTTTGGAAATTTGGGGTTAGAAATTGGCGAGGGAGTGAAAGTACAGTGAAGTGTGGAGTGAAGTGGTGAGTGAAATGTGATGTGTTGATTCGAATCACTGTGTAAATGCACGTGTGACAATTTTGAGTTGTTTTATTATTCTCACTTACTGTTTATTTCCCCACTTTCACTTTTACATTTTTTGTAGGAAAATATAATTTTGACAAAGATTACGACATTTTGACATATTCAACATGTCAATTTTGTCAGTTATGTTGTAAACCAAAATGTTCACTTAAGTAAGTTACAATGTTATGTTAATATGACAAGTCAAAGATGTTTAACAAGATTTCAAAGATTGTTAAAGAAATTTGAAAGATATAGATGAAAAATATACGAGGATGGTAATAAAAATAAAAAAGTGAGACTGCAAACTTTGAGAAGATAGTTTGAAATCTTAATCATGGACGAGAGTGAAACTATAGCAAAATATTTTGATAAATTACAGGAACTTATCAATGTTACGTGGGTATGCAAAGATGACATTACAAATCAATATGTGGTGGACAAAGTTCAGCGAACTCTGACTCCAAGATTTGATCATGTAATTATGGTTATTTGGAGATCTTGGAGATTGAAGAACTAAAGCATTCATTGGAGGCACATAAATATCGTAGATATTAATGAGCGAAGACAATGTCAAGAATAAGCACTTCAAGCTCAATCTCAATACAAAGACAAGAAATGGTTCAAAAAAGATGGCAAAGGTAGCACTAAGCACAAGGAATCACAAGAACAACATAGTGAAGATTCTAGTGATCATGTCAAATGCAAAAAGAAAAAATCTTGTACCAAATCTGATGGAGAAAAAGAATTGGAAGTTTGATAAAATAAAAGGTGAGATGCTACAACTGTCAGAAGATTGGCTATTTTGCCAAAGAATGTTGAAAAGGGGATGGAGCCAAGAACAAACTGAAATATAGAGCTCATCTGGCAAAAGATGATACTTTAGAATCAGAGGCTGTGATGTTAATGGCCAGTATAAATGAAAATTAGACAAATGATGCAATTTGGTTGGATTCAGGTTGTTCGACACATGTGACTGGAAAGAAAGAGTGGTTTGTGAGAATGAAAGAAGTCATGCAAGGGAGCATCAAGTTTGTTAATGACGGAAGTCTCACAGTAGAAGGATCTAGAAGGGTTGTTTTGAGAGATAGTGATGGGAGAGAGGTTGTGATTTAAGAAGTTTTGTATGTGCCAGGGTTGAAAACGAATTTGCTAAGTCTAGGCTAATTGCTCCAAAAGGGATTTGTGATGAGAATGGAGGATTATTGTCTCAATATTTTTTATTAAAACAGAAGATTAATCATCCAAGCACATCTATCCCAGAATAGGACATTTCGTATAGTGATGAATGCTGTCAAACATCAGTGCTTTGTTATATTAGAAAACAAAACAAAATGTCTATAGTATTTGAGGTTTGGACGTCTGAATTTTGGAGCTTTATCTCAACTGAGTCAACATGAAATGGTTAAAGGCCTGCCTATGGTTGAAATTCTTAAAGCAGTATGTAAAGAGTGTGTTCAATTAAGAAAACTAGAGGAAGCTTTCAGAAGTTTTTGCCTCAAAGGACAACATATAAATTGAGTGTAGTATATTCGGATGTGTGTGGTCCTTTTCAGACTGAAACACTTGGGAGCAGCTGGTATTTCTTGTTGTTTGTTGATTATTGGACTAGGAAAAGTTGGAGATACTTGCTACCAAGGAAAAATGAGGTGCTGCAAGTTCTAAAAAAAATTCAAGAATATGGTGGAAAGGCAAAGTGAGAATAAGATAAAAACCTTGAAGACGGATGGAGGAGGAGAGTATACTTTCATGGAATTCAAGAAGTTTTGTGAAGGAGAAAGTATAACACATGAGATTACCTGTCCTTATACACCAAAACATAATGATATACTGAAAGGAAAAATAGGACTATTTTAAATATGGTTAGATGTATGTTGAAAAGCAAGAATCTTTCAAATTTTATGTGGAGAGATGTTGTATTGAGAACCACTAATATCATGAATATATCACCAACAAAGAGGCTGAAAGGTGTTACACCTAAGGAAGCTTGGTCTGAGGTAAAACCAAGTGTTACTGATTTGAAAATATTTGGTTCTGTATATTATAAACATGTACCAGATCAGTTGAAGAAAAAGTTAAATGATAAAGGAGTGTCTCTAGTTATGGTTGAATATCACTTTAATGAAGGGTATAAATTGTATGATCCTAAGTTTTGACAGAATGCAATTAGTAGAGATGTTGTGATTGATGAAGCAGATTAAATTAAAAGAATTATATTCATTCATTTTTATAATTTTAAAATCCAAAATATATTAAAATTTCAAAAACAAATCAAAATTTAGAAATTAAAATAACCTTCAAATTAATAACATCAACTAATTAAAAATATTAAAAACACAAATATTAATCAATATTATCAAAATAATTATCTTCAAGACAATAATATATATATATATATATATATATATATATATATATATAACATAGTGGATCCCTTAGTGTCCAAGAGGCTCTGAATCTTTTCGTTGCTGACCTCTAGTTCTTCATTTCCTTCAAATATTTTATTTTATTTTTTAGTGAACATTTTTAGAACAGCAAAGTTAAAAGAAAGCCTATAATAGATATACTGTGTAAAAGGAATGAGAATATATTACTGTCTCTCTTCTAATTAGGTTACTTTCTTTGGAAAAGTTATGAAGATTCTGTGGAATCTTCAAGCAAAAAATCTAACAGTCATTATATATAGTAATCTGAACAAAACTTATTCTTACGCAAGCCTTTAAAAAGAGAAAAGAAACTTTTCAAAGAGAAAGTGAAAAGAAGAAGAAGAAAAATATTTCTTGAACACAGTGAAACAATAAAAGTATTTCATATCTGAACTTTAATTAAATTTAGTAAGAAGATTAGTTCACATGGTTAAACTATAATTAAAACACTTAATTAATTAAGCTCTAAAAACAATTAAGAAATGGGTCATATGGTTGGAAAATGTGGCAGGAATGTGAAACCAAGCTGCTTCGAATATTCGATGTTCTCACTCATTTTAAGGTAGACAAAAATGAGAACAAAAAGAGATAAAAAAAAAATAAAGGGAGAAAATAGTAATGTGAAATAAGTAAGAAGAAAATAAGACAAAAATAAAATATGCATTTTTTTAAGAGAATAAAAGATTATGCAATAACAAGTGAAAATAATTTTATATAATCACAGTGTATTCCATTTGATAAAAATATAAATTAATTAAATATTCACAGAAAAAAATTTCATCAATTAAAAATTCCTAATACAGAATATTGACTTGTTTCTTTAAAGTTTTGAAATTGTCAAATAGTCAAATTTAGGTTAAAATAATATCTTATAAAAATTTGAAAATATCAATAGATCTTAAACTTGTTTGACATGCAAACAAATCCTTCGTTTATATTAAAAATAATATATCTTGACACAATTTTTTTTATATAATATCTTGATACAGCAAGCATATTATATTTTTCTTAATTTATTATTTATTTATTATTGTGTTAATATATTTTAAACTCAATAAAATAATAACACATGTGTACTGTGTGAAAATGTTATAAAAAAATCTATATTAACATATAATTACCCATAATTATCCTCATATTAATTATATATTGTATAAAATATTGTCAGAAAAAAGTTTATATTAAATATATAATTGCCCTTTAGATTAATTAGTTTTGTAAAAGGTGGAAACTTATATAAGAGAAAAAATAAAGAGAAGATTTGAAATTGCACCTTCTTCTTTGTGAGATTATTATGAGTAGAATAGAATATGGTGATGATCATGATTAGCACTTACCATGTTTTGCTAAAAGCTTCTCAACACAACCTTCTCTTTTTCTTTCTTTTCAAACATATAATATTAAATCATAAAACCATGTTTCCATGTCATATATCTTGCATTTTTACTCATAGCGATTCATCTCTCCCAGCATGTGTTTGATGAAGAAAGTCGTGTATCGATCATATCAAAGATCATTCAGCATCATTTGAGGTGCAATAATTATCCTTTGTTAATGATCTTTGCTTCTGAAATGATGATCATGATTATCCTTGCTTAATGATCGTGTCTTGAAAGGAATAATAATAATAGGATGAAATTAATATGCTTTTTTGATGAGGAATGAAAAAGTGAATTGTGTTGGATAAGACAGAGAGAAGAGAATGAGGTCAAAATCACCTTTAGAATGGGACTGTCTTTCTCTTTCTCTTTCTCTCTCTTTTTTCACAGTAAAAACCTTTCTACTCTAACAAACAAACGAAACTAGGGCTTTAGGGATGTGTTTCTCACAGATACCACTGTATATAATAATAGGAAAATATTTTTTTAACAATTCTTCGTGGTTAATGAAAAATACGAACCAATAAAATAATAACATTTATAATTCATTATAAAAAACATGTCCATAATAATATTAATAAATATATATAAAATATATATTACTCACTGAAATATCACAGGTTAAATAATTTTCGACAATTATTTCCTGTATATCCTATCATTTTCACTTCCGAAATACAATAAACAATTCTCAGTTTTTTTTTTTTATGTAAATCAATCACACCCTCTTTTTCCAGAAAACATTTTCGGAAACTTTTGATGGAGGTGGGAGGAGAAATTTGATGGGGTACAAGAAGGAATTGTCAATAACTTTTCATTCTTCGTTATCCAACTTATAGTGGGTTGATGAAATTGGACTACTGAACAATACAATAAACTAAAATTATATTTGATGGGTTTTTTTTAAGAGATTTATTAGAGAGAAATTGTGACTTTAGTTTTAATTCATACACAATTTTTAACATAAAACGTTAAGACATTAAATTTATAAGTCTTTCATCTTATATGATACATAAAGGTCAATTTCTTTCACATGATATATTTTCTTTCAAATACGATGATATATGTATTTATACAGTTGTTATGATACCGTTAATGAATTTTTTTCAAGAATATTAGAGAGAACTTAAATATAAATAATTGATATCACTTTTAATCCAAAATGTCAAAGTATTAGATTTGTGAGTATTTCTTCTTATATGATATGTAATTTTGTCATTTTTATTAAATGTAAGACTTAAACTCAAATATTATTTTCAACAATATAAGTTCATCTAAGCACAAATTCATCTGGTTCACTATATTTAATCTTATGTATACTTTACCAAAGCAACCTAGTACCAATTGCTTTTGTAAAATACAAATTATTATTTTTAATATGAATTATTGATTAATGTTTTAATATTGTATTTGTTATATTGTGTTTGTGCTTTTTCGGCAGTTTTGAAAAGAAAAACACCCTCCTCCCTTCCTTTTAAACACTGTTAAACATCTAACTAAACACTGTTAAATTGGTTTTGTGAACATAAGATTGTTGGGTTTGTAAAAGTCTGAACTTGAAATCTGTGATGTGAAGACTATGTACAGACTCCGAATTTTGTCTCATGCACTATCCATTTCAGTCTAGTCCAAATCTCACTCTCTAATTCAAACCCATAACAGCAGTTTAATATGTTATATTTTATGAAGAAAAAAATTATAGCCCCTATAATTCCCTGATACTATGTCTGTGTCAATAAACTTCTTTTGATGAAATACGATATGTTTACCATCTTCAGATATTTCATGAAATATAGTTGATAAAAGAAATGCTAAATTAACCTTTGATCATTTTAAAATTTCATATTTTAATTTAAAACATCAAAGAAAGTAAATTATAATTAACTTTTTATCAAATTTTTCCAAAAATACTCATAAAACTTAAGTATATTTCTTTGTATAGTTTTCTTATACTATTTTATTAAAAAATAACTTATACAGAATTAATTTAATTTATAAAAAAAGACTTTCATGTTAATTTTCTTCTCCTTCATATTACTTATAAAAAAAGCTTAAAAAGAGTAAGAAAATCGAGTGGCATGACTCTTTCTTACAAGTGTAGTCCAATAGAGGACCCTTTTATCATTAAGTTAATTGCGTAAAAATATAACATCTTAAAACACTTGGGGGCGGTAACATTTTTTTCAAGATTGTATAAAAGAACAAAAGAAAATTGTAAAACAGCACTACAACTTTAATATAAAAACATTTTATCATGAAAATGAAATTTATAGATAGTTTACTGGGAGGCAGAGGTTTTACTCAGGCGCCAGATAGGAGACCAAAAGGGCAAACAAGGGATCAATAATGTTGCCAAAAATGAACAGGCACGACAACATGACTCTTATAAGAGGGTACAATTTGTGTGGTCCTTTTTCAGTACTGCACAAGAATCTGTATCTTTATTGTTGGGGCATTTATACAGACCACGAATTTTATTCTTTTACTATTTTGGCCCCAAGGGCTTTAAATGAAATATTGAATTAGAATACCACTTTAACAAAATTTTAAAGATTTTCCTATTGAATTGTTGTAAAGCAGCGCAATCCGCATAAATTGAAGGAAATAGCAAGCAAAAGCTTTAGACTAAAAATCACGGTTAGACTTATAAATGCTTCCTTTCATTTTCTTCCCTTTGCCCCCTCCCTGCAAAGCTTTTCTTGTTTTGGGGGAGGGAGTAGTCAATGGTGTGATTTACTTTAAACCCTTGAAATGCTTTTACAGTGACGCATTGATATACAAATTCAGTTATCAGAAACTCATTTTGCTCGCCCATGAATCATTTTTCCAAACATCCCGACTCAACTGATCTAGCATCTCCTCCTTATACCTCCCTTACCTCAGGCTGAGTTCCTCCACATTTAACAATTCAACAGAGGTATTTAACTTTCATTTTGTCAGCAAAAAATAAATTTCACACTCAATACCATATCAGGCAAAATTTTCTGGGGGAACTACTCACAGGCCACCCCACAAAATGTAACTCACCTAGTGCCTACGCCAGTCAACCAATTCTGTCAAGCCTACAGCACCGATCCCTTATGTCCCATGAATCACAATGGCACACTGTCCTCCATTTAACTCCTCCACAACTGGATAGTCATCTTAGTAAAACTACATACACTCGCCAACCACCATCTCCATTCACAGTCATCATGAATTAAAAACTATCTCTGCTGACCAGTTCTGATCTAATGGTTTCACTCCCCCAAAATCAATGTGATTCTTGATTTATGTTATCACAATTTTAGTTAATGAAAGAGAATTAAGTCGGTTTCTTTTTTATGGTTTAATGGCAAAATCTTGCTCATTCGCCCTCCTATATAGCAATGCCGATGCTTCCACCCTGTTTTTCACAAGGGAAGGGGAAAGAAGCAGAAAATATCAAATTCAAGAACAAAAAAGGCCAGAAGGACTAGCATAAATGTAAATTCTGACATACTCACCAGCCAGGATGGACAACAAATCTTCCAGTGGAAAGAGCCCAATTCACCTGCTCAATAAAAAAGGAAAAAAAAAATAAAGTAGCACTTGTCAGGTTTCAAAAATTAATGCACAAGAACTAGGAGTGAAGATTTTAAATCATGTTCATCCTGGTGGGATTGTGGAAATAAGCAGAGAAAACAGGTGCCTTCTAACTGACGGAAGTAAAATGGTCTTTCATCAGTTCTCTAAACATGGCGAGGACTACTAAGAATTAAAACACAAATAATTTGATTTGCAGTCAATTTCATCGATAGGTAACCATTTTATCCCATCAAGGGTTACTCTGATATATTATGAAGAACTATAACATTGCAGAATCTAATTTTGTTGACTAGTTTAATACAACAAATAAACAAAACAAGGCATGATTTGTAGACAGACACTAACATAACGCATTGAGACTCAGGACATAGAACTATACCTTATCAGTCCCCAGGGAATTCGCAACTACATGAGTAACTTGTTCATCAATCTGGTTGGTGCATACAGCACCAAACTGTTCAGCTGTCTGCCACAATGGGTGAAGGTGAGGATTTGCTTCACCAACAGGAAACACCCTACTAAATACTATACGACAGCCAGCTAAGATTTTTCTCTGCTCTGACGCTAATATATTTCTGACATCAACTTCTTCTAAGGATTGAGAAGCAAAAAAGTTTTGATGTATTCTCTCAATAACCTAATGAGGGAAGTGAAGAAATTATCAACTGGAAGAACAAGCCATCCCAAATGCAAGAGAAAAAAACTGCTAAAAACTCACTGCCAAAGAGGAAGCCAGAGTTCCAGCTTCAGGTCTCTCATCGTGATCAATCTCAAGAAGGGAAGGACCAGGCAATCCAAACTGACGTCTACTACAGGGGAAGTACGTATACCTACAATATATTAAAAATTAATATAGGGACGATGCATTGGCCCAATATACAAAACCAGAAGAGAATTGCATGAGTTTAAAACCCATGTTAGACAGACCTTTCCACCACTATCAAGTTCAGTTTGTTATGAGGCCAGACCCTCACAGAATCATCTATGATTACAACTGCTGATTCCATTCCCAAAACGCCTTCCAAATCTTTGCTTTTGGGAGCCCTCTCCTCACCATCAACTGAATCAGTATCATCACCTCTAGAAATAACTCTTCCAGCAAACAGAACTCCCTTTGGATCAAGTACCTTTGCCATTTCTGTTGCATATAGTTTGTTTCCCATAGTGTAAAGATGTAGCTCATAGAGCTTACTAGCCTATAAAGCATTTGGGAAAGATATGAATCTTTTCATTCCAAAAATAGCCCTAGTAATATGGCAGGCCTAAAGCAAATAATAGAATTCATGTTACCTTCTCCAAGAAGTTCCAGATTCCTGGTCTGAGTTTAGTCCACATTCCCATATGAGGAAAGCGAAAAAGATGTCTGTGAGGCTTCTCACGGTCCTGTTCTTTTTTTCTCAATATTTCGTCATGCACAGGATCAACTTCCACAAACTGAGAAAATGTTAGCATGCAGTAACACAAACTTTAATCCAAAAAGAACTAACTTCATGCAAATTACCTTGGCAGAATTAAGTAGAGTATGGTCTAGGTCCAATACAAGACACAATTTCCTAGCGGCAAACATTTTATTCTGTTCTTCGATCCTCCTTGCCCTCTCCCTCTGAATAGCAGCCTTCTGCTGCTCATCATAACCTTCAAAAAGATGTTCAACATCTCCCCATGTACTCTGGGATCGAGAGGTACCTGGTGCACATATTTCATGAGCTGATCCTACTGTGCCAGCTTGCAAGATCTGAGAGTTTGACACAACAGATTTCTGCTCCCCTCTATCTATATTAAGGGGGACAGATGCAGAAGAAAAACTTTGAGCTGCAGTTGAGTGCGTAGACGATTCTTGGGAAACAGACATAATATCAGCAATGTTTTTCAGATTCTTGGTGAATTGCCGAGTAATATCAGGTGCTACACCTGATTGTGTAGGTACTAATTTAGTGTCCACCCTGCCCTCCAGCTTCTGGGCATTGACATTGTCCCCAGTTACCTGGCTGTTAGACACAGGGGATACTATGTTCCCACTCTTTTGAACAGAGTTATTAGTGTGGAGAATGCGCCTTGGATCACGGGGTTTCATTCGAATCTTTCCTGAATAATCATCTTGTAGGCTTTGTGCCTGATTCAGTCAACCACATGAAAAAATGTAAAATCCAATGAGCTTGAAGGGGATTTTATGACACTTAATTCACTTTCAAATTCTCAAATCAATTCTTTAGTCAAGGATTATAATTTTAAAAATTCAATTTAATTTTAAAAAACAATAGGAAGAAATAAATATATAATTGGATAATAACACCGCAGACAGAAGTGAATATTCAAAAATTGACAAAACAAACAATCTCATTAAAGCATTTTACCGTAGAAGTTGATTGTGATGAAACTGGAAGCATTCCAACAGAAGTTTGAAGACCAGTGGCCATTGATGAACCAATACTCACAGTGGAGTCTGTTCCCGTTGCCAAATTTGAGCTTGTTGGATTCAGAATATTTGTAGCAGAATCAGAAGATTTATTCGCGGTATTTCTTAATCTGTTTTGCTGTTCGAAAATTAAGCCTAGCAACATGGTTGGATTTACAACTATATCTTTCAATACAGCAGGTAAGGAAGATGCTATGTTGCTACTTGTAATTGGTACCTGTTCATTTCTAATGCTTGTTGCATTGAAACCAACAGAACCAGAACAAGAGCTACTGACTGTATTCAAAGTCTTTTTGGGTTCAGGTGCAAATTTGTCCATTAAATTATTCTTCTCTATCAACTGAGTTCCAGGCCCAGTATTATCTTCCAACCAACCTCCAGTTCCAGCTATAGTTCTTACTTGACTCGAATTATGCTCAATATTTTCCAATGAACTTTTTAGTCTTTTTGATACAGTTACATCAAAAGGCTCCTCAACAGCCTTTTGTTTCCTTGAGATTGTTGATCCAGCATATTCCACTTTAGGCATATTATTTATCACAATGGAATGGTTATCCACAGCATTTGCTTCAGAATTAATAAGTCGACGCCTAGGATCTCTACTTTTTGCCGAGCTTTTCACAGGGAAAGATCCCGGACCTGCTGCATCAACTCTAGTATTAATCAATCCAAGCAGTCTGGAGTTATCCATGGAAGTAGCAGAAACAGGTGGCTGATCTATAAGGGTTGGCTTAGTGGTTGTTAAAAAACCACCGGTAGATGCACTAGAGACCTCCTCGTTTGTATCAACAACCATATCATCGCAGTCACCCGAAGGAGTTGGACTTGGTAGTTTATCATTTGTAAAAAGGGAACTTCGACCAAACTTCTGTTGATATGTGGAAACAGCTTTCAAAGCATCAGTTTCATACAGATGAAATTTAGTAGAACCTTCACTGTCAACTTCCATCTTCCCAGGCTGCATCTTACCTGCCGAACCAGATTTAACCATGGCCTCTCCAACAGAAAGTAATTTATTCACAGGGAAGCAGGAAGGTGCCTCTCGGGTTGGTGATGGTAAACTGTCTGCATCATGATCCTTGTGAAGGTCTAGCAGAGGGAGAAGAATCCCTCTACCTTTAATACTATTTTGTCCAAATTTTAAAGCCCGTGATCCCCCAATTATGTCACTATGCAAAGGCTTAACAGAAGAAATCAATGCAGTTGCTTCTACTGCTTGATTTTCTTGATTATTTATAGCATGGGTCTGCACTTCTAAAGCTGAATTTTCCTGAGACTTTATCTCAGGGATCTGAGATTCTGTCTTCATGTAAATAGCCTCGCTACTTCCTAAAGCACCAACAGAATCAATTGCAGTCATCATGCCCTGGATCTGATCGAAGGAACAAACACATTTCAGATTATATCCAATCTTTGAATTTTCAAATTGAAAATTATGACAAAGATAATGAAAAAATTTCCTAATTTCACTTTCATTTAACGTCACCTCTTTTATATGCTTTGGAGATAATAATTGAGCATGTTCTTGATCCTTCACAGAAGAAAGCAACCTGACATCAAAATTGTAGCCAAGGAAACATAAGTTAGTGATAGAAGACCCTTGAAATAATTCACAGCACAACCTAACGACTTGTATTTTGAAAAAAACCTTAAAATGCTATCCTTGTTCCGTTCCTTATCCGAAGAGTCCATAGAGCGAAATACCTAAAATAAATCATAAAACAATTAAGACAAAATTCTCACTACAAAAAGGAATGATATCAACAAAAGCAAAAAATATTGTAGGTCTTACAGAATAAACCACTTCAATTGCATTAAATGACAATCGAATGAGATCATCCTTCTCAGAATCAGCAGGTCTAGAGAACACCTCAGGAAGGGCATTAAGCAGCCTACTGGAAGTTTGAACAAATGACCTACAATAATAAATCACAGTCTATTTAATTTGACGAATTTGTAATGTGTCTCGATGGCAAAAATTCAGTAAAAAGGAACAAAACCCATGAATAGCACCACTTACTCCGCCACATTAGCAACTGTAACACCCTCAAGAACGTCCCTCACCCCAAGCTGCTCAGAATCAGAAACGCCCTTGTTTACACCAAACTGCTCAGAATCAGAAACAGTCTCTGAAACAACAGAATCAGCCACAACACTCTCTGCCTCTGTTTCAGGGTCAGCATCGGCATCAATCTCACCCTCCTCCAACTCCCCTTCCTCTTTGTCCATATCCACAACAACTACCTCCTTAGGATTCACAGAAACAGAAGACGGTCGATTGGAGTTGTTGTTACCATTAGCATTGGCGTCAGAGTCCAGTTCCATCACAAAAATATCATTCAAAGGCTTGTTCTGCACGGCTTGTGCCCAAGCAAGGTTATACAAACCCGAAGCATATCCCCGGCAAATAGTAGGGTACTTTGAGTAAAGATCATGAACAGCCCAAACCCTAGCATCACTTCCATTGGGCTTATTGTTATTATTCACCTTAACATCCTGCTTATTGAAATCCGCTTCTGAAATCTCTTCCACCGAAGCAGTATCCGAAATCTCGCCCTCTTCCACATCCTCGACCTCCTTACCCATCTTCTCCAATTTTCCTAATTTCTGACAATCCAACAACGATCCGAAAACCATAGAAAGCAGAGAAAAACAACAAACAAACCACCACGAATCGCACGATCTAAATGGCGGAAAAATTTTACGGCAAAGTGATTAATTAGGGTTTATATTTGGGTCCTTCGAAATCTCTCGAGATTTAGGGCGCGACGACTGTGCTAAAACTAAATCCGAAGTTTCACAGTGTCGGATCTGTTTCGTGAGATCGGAATCGCAGAGAGTTCTCTTCGGATCCGACGAGCGATGAAAGAATCAGGTTTTTCGAAAGAGCGATGGGAGAGAAAGAACAGTAACGATAATAGTGAAAATTGATTATAATAATAATTGATAATGAAAAACAGAAAGAAAATATGATACGCGATGGTGGCGGAAGAATAGCAAAATCAAGGAGCGAGAGAGGGTTTTATAGGGATACGACACGAAGGAGAATCTAAGTGTGATGGGTTTTGAATCTAGACCGTCCACGTCACTGATCCGCGAAAAGAACACCGTGGGCTTAGTTGCTTACGAACGAGAATGACCCAAGTACAACCTATACTATTACGAGTAACACTATTCCTGTGTTTCCCTTTTTCCGTTAAATAATTTTAACCGTGTTTTTAAACGATCATTTTCATACTTCTAATATCTTTTATCACTAATTTATGCCATTATAGATTACATATATATTTTCATTTCAGATTATATTTGTTGAGATTTCTTCATATACATATTCTCCTTTAAATATTATTATTTTTTAGGATATACCGAACATTAATCCAAATATATTGCGTAAATAAATTTAAATTTTAGTTTGTTAAGTCGGATTAACTTTTTTGTCCTAAGTTAATTCTCATTCGATAATGATATTTAGATAATATTTTTTTTATAATATTTAAACATATGTTATATTATTATTGGTCTAAAATTACTCTACAATTAATAATAATAATTATAAACAACCAATCACATAATGACACGTTTTATAAAAAAATGTTTTTAAGTATCATTATCCATTCCCATTAATTACCTATTTCTCTTGATTTAGTTAAAATCTGAAATGAAAAAAATCTGTATATTGGAGTGGTTTATTTACGTTGAAGATTTTAAAGTTAAATTTTGAGCTTTTATATTTTACTATTTATTTTTATTAGTTGTTTTTTTAAAATAATACGTTCACATCTAAAAAGTTTTTATTTTTATTGGACACTATCTTCACTCTATCATGTTTTATCATTGATTAATTTTTATTTCATTTGTAACTAAATCCAAATTTTATACTTTTTTAAAGATAAAATATTCAAGACTTTTACTTTATACTTCTCAATATTATTTTAAATGTTATTTTCTTTCTTAATTATTTGAGATAAATAATTTAATTTTTTTCTAACAAGAGTATGGAAAAAAAATGTTGATTTTAACATTGGTGGAAAAACATTATTTTACTTTATTCAAAGTATTTCGATTTATTTAAAATCGATGTAAATATCAATGTGATCACATTATTGTGATTATAAGAAGTAGATTTTATATGTGGTCATGTAATTGTATTTTTATATGCAAGAGATTTTTTATATTTGTATATTTATTTTTTATTTAGAGGTAAAATATCCAAGAGTTTTGTTTTATGGTCCACAATTTAATTTTAATGTTATTTTTCCCGTAAGTATTTAAGAGAAATAATTATGTTTTCTGTTATAGTAGTATAGTAAAAAATGTTGATTTTAACACTGAGGCAAAAACAGTATATTACATTATTTAAATAATATCTGTTTACTCGAAATCTATGTAAATATCAATCCGATCGTATAATTGTAATTATTATAAATAAATTTTATATGCACTTACATAGTTATAATTTTATATACGATAGATTTTGATAATTTTATATTTGTTTTATTAAAAGTTAAAATATTCAAGATTTTTTTTTTTTAGTTTTTAATATAATTTAAAGTATTATCTTTTTCTCGTAAATATTTTAGAGAAATAACTTCAGTTTTTAATGATAAGAATATGGTGAAAAATATTTATTTTAACAAATATTGTTTTACTCCATTCAAATAAGATCGATTTATTTGAAATCAATATAAATATAACATAATGTAATTATTAGAAGTAATTGTTATATGAGGTGACATGATGATAATTTTATATATGAGATATTTTTAATAATTTTATATTTACTCATTGTGTATAGGTAAAATATTCAAGATTTTTTTTTATAGTAGCATAAGTCTTATATAACAATAACATAACGAAAAATTTTAATTTTAACACTAATGCAAAAACTTTAGTTTACTTCATTCAAATGGTACCAGTTCACTTGAAATCAATATGGTCACATATATAATTGTAATTATTAAAAGTAATTTAGGTATCGGGTGAACATATAACTTGTGTAAAAAAAAAAAACAAGAATAGTATTTTATATCAATTAAAAGGAGAATCGGAGCAATATTTGTTAGAATTTTTTAATTTTTTTTATATTTTTTGAATTTAAAGATATGTATTGGAAACATATACCAAAATGCAAGCTAAAAATATATAATGTATATAAATACTATGTTTTGGATTTTAAAAATTGTAATATATTTATTATATTATTATAAAAATGTAACTACAATTTAATATGAGTATTTTATTTTATAAAATTAAATAATAATATTTTGATTGTTTGGAAAAAATGTATTTAAGTTATATAGAGAGAGAGAAAAAAATATATGGTACATAATAAAGTTAATCAAAATTAAGAATTCAAATTCAATTTTAAATGGAATAGATGATGTATAAAAATGTAAATAATATATTTTACAATAAAATAAATAAATAATGTTGAATAAATTTTGTAAAAATACAAATAAAAAAATATAAAGAATAGATGATATAAAAGTATAGATGATGGATCATAAAACAAATATAAATGGTAAATTTTGTAGAAGCATAAAAGCTACAATACAAACAAAATGTAAAAGTAAATCTAAAACCCCAAAGAATTGTGTAGAAAAATATAAAAAATAAACTCTATAAAAATACAAAAATTAAACGTATAGTGGACCTATCTACTGGAATCGTCACATTTTAGTGCAAATTCATATTTTAAATTCTTATTTACATTTTTTTTCTGACAAATTATAAATGATAAAAATAGTTTAATAATTGATTTGGATTGAAATACGATTACCTTCAATAAATTTAAAAAAAATCATTTTACATTTTTAACTAATTAAATATATACATTACAAACTATTTTTTAAAGTTTGTTGTCATTTTTTTTTAATTATTTGTATGTAGTCAAATTATATTCGCCAATGTAATAACATCGTTTAATTGATGGAATAGGTGCATTAACATTAAAATGTATTAACATATATTGACATTGTGTAAGGACCTAAAAAATATAGTAGTAGAGTTTATGGGTGTTTTAAAATAGTGAGATCAAGTGTTTAAAGTTAAAATAATTCAATAAGATAAATATAATCTCTTAAACTTCTCTCATTACTTAAGACATAAACAATCTCTTTAAAACTTTTTCTCCTAGCTTCCTTTTACTTCTCTCTAAGATATATGACTCATCAATCATCTGTTTAACAGTCAAAAAATTTCTAAGAGATCACAGTTAAGTAATTTCCATTTCTATTTGATCATTTCTTGATCATTTTTTTTTTGTACAAAACAAGTAAGTTTTGGATCTTTTTTTACTTTTATTCTTAGTTTAAGATCATGCATAGTGATCCTTCATCGCATGCGTTTTAAGACTTCTTCTCCCAGTTCTTAGTAATATAAGGTTCTAAGGATTCATTCCATTTCCAAATTAGGTGTTTCGTAGGTGTTTTCAAAGTTCCTCATGCTTTAAGCAAATATAGCTTTGTAGTTATAATGTAAGGTAAGGGAAGTTAGTTTATTTTTTATGATAGTTTATAAAGTATGAAATGATAGTATTTAGAGTGTGAAGTTGATTGATTTTGAATGTTGATGCTTAAAGTGTGATTTAATGTGAATTGTTGTTAAGTAAGTGAAACTGCTTACATAACGATTGTTGATGCTAAATAGTTTTGTGTTAAACTTCAATTGTATGATGAATGACATGGTTTAATTGTTGTGGTTGTGTTAATTGTGGTTAATTGTGGAAGAGAATGAAACTAGGTGAATTAGTAGATGTTTTTGGCCAAAATATAAGGTTTTGGGTATTTGAGTTTTAAATTAAAGGTTAAAAGGATTAAGTTAGTGTTAAGGTCCTATTAGGAATGATTTATAACTTGTTAGAGTAATTAATTAGTTGAAAATATGATATAGACCAAGTTAGTAGTATTTTTGTTAGTCTTAAATGTATTTTAAGGGTTTTGAACGATGATATTTTGAATTAGAAGGTTTGTGATAAACGAGAGAGTTTGGGACTTGTTGTTGAGTCATTTATAACTTGTTTAAACTTTTAGTTTGCTAAAAGTTGGTGTTAGAAGTAATAGATTTTGTCTGGGTAAGTGTAGAGTAGTCAAATTGAGTTTTAGGTACTTACTTGGAGTTAAAAATGTGTTTAGAGATGTTTCTTAGTGTTTATAAGGTCCTGTGAGTCATTTAAACTTATGCAGAGAGTGTCCAAGGTCAGTTTTGGAAGCATTTTAAATTTTGGTGTGATGTTGAACGCCCCCTAAACGTCCCCTGGACGCTTTTTTTTGCGCAAGATTTGGCGTTGAACGCCCTCAAGTGCCCTCTAAGCGCCCTTTTAGTCGAGATCTTTGGCGTTGAGCGCCCCCTAGGTGTCTTTTTTTACATGCGTTGAGCCAATTTTAGGTATTGTTTTAGGGTGCTTTATGTTGGTTAATGAGTCTTGTTGCATTGTTTCTGATACTTTGATAGATGTTAATAGTTTTCACATGATTGTCCACTGAATTTATATAAGTTTACTTATGTGAATGAAATATTGGGAAAAGAGTTTCAAGGAGAAAATTCTTAATGTTGTTTATCAAGTGTTGAGTGTATGAATGTATGGAACAAAGTACTAAGATCTTTTCTGACAATCATTCATTCTCAAATAGAAATGGGCGAGACATATGATGAGAGTAATAGGAAGTTTTTGTCTATGGACTTTACCTTGACCAAAGACATTTGTAAAGGACTAACCCTATACGGTAACTTGAGTTGAGTCAGCAGTGTTACCATTACAAGTGCACAAACTACCATAGTTCGACATTCATACTATATCCGGATGATTCAAGTCTAGGTTTATTAAATTTGTAGCATGTGTAATTTACTTGTATTGGAATTGTGGTTTTTTTGTTGATGTATTTATTATTTTAGGATAATTCTTTTTACACTAGTTTACCCTGCTTGTATTGTATGATTTGTTCATACATCGACTATAATCATCTAGCGGGTGTAAGTAGAGATGATGATGTTTTTTTGGAACAAACATTGGATTGAGGGATGACAAATGTTTACTTTCTTCTAGATTATATTTATATATAGTTTTGATCTTAGTATTTTGTATATAAAGTTTGTTTTATGATATTGTTAAATGACTCTAAATTAATTTTATATTTCAATTTTTAAGTGATTTTTCGTGATGATTCATATATGATTTAATATTATATATTGGAATGTTAGAAATTGAAATTTACATGAATTTTAAATTGAGTTTGAAATGAAATGAAATTGAAACTAACATACTGAAATTGAAATGAATTGTTAAAATGCAAACACGTTTCAATATGTTTAAAAGATTTAAATGCAATAAGGTGACATGACTTTCCACTTTGCAATATATAAAACAATAATTGCACATCATTTCTTCATTGAATGTTACTATACAGATTGAACTAAAAAATTAATACTTTAATAATTATTTAAAAGATTGAATTAAAAAAATATGAATAATATATATATATATATATATATATATATAATATAATACAAATAGTATTACTAATATTAATATTAATATTAACATATGAATGAAAAAGATAAAAACGCCTGAATTTGTCATCAATCTACTTACATGCAAAAAACGTAATCGAGTGGATTCATTTATATAATTTTCGAAAAAAATACAATTTTTACAAAGTAATGATATAGCAAGTTATGATAAAGTTTTCAACAAAGAATAGAAAAGATATAAAATATATAAAAACAACATAGCACGTACAACATAAAACATATAAATTAAAAATAATTACTTCACATATTTTCTGAAGTCCAGCACGTTTTTATAAAAGATAAAGTGCCCTTAAAATGGAAAAAAAGAAATTACAAAAATAACTATGAATAGTAAACGTAATAAAATGAAAATGGTGAATGAAACTTGAATAAGCCGTGAATGTAACGTATGCTCATTACATCAATTATCAATTATCAGAACTTCAAAAAGAACAATATGAAAGCTTAAAACTTAAAATAAAATTACCATTTTCTATATATTTTCATTTTTTATGTTTTGTTGACCAATGTTTTTGAATTTTGAATACTAACTTCATATAATTAGAGAGTCAATTTAAATTTGGTTTTCTTGTGGCTTAATAACATAATTTTAGGTTTATTAGTGTGTCCAAACCCTGATCATTTTCTAATTGATACATTATAATTTATTTAAGGAATTTTTGAAACTGGTTTAGCTCAAAAGAATACATATTTAATATCTCACGTGATTGTGTATAACTTTCTCTTATTACATAGATGAAGCTCGGAGTAATAGAAATTATTTAAAAAGCCATATACATATGCAGAATTATATCTGGCTTATATTCACATCACTTAAAGATTTGGATTTTAATTTACATGAAACAAGGGAGCAAATTGCAACAACTTATCAAGAATCCCCATGGAAGTTAATGTGAATATAGTAATGAAATTGCAATTAAGCTCGTTAAGGTCCCTCTTGCAATATCATTAAGATTGGTGGGTCATATTTCAACATACTCTTTGAGAAAGCAATGTTTCCTCAATCTGGGTGACAAAGTTTGACTCTTTTTCCTTTTCCTCTTTCTTCTTTGACATTATTGTCCAATCGTATCTAACACTCTATTTTAGCCATGCAACTAATATCTTCAAAATCATAAAAAAGAATAATAAAATTATAATAATTATAAAAATAAATATAAGTAATAATTTTATTTATATAGTAGATTATATTTTATTATAAAATTATTTTACTTTTAGAAAATAATAATTTTAAAAAAAATAGTCAAATAAAAAATAGTTAAATTTAAAAATAAAGTACTTCAAATAAATATTTAAAGGTAAAGTTTGAAAAAAAAATGTAAATACGAAATAAGATAGTATAGACATTTAAGTTAAACAACTTCATTTATATTGGATTTAAGGTGAATAAAAATCTAGGTGACACCTATTAATTTTTTTAATCAGTAATTAAAATTAATTAATTAATTTAGGGATAATTTGTCAACATTCAGTAATAGTAGGTACACAGGTGGCATGCTGGATCTATTTCAAATATTCAATTCAGCGATTTGACCAGAAGACCGCCAGAGTCTATTTGGCTCCATCCACACTGTTCACCAATCCATATCATTACCATCCAACGGCGCAAAATCTTAGAAGGCGATTGCAGCGTTGCAACTGAACGTACCAGAAAGCTACCTGGCTCCCTTATCCTGCGCACACCGCCCCTGCCACTGTAACCACAATGGCCGAAGAGCCCGAAACTAACCCACCACCGCCGGACCCTCCAATTCCCTCTGCACCGGAGGTTGAGGCGGAAACGGTTCCGCCGGCTGCAGCAACTGCATCGCAGCCGAGCATCGACATCGCCGCCCCTCCGGCGTTAGCTCCGAAGCGGCAACGCCGTCCGAGCGTCCGTCTAGGAGAGATCGGCGACCAACGCGCCGCCTTACATGGCCACGACTCGCATACGCGCCGCCCGAGCATGCCGCCATGGAGCTGGCGGACTCCGAAGGAATCTTCAAGAACTTCGAAGGCGCGCTCCGTCACGAATATCGCGAACGGCGGCGAAGAGTTCGGAAGCACCAACAACCGTAGGGGAAAGGCGAAGCGAGGAGGACCAACAGCGAAGCGGTTGAGATCAAACTGGACTCCGCGAGCAACGATGGATGAAAACGGTGAGGAAGAAGGTTTTAGGGATTTCGAACATGAACTTGAACAGGATCAGAGTCCGGTGCACTCGGTGGAAGATAACGGTGTGGATTATTGGCACGTGGATCGGAGCGAGGATCCTAGAGTTAGGGTTTCTGATAACGACGGCGTTGAATCGGAATCGCGGGAACGGAGGAAGAGCGACGGAGTTAGGTCTTGGCTTTTCGAGTTAGGTCTGAGTAGGTATGCGCCTATGTTTGAGATCCATGAGGTCGATGATGAGTTGCTTCCTATGTTGACATTGGAGGATCTCAAAGATATGGGGATCAACGCTGTCGGGTCCAGAAGGAAAATGTACAATGCAATCCAGAAGCTGAGGAAGTGCTTTCCGTGATCGTGGTGTAATGGGATCAAGATGAGTTAATGTATGTATCTATATGTATTATGTATGTGTAGCTTTTCATAGTTTCTTTGTTCTGGTTTTAAGTTGTGGATAGAAAATGCAGTATGTATAAGGAATTATTTTTTTTTATCTATGGTGAATGAACAATAGGGGGTTAGTGACTGTTATTGTCTCTTTTCTTTGTTGAAACTTCTTGTCTGCCCTGTTTTCTTTCCCATTTTTTCTGTGTGACTTTGTTGCCATAATTGAAATGTCTGTTTATCTGATCCCATGGTTTCTTTAACATGGGAGAATAATGAATCTGATGCATGGCCACTTAATTAATGCACCACTCATATATGGTCAATGTAGGTTTCGATCTTTTGTTCAGAGATTGTTCATATGTTATTTTGAAGTAATGTGCAATTTAATGCTCCTGAAACTTCTGGTTAAGTTGAAGAGTGACGTGATTTTTTGAAATGGAATTATTATGGAATCATAGATTTGAGAAATATGTAGAGTCATTAAGTTTCCCCACAATTGATGATAATGATCTCTTGATTATACTTCTATTTTTCCATCAAAGCATTCTCTTTTAGAGTAAGATTTCAAGCTGTTACTTGCCCCCGATTGACTTTAAGCCATGCACTGTTAAGTGCTTATGCACTAAATTGGATTGCATTCTTTATGTAGCCTGACTTCTTGTTTGATTCTTCCATCTCTTGTTCCCCCATAGACTCAACAACTATGTTGATAAACTTCAAGCTTAGGCATCTCCTCCTCCAGTGGAATTCGTATGTCTGTAAAATATAAGATTGCTGGCTGGACAGAATTTTGTTTCTGTATACTGATTAACCTTTCAGCTACTCTATATGTGTATGCTAACTATGATACTGCAGTAGGGGTGATATTTTTTTATTTTTTTATGAAATAAGGAACACAGGGTCAGATATGATGTTGTACTTACAATTTATACTGATAAGATTTCATGATCCTCAGGTAATTGTGTTAATGTTTATATTCTGCAAAGTAAATAGTCATAACTTATGGTGGTTGTGGAGGCATCTTTTTTTCCTTTTTTTCTTTCTCATTGTATACTTTGTAATTTTGCATTGTTATGTAAAAAATGACATAGTGGATGGTATATTGTCTATATGTTATGATCAGTATTCCAACTACTTGATCCTTATCGTAACTACATTTTGCAATGCCTTAGCTGGTTTGTGTTTGTAATGATTCAATGAGTTGGGTCATAGTTGAAACCACTGCCACAGTTTGCTTGAGTGGAAAGTCTCAATAGTAGGATCTCATGTGGAAAAGTTATAGCCACAGTTTACTTAATACGGGAATTCTAGAACAGTAATTGACTACAGTGCCACTTCAGTTGGCTTCAATCAGATCTTGGCAGTGAAATGCAAGTGAGATAAGCCGGAAAAAGGCTTATAGTGATTAGATTTGATCCGTCTTTTGCCTAGATTGGTATCATTTCAGCTACCTTTAACTTTAAACTGGCCAATGTGCTTGTGAAGCTAATCATGGTTTCAAACATACTTTTTGAATTAAGGGTATCTACTCATATTGCTTTAAATGCATTGCACTATATGATAAAACGTTTTGCCACCTGAGAAATCCTTATTCTATTTGATTGATTTAAAACGTCCCACCTTGCAAACAAGTTAAGAATCTATTCAGTTTGATTGATTTTTCATGTCTGGTTAAGGTTTACCATTTGTTCTCTTGATTCTCTGGAATTCCGTTTGTCTCTAATATCCTTTAAAGAAATTGAAGTTAAATGGATTGAATTTCATTGGCACCAATCCACACGTGTAAAAGTAACAATATTTCGCACAAAAAATGGGTAACATGAGGATCAATTGTTCTAAAAAGTTTAAATGATTTGTAAACTAGTTCATCCTTAAACTAATTCGCAATATAAGGGAAATTCACGAGTGAACTGAACATTTGAAACTGTTGAAATTGAAATACGAGTTACGAGTAAATCGAAATCACCAGTTTAGGCCACCAAAAGTATATATATTACTATTACATTAACCTTCTAACTTAAAAAAAGAACTGCAATCTCTGATATCTCAATTTAAATTTTAAAATCAATCACTCAATATTAACTTTTATCCATAAATATATGTTAATATTACAGTTTTAGTCAGTCATTTTTTTTTTTTGAGTTTTTGAATAATGCCATTGATGAAATTCACCTTCAAAAATCAATTAAAGTTGTCCATACAATGGGCCTCTCAAACTAGTAGAAATGAGTCCAGTCCATAGTCTTCATAAACGCTCTTAAACGAAGTAGGAGGATGGCCCAAGCAAACCAGAAAAAAAAGGCAAATTCTTCCTACACATCCATAGTTTCTTTCTGCATCCCAATGAATATAATTTTTTTCATTTTTTTTAGATTGCGCAATCTAATTCAAGTTAACATCCTACTCGAAGTCAAATTCTTAAAAAACATTCTCGGTACCATAAAAGATTACAAGAAAAAGAAAAAACATCTCGACAAATAAAAAAATTCTGTCTAGATCTTGTTAACTTCGTTTCAGTATTTACAAGAACTTCTAAAACTACAATTGCTAAATCTTTAGAATATTTGTATTATTAATAAGCTATCTTTCCTATTAAAAAATAAATTAAAAATTGTACTTTTCTTAATTTATATTGTTAATGCTTAATTTTTTTCATTCATGATTCAAGTCCTTAATTTTTTTTTAATGAAAGGATTTCTACACGTATTTTCATGTGATTCTATATTTCTTCTAATAATATTTTAACGAAAGATTTTTGCTTCCATTAATATATTTGATGAATACCAAACTTGTCTCTATTAACATTGGATACAATGCCGATATTTTCAAAAATAAATTTTAATGAATTAAAATAAATTTGACCAATTAAATTTTAAATGTTGGTGTACATACTTGTAGCCGACACAGAAATATTTTATGATAAATTTTAGATACAATATCATACTTAATCAGAAATAAATCCACTCATTAAGAATCATAATAGTAATATACACCACTAATTTAAGTTTTTTTTTTCTTTTTGTCTATAAGCAGAAGAAGTTATATATAAATGAGAATAAAAAGAGACTAAAAGGGAAATAGGGTTAGTGGATAAAATTAGATTGAGTTTTGTGCTTGGAAATACATTTGATGGCAATTTCTCACCCACCCCGTCCAACATGGGAATACAATTTAGGGTAATTCTACCCACCCCAACCAAAACCCTAATGGAATAAACATGTTTTGGAGGGGGACAGAAATATGTGACTTTTTCCATAATCTCCATGTCAATTAAGAAATATAGAAGGGGAAGAAAAATCAAAATAAATAATAATCAAAACCCATTAGAATAGAAAATTAAATCGAAAAAAAAAACTAAAAAAAAAAAGGGTTTAGAACTTTAGATAAGTTAACAAAGATACAATTAACAGCATGGAAGTTAATTAAGCAGTGGTTCTACCATAATGGAGCACCATGACATGATCCGAGGTTGAGGAATCTGAAAGCAAAGATGTTGTGGTGTCTCTGGGACTCCATATGTTATCCCTCACATGCTGCAACGTCAAGAAAGGTAAAAGTTGCTGCCCTCTGCATGTTATCTCTATCTGCAACAGTGATTCATTCATTGCACATTTATTAATATTACTGTTATTATCATTCTCCATTATCATCTTCCACATCCACCATCACGTGCCCACACAGTAATATATCCACCACCACCACAACAAAACAACTATATTTATATGATGTCAAGCAAAAATCAAATACACAGTACATGCATGACCTTATTGCCCATGGTTAAACTCATTATACACATCATCATCACAACTTTTCATCTAGTGCGTTATTTTAACAAATTATACTTGTTATAATAATCTTCATTTTCCATCTTATTCCATTTTCCCAACTTTTTTTTTTCTTTTACCTTTCTTATGTTCATTATTCTGATATACTATATAAACCATCATCATGTTTACTTTTTCATATATAATCCCTCATCCCGATATTTATATCTCCCTTTACGCGACGCCTCGCTTTAGTTTGCTTTCAAGTAAAGACTCCTCTGTTTAAATCATATATATATATATATATATATATGCAAGACAGACAAAATAAGTTAATTCCTCGTAATTTTCTTCATGTAATTACTGTCGGGTCTGTCAAAAGAAGAGGTTAATCGGAAAGATATAATATTAATGAAACCTAGGTGGTGTTCTACTCTTTTACTAGTTTCTTAGACTGATAGTTTTAAGAAAGAAAATGCAGGAAAATAAGCATTAATGTGGAGTTTTGAATCCATTGGAGTAACAGTAGTGAAGAGAAATGATGTTATGAAGATGAAAATGTTGATAGAGTTTGGTAAAAATGAAAATAGTGGTTGAAAAAATGGAGGATGAATATGAAATCAGTATGAAGTCATGGTTTGTCAGTGGCTTACGTCTAGGGCCTACTTAGGAAGGCATAAGATCTTTGTAACTTCTACTTTACGCATAAGATTGATCCACACAGGTCTCCACTTTGGTATTTGATTTTAATGTTTGAGAAAAGCAAATTTCTTTAAGGCAAGAGATTCCTAAATCCTTAAGCATGCACGCATATTTGGGTCAGCGGGCAATCGTGGAAATGCCCACCCAACCCACCATCTCAAAAACTGCCCTATCTTTAATCATTATGGGGGCCCATTCAGACTTTCCTCCCAAGCCATAATCATCATCTCTTAGACTTCAGTCTTTTCTTTTCCATTCTATTATATTTCATCTTTATTAACATCTCACTAATCACCTCTTATTATTATATTAAACACCATAACGTACAATATTATTATATCATGCAACGCTCGATCCATCAACCACGCCGAACAATAGGCAAACCCACAATCTAAACTATACTATTCTTCGTTTTTCCTCCCTTCAAGAGACCTAATCACGCCTTTTTATTACTAAATTTTTCATGCTCTCATCATGCACGTCTCCATCACGTTGCAACACCCAAACCCTAATGCATGCCACCGTCAACATTACTACAACACTTTTGATTTTTCATCATCGACTATGGCTAACTTCTTTCGTCTGTCACATATATATATATATATATATAAGAAAAAACTAACTCCATATTTATTTAATATCGTACGACAGGTTTGAACTCGACAAGTATATTAATAAAGAAGTGATTAAGGTGGCGTGGTTCTTTATATATAATTCCAACTGGTTTTTTTAATGGTGCATGGAAATCAGTCAGCAACTTTTGGTGTTTTTAAGTGAGTTTTGATGGTGAATTGGGGAGATGTGTGAGTTAGATTAAGATTTTGTTGTTATTAGAGTGTTTATACTGTGGTTGGTGGAAGATGCTGCGTACACATAATGGGATTCTTTCTTTTGGTTCCATTCCATGAGAGTGCAGCACTTGACAGTTTGATGGAGCTTTTAAGCCAAATATTCCGTAGAAAAGGAGGGAGAGAGAGAGAGAGAAAATGGGAATGGGAAGGGCCTACATTTGAAGCGAAAGCGTGACGAAAGAGGAGAGAGAAAATCGAAGGCATGCAGATAGGTATTGAGTGGTGAGAATGACAGGGTCCACGTGTGATTTTGGAAGCCCTAGGATATGATGTTTGAGTTAAATTAAGAACAAATATCTTGTAACCTTTTTGTATGAGTAGTGCTGTCAACTAAGTAGGCCAAGATAAAGATATATCCAACTTGAAGATTATGTGTTTTTACATCTTAAAGTCAATGCACTCTTTATAAATTACAAAAGCAACAAGCAAAAGGGAAAAACAAATAATAAAACCCCTTCCACAATGAAACTCATCTTTTTGCTTTCTTCCACTCATTATTCCCTTGACTATCTATTATATATACACATATCCATGTTCATATTATATATGCCATATATAAAACAAACCACCTTCTTCTTTTCTCTATTAACCTATATATATATATATTTATATGCTTCACCCTATTTCTTACATTAAATAACTTAGAGTAGAAAACTCACAAATAATACAGATAATCTGGATGTATGCTAATGCTAATTAATAATACATATGTAAAATCTTTAAACCTACGCAAAGTATATCTAAAACTTTCCCAGAATTTACGATCAGAAACTGATAAATAAACTGTTTATATATACACAGAAGAAAGAGATTAAGGTAGTATATATATATATATATATATATATATATATATATATAGCTTAAGTTATTGGATCATGTAACACACTCATTATAAACCTAATGATTAGGTCTTTATAGTTCGAAACCAAAATCATGTGTGAATTATGTATATATATGTTCCGGGCGGCATGGGAACTACATGCAAACCAGCTAGCATGTTCTTATATATATTTTTATGATGTCTGGTATACAACGGAGGAGTCTTAGGTTGACTTCTCGTAACAAACAAACAACAAGCAAAAACAAATTGGAAACCAGCAGGCAGAGAAGTTATGTTGAGTGCGTCACACATTCTAATTAACTATCACAAACTTATTATAGATTAATCTAATGATAATTACTTTTCAGTTCACGCAACTCATTCCCAGAATAATCTTCTTATATCAGAAACTAAATTTTGATAGATAGTAGATTTTTTCAGCCGAAAATAATTTTTCAGAAAAGGTAAAAAATAAATATATGTGAAACATGTGCCAATATATATGAGCAATATTCAGACAAATAGCTATCCTAACAAGCAAACATAAATTTATTCATTGAAGTAGTTGTCTTCAAATACAGGGTTTTATTATAAACAAATCCCACATACAACTCAATGACACCTCCCTGCATCTACTTATTAATTTTTTAATAAGAAAAAGAAAATCCTAACCATATATTTAAATTACTTTATTTCAATATTACTTAATATAATCATAGTCAAAGTTCATTCCTTCACGATAATATATTCTCATTTAATATATATAATTTACTTTCTCATCCTTAATGTGTAAAGATCATGCAGCATGCATATTATAATATAATATATATATATATATATATATATATAATATAATATAATGTATAAAAAAAAAACACGAGGAGGGTTGACCGAAAAAGTAACTTGCATGAAAATCTGACGAACAATGGAATGTCGATTTTATGTATTCTGCAATCTCGCATGACTTATTTTTTTAGACAGATCTGGTAATGCATACCATGAACGTATACGAAAATTTGCGTACTGGACTACAAAATTAAATTAAACAAATGGGTTTCTGAATGAAAGTTGTAATGCATGTTCGATACATTTGACACTGATGCTTCTGTTTCTTCGTGTCAGTTTGGCATGAAATGTCTAAACAGTATTCTATTCGTAAACATGTTCCTTGGCTTTTGTTGTTTAGTGGATAATGCTTCTGTTGTTGCAAATACAGACAAAACTGGTATTCAAGATAAACAAAACCTAAACATAATATATGACCATTGATACATATGCATATCACGCATATTATTTATCTCATACATATATGTTCTACTCTTAATCCACTCATTATTTTTAAAAACTTATATTTCCTTCTACCTAAACCCATTCCATGTACATTCTAATATCAAACTCAAACCAAATAATTCTTATAAAAATTTGGCCTTTATGGAAAAATAAATATGAAAGCAGATATTACATACAGATTGTTTTATTTGAAAAAAAAAATCCTATATTTTAGAAGTAAATAAATCATCAATTTTTATTTATAAAACCATGTTTAAAAAAGCTTATCTTAAACAAAAAATTAGGTTCTTCGATTGAATTTTAAGGAAAAGAAAACGTTTTTGACCCCCAAAAATCAGTGAATTCGATAACATAGCAAAGATCAAATGCGATAAACATTGAGATTGAAAACACTTCCTGAAAATTATTGTGGGTAGCTAGAATAAGAGAGGATTTAATACCTAAAATGGCTTAAATCTTCATGATAGGAAAAAGAAAGGTTAACATTTAAAAAAGAGCAAAGATTTAACAATGAAAGTCACTGAAATAAAAGTTCCTGAATATGTTTCTCGTTGCCGAAGCAACAATACTGATGTCAAAGTACGTTGTGATAACTTCAGACGTACAACGATATAACAAAAGAAAAAAGAAATCAATCTCCAAAAAATATTTAAAAAGAGAGGAAAAGCAATCGAAACTCCTTTACTAATTTTTGTAATGATTCAGAGTTAAAAAATTCACCTTGTTTAAAAATGTTTCCATCATGCTAAAACTGAGTATGGTACGATCGACTTAGTGCAAATGATAAATGAGTGGGGTGAGCACCTAATCATTGTACATATATATAGATCTAAATTTTTCTCCCAGGTTATCAGATCCAGTAATTTTAAGGGCATGCATGAATATTATGATATAGATTTATGCGTTGCTTCGTTTTCTCTAAGGATTCAAACCTTTTTTTAGTAATTATTAGGCAACAAGTAGTAGTGGTGTTCGATGATGAAGTGTGCATGAAGTATTATAAAGTTCTGGGTCGACACACTATAATGCGCACATTCTAATAATATCACTCAATGCATATATAGCCTCGTGCACATGTTTCATAATGACCGTAGATCATAAGTATCTAAACTACACCTAATTTCTCAACCTAATTCAATACTAGTTCTGTACACTCTATCATTAACTTTCCACAAGAACTTAACCTTCACAATCTCAACAACATACTTGCATTATTAATACTAGGGTTATACATATATATACATACATACAGTCTATATATATATATATATATATATATAAACCTATTTCTACTCTACAATCTTTGTGCTCTGACAGATGATGCAGACTGATTATTCTTAATCCTGCTTAGTATATATATATCTGACCATTTTCTTGTAAATTAAATCCTAGGTTACCAAGGGTTTTCTTCTAATCTACCCATTAGTTTACCGTGTGCATGGCCAACATTTCAGTGATCAACTATCTCTTCTTATCTACACGATAAACATTCTACTGATGTTTAGTTTAAATCTTAATCTGGTTTAGTTCTTGAAAAGATTTCAATTTTTTTAAACAGGTTCCTACACATATGTTGTGTAGATCATTTGAAGTTACTTTCATGCAAATCAGTGATAAGTCACTGAAATCATAAACTACTCGAGCATATACGCGCGGGTGATTATTATGATGATACTGGGTATGTAGAGTATTCTAATCTGCAACAGTGAAGCCAATTGCTTCCATGAAACTGACTTTTGGTTAGAAAGAAAATATATATTATTTTTTTGCCGTGAAGTGATTAATTAGTAATTATGATATATCTTTAATTAAGGTTCTTCTTTTGAACAGTTGCGGTACACCTAACTAATAATACCCCAATTCCCACCACCAAACACGACACAAAAATAGAAGGTTTTTGGGATCCTATGTGGAAGCTCCATATATATGTAGTTATGTTGTCTTGGTGGGATGGACAAAAAACACCATGATTCTAATCGAGTCATGTTACACCATGACACAGAATGAGTATGAGATGTAATGAAAACGGAAATGCAAGACCAGTTTCGAGAAATATACTTCTCACCTGCATACTTTTTTTAATGATTTTAAGGGAAGAAACATATATTTGGTCCATCACTAGATAATCCTGCTTTAGTTCTGCTGTATCTTTCATCTTTCTAACCCCACTAGGTTTCTATTTTAATGTACTTTGGTACTTTTGATGAAAACGTAGTTCTATTTCCTTTTCGGACACTCCTATGTAATCCGCTATGTTCATTTTCATCTCGCTAATTACATGCCTAATAAAGGAGCAACAGATAAATGGGATTAGCAAGGTGCATGAGTAAGAGAGCAACGATGGAAAATCCCTAGCTTTTGCTACTTCGCACAAACAAAAACACACACACATATATATATATATATATATATATATATAATATATCAGCAGGTAGATTAATTATTAATTTATATATTTATATAAAAAGCTAAAGAGATGGTTGAAACTCGAAAGTACCTCTGATTCGCTTTCCAGTCTGAGTTTGCTAACCAGATACTTCAATAGCAACCGAACTGTCATCCTTCCGTCTCTGAAAGTTCACAAAGTCAAAAAGAAATGATGAGTTTGCAGCTCCAAATACGATCAAATCATGATCAAAACGACATTGATTACACACTGACAAGAAAAGCCCCAAGCTGCTCAAGAAAGACAGAAGAAACAAACAAAAAAAGAAAGAAAGAAACCCACTTACTTAATTCTAAGGTAGTTCTTAGGTATTTGTGGCAAGAATGGTTCTTTCGCTCTGCATTGTGCAAATTAAAACAAAGTGAGTTTCATCACAAAAAGCCAATTAAACTGCACTAGCCTTGCTAGCTAGATGCATGCACACACACATGTATATAGTGGATAAAAAGAAAATAAAAAATAGAGTACTGGAAATAAATATTTATCGGCATTTTAATTGGCTTACTGATTTTGAGAGGCTTGTAACATGAACCATATTCCAGAATGAGGTCTTCTGGGAGGATCAACAACTCGAACAGTGACATCGGAGCTTGGTCCTGCTCCAGCCACGTCATATTGATCAAATCCAGAAGAAGAAGAAGAAGAAGGAAAGTGATGAAAGGGTGTGGGAAAGTAGGATCCTAAGGGAGGCCGGAAAGAGGAGTGACATGTTTGTGATGAGGAAGAAGAAGAAGAAGAAGGAGGAGGAGGTGGAAGAGGAGTGAAAGAGGAAGAAGAGGGCATAATAGGCATAGAAGGAGGAAGTAGTGGACCAAATGCCCAGTTCATCATCTCTTGATGACCAAAGGTTGAGGTAATTGGACCACTAGCCATGGACATGGACATGGATATGGAAGAAGGCGACGTCGTTTGATGCTCAAAAACCAAAGAAGAAGAACCACCAAAACTAGACCCTCCTCCTCTCCCGGAAGTCACCACCGGAAAAAACGCCGGCGGCTGATCGAACCTCCGCCGTGAGGGCAGCAAGTCTAACTCCACAGGCCCTGAGGCGATTGTTGTTGGAACGGTTCGATCAAGTTCTTCCTTTGTGCTTGTCAAACCTATGCCTAATTGAAGCCAGTTATTGTTATTATTGTTGTTGGTGTTGGTGTTGATGTTTCCTCCTTCTACTTCTTCATCCTTTGAGGTTGAACCACAGCCACCGGGTTCAGCTTCCTCGTTGTTGTTGTGTCTGGACGATTCTTCCGCCTCAGCCATGATGTGCCTCCTCACCACAAAATCAGATCCTAGTAAGCAATTGTAGCCTCCTTCAACTTCAATGACCTGGTTCATAGCACTACTCGTTGTCGTGTTACCGTAAATAACATAATCACCACTCCTATTAATGTTCTGATGTTTCCCGTTTTGAGAAGGAACCATGGTCATATTGAACTCACTCCACAGACCAAGAAACCAAATCCGATGATGTCGAAGCTGCAGTGGCTGGACACGTGTCTGATCTCAGCACAATCCATTATAAGAAGAAGCGGAAGAAGAAAAAGAAGAGAAGGGGTGTGGAATCTCGGGTTTATATTGTGCAAAAGGGTGAGGAACAGAAGTTGCATAGTGGTTTGCCATCATCGATATCATGATCAATAAGGAAGAGAGTTAACAGTAACAAGACAGCCATGAACTATGCAAATAATCCTCAGTAGCCGCAGCTAGAACAACAAAGAGAACTAAATAATTCTTTCTTGCAAATCTCACTTTCCATTAATTCTCTTTGTTTGGACGCTTGTGGGATAGAACTGTTTGCAGAAGCTATGAGAGAAAATAGAAAGAAAGAGAGAGAGAGAGAGAAAAAGAACGAGAGATGGTGGTCTCTCTGTCAGTTGAATAAATAAATAATTTTTTAATATTTTATATTTCTATACATGTCTTTCAGCATTATTCTATAACAAGAGTTTGTGTGCCTGTATAATTTGATAATTTTCTTAAACTCTAACGACGATGACTGTGATTAAACAAAAAATTACTTGCCCAACATCATTAAGTTGAAATTCCAAATTGTTTAATTAATCATCAATCTCAGAGAAGATGGGGTAGCTTTGGGTATAATTAAATTTTAAAGGCTGATCATGTAAACACATTTCCTCTTGTAAGGGTGACGTAATTATTTAGTTGGGTATTTAAAACCTTGATTATTCTTAATTTTTGCAAAAAACGAGAAATGTGATAACTTTCTGCTCTTTTTCAACAACTTTTTTTGCAATGCCTATTAATTAGTGTGTATTTTAATATGGGGGTGAACAAAGAGAAGGGTCCTGCCAGCGAACAGTTTTGGGCCATGTTCCGAGGAGAAAATGACTGCAAAGGGACTCACCCTTTTTGTTATGTCCCTAAAAGCTCCTTTTTAGCCCTAATGACCTTCTGGTCGGGTTACCCTAATTATTAACATTTTAAATCCTCGTAAGTAATATTTGACAGACAAAAAAATAATAATAAAAAGTAACTAATATACCTTTTTAAAATATATCTTGATTTATCTGGTTGTTTTGTTTTTCAACTCTAACAACTTTTACAGAGAAATAGTACAACTTTATAAAGTGATTTATGTGTGCATGAATGAATGGCTTGTTGAAATAAATTTCTTCTTGTTGTTCTCTCTTTTGGAAAAAATATTCGATGGTTGTCATCTTCTAGTATTTTTGCATGTTCATTTTGAACTTTTTTGGTTTATATGTCCGATGTGATCCTGATCAATGGACTTGCTCTGAACATTCAACTGCATGCTTTTTGAATAATGCAACTTTTGAAAATGTTGTTGTCAAAAGTTTACTTTTACAGTGACTCTTATTACAAGTTTTCGAAGAAGTAACTCTAAAGGTATAGTTTTTAAAGAGTGGCATGGCAGCAATACCAAACTTAATTAGCCCACACACATTGTTATTAATATTTTAGCCTCATATTGCCCATCCTTTCTGCATAATTAAATGTGTGTGACACAGATGCTCCTAGAGATCACATTGTAATGAATCTGATCACCGATCATGCAAAATGGCTACATCAAATTGTTGTTTAAACAAAAGGGTATTGAAATACTAAAAAGTCCATATTAAATAACGCAGCAGCAGAGAGATCAAACAAAGTGCAGTTTTTTGGGTGTTTTGTTGTTATGTGTGTTTTTTTCTTTTTCTTTTTCTGCTATGGGAATTGGGGAAGGAGATGGAGAGAAGGAATATAAGTAATTTAAGTGGGAGGGCATGATGACCTACCTGTCAAGAATGGCATAAAATAGAAGGACACATATAATAAAATAAGGGCAAAGGACACATTGGACACAAGTCATTAATTCATTAATAAGATGCAATTATAAAGAAATAAATAGAATAGGAGTTTCATTTGGGCATGCATGATGATGATGGTGTCTCCACACAACCCAAGAATCCAAACACTGCGACGTGGGCTTTTACTGTAAGACATTCGTTGCAAAAGCCATGTGCTTCCCACCCTCCTTGCATCTATCTGTACGGTCTCTCTCTCTCTCTCTCTCTCTTTCTCTCTGTGCTCTCTTAATTTGTGTGATATGTTCTGTTATACATACTATATTTTTTCTGCTTCTTGGGAGGACCAATATCAAGAGAGTCTTCAAAATCAATTTTGTACTGTCACTATGTTCCAAACCAACTCTATCAGACACTATCGTTAGAACAATTGTTACAATTGAAGTATGGTTTGTGTTAAAAAGGTATTCTGAAGGATCGAAAGAAAAAGAGATGTTTAAACTGTTCTTTATCTTTAACTAAACAATATGAAACAACATCTGATAATGCTAATCATATTAATTTCATATTTATATTTCAATTTTCAATGTTTAAAGATGAACAATGAGCTTGGCTGAACATTGCTGAAAAGCTGGTCCTTTCTTTCCAGCCCATAGAACATGCTCTCTCTCTATATAAAGCAAAACAGCTTTATTTCGAAAGAAAATTTCAAAGGGTGAGGGGGGTCAATCGACCAAACTCCCTTACTTAAACTATGTTGGAAAATTTTACAAGTCTTTGACATGCCGGGCCAATTCCAACTCTTACAGAATGTTTTTGAGAAATTCTCAGTATATATATATATATATATATATATATATATATATATATATATATATATAGAGAGAGAGAGAGAGAGAGAGAGAGAGAGAGAGAGAGAGGTTTATCAGAAAACCTTGCACGCATTAAGTGTATAAAATAAACAGTAGTTGGCAAAGAAGTTGTGATTGATTAGAAGATTTGGGAAAGTTGGATATGTACTAGAGTTTTTATTTTCTCCCGGAGGAATTGAATGTTGATAATGATTAGTTTGGTTTTGTATGTGATGGTTGTATGAAATGCTGCAACCTCATTTTTTCTACAAAGAAAAAAGCGTTTGCCAAATGGAGAAAATAAGATATAATGTGTCATGCGCTTATAAAGGCAGCAAGCAAAAGAGATGAGAGGCGTGACCTCTGGTGGCAGTGCATGGATTGGAATCAAAGGGACACTTTGTTCATGATGGCGATATGTTTCTACCCTCAAATTTCACCTTTAAGATACATGCATTATGTTTCCCCAGATGTTAACCAATATCTTATTTTTCAAATTAATTTTATGGAATTGAATTAGGTTTAAAGTGTATTAATTATCACTTCAAATCATGTTATATCAATGCTTTTTTTTTTTGTTTTTTAAGTTTTGAGTATAAAATATAAATCGTGAGTCTCATTTTGATTATAAAAAGGAAAAAACAAAGAGGAGGATCTCCACTTTACCACCTAAAATTCTTCCTGGTAATGATGTAAGAGTATATTTCATAAGCACAAAATCTTAATATATATCTTTAAGTGTGGACAAACTAAGTTAGACGTAGTTAATTTAAAATAATATATAGTAGCGACCAATTAGCAGTTTATTGGTAAAAAAGTTGACGCTGAAAACAACTCCAGATTAAGAGTTTGTCTCTTTGTGTTTCGTCTTCCCTTATTATTATGGCTTTTCCATTTTTCATCATTAGTTTCTTCCATCTGTCCTTTTGTCGAAAATTTTACTGACCCTTTTCAACACACATACATAAGTTGCATTAATTTACCATGAGACGATCGAAGAAGCCATGAAATGTCAAAGGAAGAGAAAAGAAAAAGGCTTTTAGTATATATATATATATATATTGTGAGAGTATACGTAATAATCATGCATGGGATGGTGGCATGACTTTTAGTAAATGTAAGAGATTCCATGGGGTATGTGATTTTGATTTAGCAGGGTACTAAGGGAAGGGGACCAAACAATGATAGCATTTGCAATGTAGATGTTCCCATTAGAGAAAGTGGGTTAGCTAGAGCCATGGTGTCTTTTTCCCACTTTCAAACATGAGTGGACAATTGAAGAGAGACAAGTTTCACTGTGTAATTATTTTTATATCTTCAAAACAATTATCTTCTTTATTATCGTCATCATGCCATCATCAATACGACCATCATCACCAATTCCATCCACCATCCATCCATACATTACAAGACAAGATCAAGAGTAACAAACACACTACAATTGCTAGTACTACATACATGTCTGTCTACATAGGTTTTTTGTTGAAACACTTACTTAATTAACCTCTATAGTTTTAGGGCATTGACTGTTGACTTTTTGAAAAGAGAGAGAGAGAGAGAGAGAGAGAGTTGCATGTGCATGTGTTATGATGAGTGGGTATGTCAGTGCATGCATGTGAGAGTGTGGGGGATAACTGTAAGTTTGGGAAACCGAGAGGGAGAAAAGAGAATATTGCATGGGTTATGGGGGGTTAAAAATTTGTCAGATTCGTGTGCACGGTCCACTTTTAGGCTTTAAGATATGTAGGAGTGCCATGCCATGTGATATCGTAATTTATTGCCTAGTACTTTCATTCCACTAACCTTTCCTTCATTCTTCAAATTTTAATCATCTCTCTTTTTCAAATGCTTCTCTTTCAAATCATTCACTACAATACCCTAATCACAATCTTCTTCAATCTATGTCTCACCACATTTTCCATGCTTATATACTCTATCCTAAAATACAAACAAATCACACATCGAATAAAATAAAAAATAAATATAAATTTATATATATATAAATTACTTTCATTGATAATTTTTTTTTAAAATAATACTAAAATAAATCCATAAAAATTTAACTCAAAAGAGAGAATGTCTCAATTTATATATATATAGTCTCTCTATAATATATTAAGTATCTATTCTTAATACAAATAACTACTTTTCTATTTCGTATTGTTTAAGCCTTCTTTACTCGTGTGTGTTTTGTTTACCATACAAAAAGTACTTTTGTATTTCATCTTCTTTAAGCCTTTTTTTTGTCTTTCTTTTTGGTTTGGTCGAGGGAAATAAAGTCAATGAAAGGAGAACATAAATGTATGAAAGAAAAAAGATCATCATTTATCTTGGATGAAACGTAGGAATGAAAGAAAATGTTTAGTGTCCACTAAAAACTTCCCCACCTCTCTTCAAGGAAATCATGAGGAGACTGATTGCTCTATTTTGTTCCTTTGATCTTAAAATTAATATAAAACTAATTGTAATAATAATAAGAGTATAAATTATAAATCTTTTAAATATACATTTTACCAAAAGAATAGTATGACATTTTTACGAAAAAGGTATTTATAGATCATTTGAAAATATTTCTTTCAGTTTGTATGATAAAGTAACCAGTTTTTATTTTCGGTTTTACCAAGAAATAAAAAAAAATGATTGAGTTCTCAACTATATTTTGGAATGATTCTTGTTAAAGATTGATTTCTCATATGAGTAATTTCTCATACCCGTTCTTTAAAAAAAAACTATTTTTAATTATGAATAAAATATAAATGAATTTTTAATTTTTTAAAATGTCTATAAAACAATCATTAATCAAAAAAATTATTTTTCTTTCAACATGCACTAGTGGAAAAACGTTGTTTAACGTCGATTATTTTGGATTTTTAACGTCACATATGGAACTGACGTCTATTCGGGTGACATTAATTACACATCAGTCAGGATATGACCGACGTCTATGTAGACGTCGGTCTATATAGGTCAGACGTCTATATAGATGTCGGACTCTATAGGTCAGACATCTAAAATGTCCTCGTATTTGATAGGATCTTTCTCCGCTTGAGGCCTCTCGAGTTGCTCCTGGCTTATGGTGATTCGAGTTTACAACTTTATATTTTAGTTGAAGAGAATGGATTGTACTTTTTTTTTGTATTGGATGGTTTTAATAATGTAGTGGAGGGAATTAGAGGAGTGCAAAACGCAAGAAATCGCCGTCCAAGAACACTGCTGAAGGACACGAGCAAAACTGGACAAAACTCAACGAAAACACATTTTAATAGGTTGAAATGAAAGATAATTCATCAAAGAGTAATGTAATCGGAGTAAAATTAATTTTAAACGATGCAAAAGTGAGAAAACGAACCTGAAAAACGTAGCCCGTGGAGAGAAAATGAGAGGACGATGATGAACAATGAGTGCGCGTAATTGATGTCTCGCGTTCGAAGTGCTTTAATGCAGACGTTTAGAAGTCGGTTCCCCCATAACAGACATCTAAAAGGCTTTAGAAGTCAGAGTGGCAGGATCAGACGTGTATATGGAGTCAAAACGTGACTTTTTAAATTTTTGGATTTAGGGTTTAGACGTCGGTTCCTCCAATAACTGACGTCTAAAGTGCTTTAGAAGTCGGAGTGGCGGGATCAGACGTCTATATGGAGTCAAAAAATGACTTTTTACATTTTTGGATTTAGGGTTTAGATGTCGGTTCCCCCCAACAGACGTCTATAATATTTTAGACATCGGGGCTCTCGCAACTGGCGTCTATATGTTTGGCAAGTAGGTGAATAGCCATTAATTTCTGCCATATAGACGTCGGGACCCCTCCTAACTGACGTGTATATGACTGAAAGAAATGACTTTTCACCCATCTGTCAAACATATAGAAGTCAATTAGGAGGGACCCCGACGTCTAAAATATTATAGACGTCGGGCACCTTCTAACTGACGTCTATATGGCCAACTTATTTATAAAAATACCACCAATCATCAATATACGTCATGCTTATCCTTAACCGACATCTAAGAAGTGACGTTAAATATCTTTCTTTACTAAGATCCATAAAATAAAATAAAACTTATTTCAGATTTATTACAAGAAACTTGGAGTTAGTTCACCAAATGAACTGTTTGACAAGATAGGTTGTAAAAAGGACCTGAATTTCTTAGAAGTACTTACTTATCATTATCTTACTCTATTTAACTTGTCAAGATGAATCAAATCGGTTTATTTTTATTTCAACATAAACAGATTTAAAAAGGTTAAAATGAAAATATAAAATCTAATAGTTCAGATCATGATTTCAAATGCCTTGTCTAGTACACCATGTCAGACTCCATTAGTCCTTTTTTTAGTCTCAATTTTGAGAACTCAATATAGCCTTTAGTAGTAGAGTGGTTCAATTTTGACAGTTTTAAGTTTTTCTGTGTCCATTTTTTTAATCTGATATATAAGCTGAAATATAAGTTATGACATGACATTTTAATGTTATGGTTGGTAAGTAAACAAGGTCTGCATAGTGAAGAGAGAAACTCTCAATTTTTTTTGCAGTAATTTGAAGTGAAAATTCTGGTTCTGCCCACCTGAAACATGATTCAACAGTGTAACTTTCTTTTATATCCTTCACTGAGATACTTTTCTTGGGGAAATGATAATGGGAGATAACTTTTGTGGTATTTTTATTAAATATTTACATTTAAAATTCCTTGAGAAGAAGCAATATTTAATTAAAAAAACTAAAAAAATGTGCAGATATTATATGAATGAGCCATCCATCATCTATATTCTTTCTTTCTTTCACTGTGGCTCTTGGGAACACGGAATTTAGAAAAATGATGATTGCTGGTCTAATCATCCTACACCCTGCAGAGTGCATACATAGCTTTGAAAGTGAGAAAATAGATACATATAGGGCATGTCCTCCACTGCAAACTATGCAAATTACAGACCGTATTGTCATCACCATGCATGCACATATATATATATATATATATATATATATATATATATATATATATAAATATATGTATATATACATATATAATAATATTATATAGAGTTGATTAATAATGGTGGAGGAGGAAATGACATGGCCTCCAAGTCAGTCATGGAAGTAAAGATTCTTCATCTTTTATAGAAAACCATTATTTCCCTATACAGTGCGCAGCGTAGCTTCTAAGCTCAGCAAATAAAAGGTGGAAGACACTTCTAAATGAAACAAAACATTTTCTATGAATTTGCACATCCATATCCAAATGCACTGACAAACAATATTGTTGGGAAGGAACCAGATAGGAACAATCAAATTCAGTATTCATTGAAAACAACAGAGTCTCAAAACTTAACCTTTTTTTATCAGCAATGAAAAGTATATTTGTTCAACAAATATTCCAGCTAAAAATTTATATACTTAACATGGCAGAAATTAATATAAATTTTACTGTCTTAATGGGTAAGACTTTTCAATAAATAAGTAAATTCATTATACATCAAAATTACAACCTTAGATGTTTACCCTTGTCATTCATGTAAATGTAAATGTAATCATTGAAATAGGTATATGTAAAATTTGCACTCCACCTTGTAATATTAAAACTCTTGATTTAGCAATTAGAGAATAATTAATACAAATATACAATATTTGATTAGATTCAGATAATTGATATATTTACCTTCAAACAAAAAAGTACAAAAAAATTATATATAGAACTAAACATCAAAATATGAAAATTTAGTTTTCGAAACTTTATGTATAATCTAAATTCATGTTTAGAATCTAATAGAGGAACTTAAACTTTCTAAAGGTCTCAGACAAAGGGATTCTCTATCATCGTTCTTGTTTCTTATTGTAGTCGAAGGTCTAGTTGGAATTGTTAGACAAACTGAAATCAAAGAACTTTTGGAAGGGATAGAAGAAGGTAACAAAAAATTGCAATTAGTATGTTACAATTTGATGATTATAGTGGCTAAAACTAATTTAAAAAATATTATGACTATAAAGAGCATCTTAACATGTTTTGAATTGACGTTAGAACTTAAAGTTAATTTCCAGAAAAGCAAGTTATCACGTATAGGAGTTCAGCAAATAATGTTTGAAAGGTTTTCAATGGTTTTAAATTGTATAATCATGAATATACCATTCAAGTATTTAGGTATTCCAATAGAAGGAAATACTTTTAACTGGATATAATATCAAAAATTAGAAAAAGGTTAGTCATATGAAAAGGTAAACATATGTCAACAGTATGATGAAATAGTAAACCACAGTTTTTTTAGTTGTTGGGCAACTGGTCACATATGGAACATGTGCTCTTTCGTCACGCTTAAGTTTAAATTGAATTTTTGGATATGAAATATAAAAGCTTACATGTGCTCAACATCACAATACAAATAAGAGAGAAATATGCCATACTTAAATTTACATGACACTTCATTGTAACATAATTAACATATATATGGGAAAGGAATATGTTGATTGTTGAAACAATCTCATTTAAATATATGAAGTGTTTATGGGATTTAAACATACATTTTTCATTTTCTATTTTATTTTTTTACATGGATTGAGACAACCCAATTGTTTTATTAATTAAATTTATTATTGCTGATAAAGAAAACTACTTTTACTCTAAAAATAATTACAATGGATTAGAGTCCAACAATGTCAATGTGTTAAAAGCAAGGTTAATTATAACCTTCGTTAGATGGTTAATGGTGGCTACTGGAGAAGAATACATACATGTGGAAAAAACAAACTGTAGTAATTATTATTTGTCCATGAACTTTTGTTGAATATAATAATCATTGTTATAATTAAGAAAAGCTGTAAACTAGGTACTGTGACATGAGTACAATATTCTGTGCCATGCTCTTTTCTTTCTCGTCTGTGCGAGCCTACAGTGCTAATTTTTCATTTCTTTTCGGATGAGAGGAGTACTGATACAAACACAAACACACACATGGTGTCTTTATTGTAATCCTGTGACAGAGACTAGTCTGTGTATGGGTGTGGTTATTTAGGGTTCATGATATCAATAAACATTAGAAAGAAAATTGAGAGCAATAATAACGATTTCTTTCTTACACGTAAAACTTTTACATTTGACAATATCTTTTATTTTTTTCATTTTTTTTTTTAAAATATAAAAATTTTCTTTCACTGTTAAATGAATAATGAATGTAAAAGTATTTCATAGTATAACTACTCAATTATACTATACTAAATGAATATAAAAATATATCATAATAACTACTCAATTATACTATACTAAATAATTATAAAAATATATCATAATATCATTCTTATGTGTTAAATGAATATAAAAATACGTTATAATAGATTTGAAAGAGAAAGAGATGCCTCTTTTTATGTTTTTGTTGATCCCATTTGTATTGGTTGATGGAATTTGTGGGCTGGTTTTACTGATCTACGAGGGTGAAAAGGGGGGCAACTTTCTATAAATTCCTCCTTTCGGCTTACCACTTTGCATTGTTGCATGTCCCCTTAGAACACAAGCAAAACCCTCTTTCATCACTTGAAGAATATTCTTCTTCACTTTCCTTTTTTAATCTTTTCTCGATCATTATCATTACATCTTATATATAACTATTTCTCATCTTTCTATGTATAGGGCAGGCCCTCCTTTAGGAGGGACCAACATTCTTAAAACCAAATGTCTACTTCATTAATTAATGTCTGTCCTATAAAACCCTTTCTCACATATGCACCAGTCTGCAAATTTTATTCAAAATCTCTTCATGCAAGTGGCTTACAACTTCTTCTGTTTTTCTACATAGAAATATGAAAGTCAAGTAAACTTGCTTAGACAGAGGGTTTTCCCTTAATCATTTGATATCAAAATATATGCATATCTGAGAGAGAGAGAGAGAGAGAGAAAAAGAAAGAAAGAAAGATAGCACGCATATATATAGAGGAGCATATGGTGAATGCTGCCACAAACTCTGCTAACTAGAATTGTTCTGTATATCCATGACTGCACTGCAGGCCACGCTTGCTGAATTTTTGACAAAGCACAAATATATAGGCATTTAAGAATATTGCAGGAGGAAGATGCATTAACATATACTGTAATATATGACTTTCAATTTACCAAACAGAAATAAATACTTCCTCCTTTAATATGCATGTCATCAAACCCTAAATATTCCCTTCTTCTTTCCCTCTTGCATGTTTTTTTTTTCTATATCTTTACTTTTTTTTACGAGTACTAACAAGTGGTGGCATTTATTTTACTTTAGTAAATGTTTAACATTGGTTTAATGAATTAAAAATAAAATTTCTTTTTAAAGTAATTTTAATGTATTTTCATCATTATCTATAATTAATTTACCTTAACACTACAAAAATAATAAAAATGATGTATTTTAGGAAGAGTATATTTCCGACAATTTTAAAAACCTTTGAAAATTTCTGACAGTTTTTTTAATGTTTTTATAATTATTCTAGTACGTGTATTGTCAGTCTTATTTGTATATTTAAATTTTATAAACCTCGTTGAAATTGAAATTTGAAAGGTTATTTTAAATTTTGTTAACGGAAGGTTATTTAAATACTGTCATGCTAGATTTTTGAAAAAATGTTGTAAGTTGGCGTTCACTTTTCTTTGGTTTATTAAGTTAATGTGAATATGGATTAGGTATTGTTTTTGTTTTATGTATTTAGATATTAAATAATACAACTTTTGATGTTGGTATGATAAATTTTTATGTGCTGTCTAAGACAAATTGTAAACTTTGATTTATTAATTATCATGTTGACTAAACTTTTTATTTGTTTCTAACAGGCGATTGAACAACCTTTTGACGACGTCTTTGAAGAAGATGTTCGCAATAAACGATCCCCGCCTTTGGTTAGAGTGGAGAAAATGCTTGAGTTCGTACAAATCTAAACTTCTAGGACCTCTACAATTTCTTCTTTGTCTTCTTTTGCCTTAGAATCTTTGAAGTTCAGAAATTTTCTCATGCACAAATAAGTGGTGTTACATCCATGGATGACTTCCTTAAAGAGTTTTTTCAATAGCTTCTTCTTTGTATATTGTTGGTTTGATGGCATCTCCTGTGTTGGTATTAGCTTTTTGAGCACACATATTGTAAAAGATAAGATGATGGATAATTTTTTCAATAGAAGCTTATATGAAAATAAAATCATAAGATAAAATGAATTAAGTTGCTTCCATAAGCTTTAAATGAATTTTTAAAACTTTTGGATAGTAATGTGGATATATACTTTTTACAGCTTGCTAACAGTATAGCACTTACTTGGGATATGAATAAGAAGAAAGTTGGTTCATGCAATCCTCGCAAGTATCGGCTGTTTTCATAACCCCAATAAATAGTAGTGGTTTTTCACGAAACTTCTGCAAATGACCATGGTTTTTAGGAACTCCGTAAGTAGTGTGGTTTCTATAAAACTCCTGCAAGTAGCGACAGTTATAGACAAAACCATCAGAAATATTTTTCAACGGTAGTTTTTCCAATCGCAAAAAAGGTGTTTACCAGAAATTAAAACCGACGGTAATATAAATAAAAACCCCAAATAAAATCTAATACTTTTGTAGTGTAAAATGTTTTTAGAAATTTTGAAGATGTTGACGGTAGAATTACTTATAGTTCTAGATGTTAAAGTAACTATATCTATTAAACCCAACAAGTTTATATATAAAATAAAAATATAAATGTTTTTAGTTTCTTTTTAAGAAAAAATTAAAATCATATTATATTAACATTTTTAACTCACTCGTAGTATCAGCTTTTCTATTCTTGGACTGTTTTTTCTTAAATTCGGTAGTATATTTTAATTATGCTAAACAAGGTTTGTAAAAGGCAAAACTAGGTTTTATTAGATTTAGTGGTTTCTCATACTATCAACTTTCTAAGGAAGGTCGAAAAGTAAATTGATCGATTGTGAATAAATAGAATTAATCTTAATTAACTTAAAAGTAAAAAAGTAAAATGTGATTATTTATAATTAGAGACTGTGATTTATTAAAACTTCATTTTAAAATCTTATATATACTTATTTGTAGTAAGAAAGTAAATAATCTTATATTTATTACACTATTAATTTTTAACTGTCAAAATTAAACTGACTTTTACCTATTTCACCAAAATTTAAACCGATAATCTTAACTCTACGGATAACTAATCTAAAATCCTAATTGGTGAATTTTGCAAGTTGTGTCGTTTATTCAGAAAATGACTCAATGCCCAACTGCCTTTATTACTCCTAATTTGTTTGCTAATAATAAAAAGAAGACTGACAACTCTGCATTCATTTGGGCTATATAATATATGTTATGAACAGTGTTATACAATTTTAGTAGCTACGAAAACTTTTCTGGGTTATTGAACGTCTCAAATGTTTATTTATAAATCCTGTAAATATGACCAACAATTAAATCATGAAATTTTGGGCAGAGAGGAGACGAATTAAAACCAAATCCATGAATGATTACTGAACCAATCCTGTCGATGCTTAGCAATGCCAATCGTCTACATGGTGTTGAGATTCTGCAAAAGAAAATCATTAGGTTCCATTATAAACCGAAAATGGTTAGCTTTGAGCATAGTAACTAAGGATAAAGGATTAAATTTGAATGTGGGAATATACAGAACATTGTAATATATTAATAAGGTATTATTACATTATAATAGAGGTAATGATGATCATAACAAATAAAACCTAGAAATCAACGATATATCTTATTACAATATTCCTTGTGTTCCTTCCCACTTTTTTTTTTTTTTTACAGATGAAAACTGCATTAATCAATATCAATTTTCTCAATTCATGAATCAAAGTTGAATATAATGGTATCCCCTGCTAATGGTATGTTTCTAAACAAAAACAGATACTGATATCATGATCATTAAAACTAGACGCAAGGTTGTCACCCCTCCAAATATAAATTTTGTATATGTAATTTCAAACTGTCATCCATTTGTTTATGAGATAATAAAGCAGTGTGATTTTAGCCATGTAGTTTTGTTAGCAACATATACCTATACTAATTGATGAGGAGTTGTTTTAACTAAAACATCCCATTACAGACCAATTTTCAACCACTCCATAATAGTTTTTTCTTTCCACATTATATTCTATCTGTTCCACTTTAAGATTGAATACATACCCTCTTCTTGTACATGTGTGTATATATAACACCCTGAATCATTTTCATCAATAACAAATCTTCCTCTCAAATCCTAGTGAAACAGATCCCCCACCAGTACAAGTTTTTTGAGAGTAAAATGGCCAATGTTGAACACAACGGCAACACTTGCCAGAGCACCCTCTGCCTTTTGTTTCTAACCACAACCTTTCTTATTGCCAACTCTGCAAGGATCCTAGATGAAGTAGAACCCCAACCCCAAGCCATAGGTAACTTAGCAGCATCTGGAACTGTCAATCCTTCCTTCACAACAGGTCCAGTCACCACTTCACCACAGGCAGGTCCTGTCACCACTTTGCCGATTAACCAAACACCTGCAGCCACAACCACACCACTGGTAGGCAATGAAGCTCAAATACTTTTATTTATTTCAGCAGTGGTACTTCTGTGTAATTGATATGGATATTTTTAAAATGTTATAAAATTTAAATTTAGTTTATATCGAAGCATGAATAAGAATAAAAAAAGAAATGTGGAGGCATTGTCCTTTAATGATAAAGAAACAAAAATCTTTATAGATGATTTAAACAAAGGTATGAGATTGAATTATTATAGATAGCCATTTATGAAGATGATAATCATATTTATAGTTTCTAATTGATTTTTACTAATATCAAAAAAGTATGTTTTTAATTTAGATTTAAGAAATTATAATTATTTATTTATTATGTTTTATCAATTTTTATTCATAGGTAAATATTTCAGAAGTATCTTTTGTATATTTAAGTATAAGTATAATGGTTTCTTTATATCTAATATATTAATGGTATTCACCCATCATAACAGGTAGGTCCTGCCACCACTTTGCCAAGTGGCCAAACACCTGCAGCCACCACCATCAGTCCTGTTGCTACAGAAGATTCCGGAGATGAAGATGACAATGCAGACCCCCCAGTTCCGGAAACAGAAGCTCCAGCAGAGGACATTCCTCCAGTGGCAATTCCTACTCTAGAAGTGGTGCCAGCTATCCCTAATGCAACACCTGTGACACCAAATCCTGTGGCAAAAGAGTCATCCTTCTCTTTCTTCATGCATGACATCCTTGGGGGGTCACATCCATCAGCAAGAGTGGTGGCAGGAATTGTAGCAAACACTGATGTCACTGGCCTACCATTCTCCAAACTCAACAACAACCTCTTCCCAATCACTGGAGGAATCCCCTTGGTCAACCCCAAGCTCAATGGCATCATCACCAATAACAACCTTCCAAACCTTGTTGGCCTCAGTGGTGCACAATCCTCCACTGTGTTTAAGAACAGTGGCACCAGCAACACTGTCACTGGCAGCGACAACCAGCCATTTGTCTCGGCAGGTAACCTCCCTGCAGGGTTCACCATCCAGAAGCTCATGTTCGGATCGGCTACAGTGATTGATGATCAGTTAACAGAAGGGCATGAGCTAGATTCTGCTGTGATTGGAAGGGCACAAGGATTCTACTTGGCAAGTTCATTGGATGGCACTAGCCAGACCATTTTGCTGACCATTTTGGTGCATGGTGGCGAACACGATCAACATCACGAAGGATTAGAGGATAGTATAAGTCTCTTCGGGATTCATAGGACAGCTTCAACAGAATCTGAGATAGCAGTGATTAGTGGAACTGGGAAATATGAGAATGCAAAAGGTTATGCTTCACTTGAGACCCTTCTGAAGGAAGACCAGCACACCACCGATGGGGTGGACACCATCTTGCATTTCAATGTCTATCTCACTGAGTAGAAATTATCTGCAATTGAATTGCTTCATATTTGCAGTTAAGTTTGACTTTGTGTATGCTTTGTTCAAATTGGTAATGTCTCCCTTAATGCTTGCTTAAGTTTGAAATATAACTCATTATGCTCCCTTTTTTTCTTATACCATCACTCCGTATCTCATTTGTCAGACTATCACCTCATAGTAAAGAATTATCATCATCTTACTTTACTAATACATCATTTAAGTTTATTTTAACTTTTATACAGTGAATGGAAAAATTATCTATTTTTCTGATGTTGATAATTGAGCAAGATTATCATTAGGTAGAAGCTTCACCTCAAGTTTATTGTTCTCCTATTATAGGGAACTTAATATTATGGAAGTACAAAATAGTGCGGAGTGACAAGATTTAGCACCAAAGCCAAATATTATGTCATACAACAGTTGCATGCAAAATTATCAGTCTTAGAGAAAACTTCAGTTTGGAAATAATTGGCACACTGAACTTATTTGTGGTGATAATCAAGTCAATCTTTATACATCCACAAGGGTCTTTCGTGAAAGAACTAACTAATGCATAAAAAGTTAGTCATTCTGTGACAGAAATTCTTATTAGGAGATATATTAGTAATCAACTTGAATTTATGTTCACTGAACTTTGGAAAGGGACTTGTGTATTTGTGTTAACTTAAGGCTCACTAAAGAAAAGAGAGAAAACATAGCTGTCATGAGACTGATATAAAAAAAAGAAGTACAATGAAAATTAGGAACCCGTTATCACCTTGTCATAGCAGAAATGTCAAACAACACCATAGAACAGTACATAGTAGATAATGAACAATGAAGACTTGGAACTACTTATAGATTATAAGGTGCTTAAAACAAATAACAAATTTGAAAATATTTTCATATATTAAACAATAGTTGTGGGAATATTTCAATAAATCTCTCCACAAATATCTGTAGAGAAAAAAAAAAATTAGCATAAAACTTAATATAGGAAACCTCTGTAAGTAATTGAATTTGTTTGAATAAACTTTTCGAAAAACACTCTTTAGAAGAAAATCTAAAAATAAAATAAAATAGATCTGTCAGTAAACTAATTTTGTAAAATTTTCTATAATTAGTTTCTCCAAAATCTAATCTTAAGTTTATGCATATATTTATTTTAATTACGATATTTTCTTTTATTACTTTTTCAAAAGTACTTTAAAAAGTTTATGCAAACAGACTTTATATATTATAAGCATTACGTTAATTTAAGTTTATATAAATTTTCACTTTATTTTTCCTTCTAATTTTACTATTTGTAAAAATTTGTGGAAAAGTTATGATAGACTATGATAGAGTTCCTCTCATAGGGGACAAAAAATAATAAGCATAGAAGACATTACCACAAGGAAAATAGCAAATATCTAGTACAATAAAAAAATGCTAGGAATTTTAATCAAATTCCAACTTATATCGCAACTAAATCAGTTAGTTGACAGAAGTTTAATTGCCAAAAAGTATTGACTACAAGAATTCATAAATGGTCACCATCACTCCTTTAGAATTTAAAATTTCTCAAATCAAGATCAATTCCAGGAATACATACCTCTCTTGAAGCATTTTTTTTTATAAATCGATCTTGAACTTTCAAGCACCTAAGTGCAAATGAACAATATCTACTGAATCAATCTTCCACTCTTCAATTAACAAATCTAGATGGTGTAAAATGCCATCACAGCATCAATAGAAACTGAGTTTAACATTACCAAATAAAAAAAGAATTATCAAGACGAGTAGTGAATTAGCCTTGTATATAACCTAACAATCACCAATTAAAGTTCAGGTCTCATTTATAATAAACAATTTCTAAAAGCACATGAATACATGTAGTATAAGCCAAAAATGTATATGTATTCAGCTTATTTTATAAAATTCAAGGTCAACCAAGAAATTCCAACTTCAGAAATTTCTAATATGAACCATTATTCTACTTTTAAGACTAAAAAGGTTGAATATAATTCTTTAATCTCAAAACAGACAAAAATAATAAATAAACAACATATATTAAGCACCTCAGCATTATTTAGTCCCAGTTTATTGCCTAATTATGTATTGAGGTCCGTGTAAAAACAAATTTTGATTTTGTATTTAGTTTGCATAATACTAATTTCTATGATGACTACTCAAACTAATTATATATACAGATTTTGTCATACCTAAATTCCCGAGGCAACGACACATTCAGCAAGTACTTCCATTTGAAATCTCAATTTCTTTTCATTTTTATGAAGGTTTGATGTAATTACAACTGTACCTATCCAATGACAAGTTACAATATCTCAGCAAGTTGGTTGAAGTTAAACAGCCGTAATTGTGGCAATGAATTTCAAATGAAACATTTGTAAAAAGTCTGGTACATCTTTCCAATCATTATAACCAGAACTCCAATGGAAACCTCCCCTCAGTGGGCTCAGTCGGGGTTATGATGAAACAATGGGAAGAATCAGATGTGCTATGTACAACACTGTCCTTTCAAGGAAATGGTAGAATCCATGACAGAGGTTGGACAAACAATTCATCTTCAGAAGGAACTTACATAATATAAGAGTTAAAAATCTGCAAAAATAAAATAAAATCAATAAAGGACAAAAATAAATAGCAAAAGTAGCAAATAGTTAATTCAAAAATAAAACAGATCTAATTACCAGATTCAATGAAATGTGAGGTTGAAACAAAAATGAAAATGTTCTAATGCAGAGAAACCTCTGCCAGAGAAAAAAAATAATTCAGACCTAAACTAGGATAAAACAAAAAAAAAAGGAAAAACAAAAATAGTAGTGAGACAAAAACACAAGAAAGATCGGTGAGAGTTTAAAATGATTACAAGAGAGAAGTGAATTAAATAAATAAATAAACAAACTGATAATGAGAAGAGCGAATTCAAAAACGTAAAAAGATAAACCAAAAATAAAAATGATGAGAAGTAAAAAAACTGCTAGATGGTCATTGTAGAATCGTCAGAGGGTCACAAGGGTCACGCGGAACTACCAACCAGATAAATTAAAGCTATTAACTTTGAAATTCAATATTGACAACTTCAAAGACAAGAAATATCACTATCATACCTCATTCTCCTCTCCAATCTATCAATTCCCTTCGTGGTGCATAAAGGGTAGCAGCTCGCTCTTCTGCTTCCGTATCGTTTACTATACCTCGGCACTTTGGGAAGCCACAGTAACAAGCAAGCCGTTCATCAATTGAGAAAAATCTGTCAAATGAATAAAAGAAAGTCAGCACAATATTTGCTAAATGTAGTGGTACCCACAACTAATCCCAACAAAAGAACAAGTTTTGTATTATTTTTTTGTGTGCCGAAAAGTAGGGAAACCTATAATCGTATGTAAGCTCTTCCCACTGTTTTATGTCCCTCTTTGCAAATATTATAATATGCTCGTCGCCATTAACACTTATTACTCTTGAATAGCAATTTGGCTGCATGCAAACAAAATTTATATAGGTAAGCAATTAAAATAAAGCAGCATGACTTCTTCAGTAAATAAGCAAGTTGAAACGCAGTATTTCCAAACTAAGGTCAACAGCATAGTAGTCAATTCCATATAGTGGCGCAAAGCAGCTATACATCAGGTAGTAAGATCACTGGTATTTTTAAGTCAAAGTACACATTACATCATTTACACTACACGTGTAGATATGCTGAGAAAGAAACATAAAAGTAAAGATATTCATAAAGGATGGATGAAGCCATTAAATCTGATGCTTGCGAAGATCATACCCAATTAGAATAAAAAAAATTAAAGGGTGGAGCTCAGAAAAACAGGAGAGCACAGAACCAAAAACAAACATTTTCATACTGAGAGGATAAAGAACAGAGGGTAAAAAAACATTGTAAAAGTCAGGGGTCAACCACAACAACGAAATCTTGAGAGGGAATAGCTGGAAAGTAATGTCTGGTGTCAGAAATCTAGAGAGAGAAAATTGGATCCTCATCAGTGAGTTGGGCTGCAGTTCCTTGCTGAATGGTCAATGCAAGCAAGTTTGGAGTAAGTTCCAGAAATGGAGACAAGATGCCAATATTGTCCCCACAAAACAGCACCAAATAACACCATTTGGTGGCAAGAAAACTGAGAATACGGTTTTATAGCACACAATTAACTATGGCCAACAGTAGAACGATGGTTGTAAACTAGCATTTACCAGTATTAACCAAAGCAACAATATACTTTCATGTAAAAGAGAAACTATGTAGGTTAAAGCCTTTGAAGGTCTTATCAAACTGTTACACAATCAATGCAAACCACATTATCAAAAGTCATTTAACAATGCTACAAATACGTCAAAATATACGCATATCTTAAGAATCTCAAGCATACAAACCCCATACTTAAAAATTAGAAACTCCTGCAGGCTCCAGTCATCAAATAGTAAGATAAAAAGGGTACATTAAGCGAATTTCATACATCAAAATAAGAAAGCGTATTAGAATGGAAATGATTAACGAGCAACACATGAAATCATGAAAAATATCAAATTAAATTAGAAAGAACATACTGCACAAGAATGGTTTATTAAATGAGCAATGCTTCCTGCTCTAGTAGCATCAATGACTCGTTCATCGTCAATCCGAAACATATATGTTCCAGCACCCTGCATAAGGGAAAGAAGCACGGCTTACTACATCCTTTATAAGAACCTACATAACAATCCAGAAGGTGCAGACTGATACTATATTGTTTGTAGAAGAAGGTGCAATAGTTGAAACATTCTTGCTCATGTTGACAATCAAAGGTTCTAAAATCCACTGTCTATTTTAGTTGAAGATTTTAGAGCTATCAGAATTATGTTCCCTTTCATCAGAAGCATTTATTAGCTTGAAATTAATATTAATATAAGCTATTAATGGATTGCATATAAAGTGCTTGAAATTGATGTACTAAAATTGTGTTCCCTGCCATACAAGCTCATTCGATAATTCAGAATACTTACCACCAATGAATTGTATATAAAGTGTTCTCTCCGGTCAGCTATTGGTGGTCTAACAAGTTCACCAGTGTATTCAATCACCTGAATAAATAAAGTCAAGATGTAAACCCTTATGTATAAATGCTATAACAATAGATAATGCAAATGGAAAATATTCCCCTTACCATGTCTCCACCTTTATGTGGATGCTTTGCAAAGATGCCAAATCCATGAATTCTTGATTTCCCTTGAAAAAATCAAACATTTAATTTAATGTAAGTCAGGGTCACTCCATGGTTAAATCTCAAACCACAACCCTGATAAGATATAGTGAACTATGCAAAAGAGTAGACAATTCCCCTTTCCCCGACTATTTTCAAAAATATATATTGACAGAGCTACTCCTACCAAATGCAAGCCGCTTCCGAAAGGTTTCCCTCATGTACTCATATTTTTCAGAGATAGAAAGTATGTTGTTAGATGTGTCAATCAGAGATGTTTTTAGCCTTTGTTGGCTACAAAAAAATTTGGAGCAGACTCCTCTGCCAGAAGGCTCTGGGTCATTTAATGATCCATGCTGGCAGTATCCACCTACTAAGTAAGGCTGATTCTCCACGAACAACCGTTTCAATGATGCAGCTGCAAGTGCTTCAGGTTCCTTTCGACCTCTCCTGCCAAAGTAATCATATGGTTCTGCCAAGAATAAAGACAAACATTATTTAATAAAATCATCTTTAAAATATTGTAACAGAGCTAAAACGTAATACCCATCAAGTGGAAAAGGTGACTCATTATGCATACCCATAACCCAATCCAAGACATTATCACTTTGATGTTTTCAGTGGCTCAAACACATTTTTTGTACCAAAAAGATGACTAGATAGATTACAGGTGGCGAGCATTTTGAAACTATACTTAATCCTGATTCTTAGGAGATGTGAAATTGTTTTGACATATCATAAGCACATCCTCCAAATCAAAAATAATGGGCTAGAGGGTCTTTCAGCCTGTGTGTAACTTAGGCCCTTCTCTTAGGGTCAATGTTACAAACTCTAATCCATTAGCATCGTTGAGATCATTGCACCCAAGGTATTATCCACTATGACATTAGTTTTGAACCTCACAACTTTGTGCTTAAAAGAAGAATATTTACAAAATCACCCTTAGCCTCAATTCTTAAATGATGTGGAATCCTTTGGGTGCAATGGAAACAATGCAATTACGTTAACCTTATATAAGTATCTTCTTGGCCTCTAGCCAAGCATCAGAATAATTAATGCAAAAACATCCTTAACCAAAAGATATAATTCAAATCTAAACCAATCCAAAAACAGAGTATAACAAGCTCGACAACTAAGAACTTTAGCAAGAGATGCAATAGTATTTACTTGTACAGTAGCAAAAACAACCCGTTCTATAAATTGAGAAATGATTGGTTTTGAGATTGCATGTATTCATCAGCTGATTTTGCCAAACTCAATAAATGGGTGACTTGGAATTGATCTTTAAAAATTACACTGCCCTAGAGCATTTTACACATCAGCTTGGCTACTCTGCCACGCTGCCCTAGCACACAACTATTTCCCTTTCCAGATGGATCCAAAAACTGTTTAATAAACAGTCAATTGTAGACCCAATTAAATCAAAAGAAAACCAATTTCAAGCAACGTGATTTGAGTATGCCTGCCACTAGTCCTGTATGAATCAAAGCATGTGATATGCTAGTCACCACAGTTTAAGTTAAATTGGAAAAATAAGTGGAACTTAGCTAAAGATTGTATACTCCAAAATGATAATCATGAACAAGTATTTGTATAAAATAAACAAAGTAACAAGGCAACAAGGCAACAGCTAATTAATTAAAGATCACCAAACATAATTTCTATTTTTTTTCTCTTGCTTGCTAGAGGTTAAGCTAGCAAATAATATGAAAGAGATAATTTGTTTTAGTAAAACAAGTGTCAAAAGTCATACCACTTCGAGCACAACCAGATGGATTGGGCGGTGGTTCATAGTCTGAACATAGACCAGATACTCGAACTATACGATCATCAGCAACAGAATGTTCATTGGACGGTTGCCTATGTTTCTTGCAGAAAGAGAGTAAGCGTATGCACTGATCTTCATCATCATCAACAGAAAGCAGATAGAGCCTATCCTCATTTTCAAGCTATAAAAGAGTAAAAATAAATAAATGGGCAATGACATTTTTGAATAATAAATGTATCAAGTTGGGAGATAAATACCTCAACACACAGACCAGCAGCACGTGCACAGAGTGGGTGATATGCTACTCGACAAGAACTATTTGAACACTGCAGAATTAATATTGGAAAAAAATGCAATCAAAATTTAAAAAACAAAACAGAAATCTCTTACTGTAACAAATGCTAGTTAAGAAGCTGAACATACATGCATAAAGACACGTAGAGTGTGCATCAAGTGAGAGTAAGACAAGCTAATATTGACCCCTACAATTGATGTTCAAGAATAATTGTACTTGTAATCTTGGCCATTTTTATATATTTGTAGTAGTAGCTACTAGAGCTCAAACCTATTATACTCCCCAAAACAATAATTTCAAAAAGTAACACTGAAATTCATACATGCTTTTATTGTCACTTTAGGTATAAGGGTGTTGATTGATCATTTGATGTGTGTTAAGAAGTTGACTTATAAGCCGGACATGTTAAGGTGAGGTTTGCAATTCTCACTTATAAATTGGCTCACTGTAGTCATTTTATATATTCGGAGTAGCTACTAGAGCTCAAACCTATTACACTCCCCAACACAATTTCAAAAATTAGCACTGAAACTCATACATACTTTTATTGTCACTTTAGGTACAAGGGTGCATTGTCACTTTAGGTATAAGGGTGCTAGTTGATCATTTGATGTGGATTGGAAACAGATTTGTTAATCTTGCTATCAAGAGTATCATACCTATTGACCAAGAAAATTCTAGCTTAAGCTACTCTTTAATTTAAAAATTAGACGACTTACTTGGATGCAGGCACCATAAGATACACCACATATGCTGCATAGCAACTTCCAGCGGTCCTGTTCAGATACAGAATTAAAAGGAAAGCAAATAGAAATGCAGTTTGTAGTTATAACACTCAATGATAAAATCATTGACACGAGCAATTTGGTAAAAAAGAAAAACTAAGATGTTTGTAGCTCAAAACTTCAAGACAAAAGCTAAACAAAAGAAAATAGAATAGTTAGAAATGAAAACCTACCTTACTGATTCTACTCAAACCATCAATAGGCTCCATTCTCTTGACATCAGCTAAACAAGTTTCTGGTAAAAATGTCAACACTTAGAAATCATATCCAAATTAAGGAGTAAAAAAGAGTAAATAAAGTCATACACAAACAAACCAGGTATCCACATGGCACAAGCCAAATGAGCCCACCGGCCATCTGTAGTAGGCTTCATTGCACCACCTAGAACAAACTCCATTAGATAGCAAAGACATACAGTTCTACTTATAATTCAGTGATATATTAAAAGATTCCAGCATACCTATGAGTGGACATAAGCAGCAAGGTGGAGGCGGAGCTCCTGAACGACATAAGTTGCATAACCAAAGCACCCCATTAACAGGTTCTAGTTCTCCATAACATCTAGCATGGACCTAAATGAACATCATAACTTTTGGTTCAAAAACAATAAATGGATGGAGTAGTACAGTTCTAATGATACATACAGCGGTACCACAATGAAGGGCCTTGAATAAAAAAGTTACAGAGCCATACCATCATTCTGCATTTGTCACACTGCAGAAACAGATTGTTCTCATACTCCTACAAGATAAATAACTCCAATTTAGCAAGCAAAACATGAGGTAACATTTTTTCATAGGTCATAACATTTCTACTTTGTCAGAATGAATTTATATCTTGGAGAAAGGAGAAATACAAATTGAACAAAAGAGCATGCAATCATAAAAAACACAAGCAGGAGCTCTAAAGGATCGAAGAAGAGGAAAACAAAAACTCTACCTCGTCCATGTGGCACACATTGCAAGGGAATAACATTTCTATTTCCTTAGAATGGATTAAAACCACAGGAGAAGCGAGAAACAAGAGACAAAAATTGCAACTAAAAGAGCATTCAAGTGTCTAAAACAACAGGCAGGAGCTCTAGAGAATTGAAAAGAAAAATGAAACTCTACCTCATCCATGTGGCACACGTTGCACTTATCGAGGTCAAACCAGTTAATATGAACTTGTCTATAACCAAGAGGCAAGTTATTATGTCTTTGGGAACCTAACTTGCCAGATGAATTCCTTGAAGAGATTTTGGATTTAGACAATCCCTGAAAATAACAACACTTCTTTCAGTAAAAAGAAAGCATCAGGTACACAACTTGAAAAGTATATGTACTCTAGCAAAAACGCTTGGTTGGATCAAGAACTTGAATTAGTATAATGAGAGAGATGAAACTAAGCAATAATCATATGCAGCCAATAAAAAAGAACCTTAGAGAGAAGAGAATCACATGACTAAATCGTGCAATGCATGCAAAAGTGACAACTTGGTACAGCAACAACCATGTTCTATCCTACTATATGAATTGATAACACCGTTCAGCTATATCAAAAACAAAACACTTTACAGCTTACTATGTCTTACGTGCAATAAATTATAATATTTTCAGGATAATTCTATTAGTTTCCAAATTATTGACTTTATGCTCAAGATCAAAAATAAAAGAACTAACTTATAATTAAAGAACATACCTGTATAAGTTTAAGCACCTTAGGATTGGAGAACCCAAACATATCAGACCCAGATGCGTAGCCCTTTGCTACCCCACCTTCAGCAAGAGTGCCTTCAGAAGCATTCTTTTCCATTTCTTTTATCTTTTTGAATATCTCGTTCCAACAAACAGATGGAGTATTACCGTTGAACTGGAGAAAGCATTCATCATAACATGATTAACACAAGACATTGGCATTAGAAATTATCATATAGTATCTTAGTATCTTTTGCAAGACAAGGAGAAACTAGGTCAACAAGTAGGGGAAGTTTGTTAAGTAATTTAACAACTAACAAATAAACATATAAATCGTGCTATTAAGCAGGCAAACAGCATGACACCATGGATCTTAATTTCTGTCATCAGAAACAAAAAATAACAAAATTTTTAAAAGGAAAAGGGCTGGCATATGTCAGATGGTCAAATCAATATATTTAAAGGGGATATATACCCCATAAAATTAATATAGAATTATAAACATTACATGATTTACAATCAAACTATCAGAGAAACAAATGTCTACATTAGAAAATAATTTCTTATAAAGCAAAAACAAATCAACTCTTATACTAAAAACCAACCTGCTCGCCACCATCAACTGTCACTCTAAATAGAGGACGAACTTTGGACTCTGGATCTCTCAACACCTCCATCTTATAAGAAGCAAAAACTTCTGGGTCTAAACAACAAAAAAAGCAGATCATGGAAGGTAAAAAAACTATAAAATCAGAACTACAAGAATTAAGATACTAAATATGAAGAATATGACATGTTTGACTGAACTTTTAAAATAACAACCAAAAGAATATGACAATTCAACATCCCAAACAACAGCAATAATAAATGTTTCACCAGTAACTGAAGCAAACTTCCTCACTGCTGTGTACCCTTCAGGCCAGATAAACCTTCCATCTCTGAATGCAGAATCTTCAACTATTTTTCCTGAATAAAAACAAAGAAGTTCTTAACATCCCTTTGGTTGCACTGACCATTCGGCAACTTCCAAAATGCCAATAATCTAGAAGTAAAAGGGAAGAGCACAAAAGAGAAGCCACCATCTTTGCCTATATAAAATTAAAAAATATGCATGCAGTAAATCCAGAGATCATCTTTCAGTCATTCCATTATTAGAGACCAAGGTAAATTTTGTTCAGCACACTGAACAGTACAACTTGTTCACCCTTGAATATAACAATATTAAAGAATATAAATTTGATCCAATGTCAGCATAAAAGTCTGGACACTGCCAATAAGCAAGAAGATACCACACAATTGGAGTAGCTAAAACATCTCACTATTGAAAACAAATGAAAAGATTTTAAATACATGGCACTCACAAGATTGATTGTTAGATTAAAATTGTCTCAATGATGCATATCAACTAATCAAATTATATCCAGGTACAAAAGAGTTCTCAAAGATCAAGCCTTTTGTTTGGAAAAGGGTACTTAGAGCATATCTCCAATGGAAGTTGCTTGCAATAGTTCCTCACGAATAAAAGCATTATATTTTAGTGTGGGTTCTATACACGAATTGCTTAAATTTAAACGAGTTGCTTAGAAATTGAAGAAAGTTGCTTACGTAAGAAACTCTCAACACTTTATAAGCAACTCTAATATCAAGCAACTCGTATGTGGAACTCGCATTAAAATAATATTTTTGTTTATAAGCAACTAGTTGCTCTTAACCTTTTTAAAATAAAAAGCCTTGCAGCTGGTGCAAGAGTCTCCTCGTATCTGTGTTAGCACTTGTAGCAGAGGGTCCTCTGCAAGTTTTGACATACTATCAGGTTGTTTTTCATTATACAGTGAAGAGTTTTGGGTATAGTGTATTTGATTGGAGTATAATATTTGAATCTAAGTGTGTCTATACCCAAAACATGTTATGAAATAAGAACTGGGACTTTATTTACTCTTTGCATTCAGATCATAGCTGTTTCAAGCAACTAGTTACTTTATACATGCAAAATGATAACGACAAGAATCACAGCATTCTTAGAAATGTTGCCTCTTCTAATATGTAAAGAAAAAAGTCAAGTCCTCGTAATCATTTTTTTCTATCCAGTACTAACTAAAATAACCAAGCTATTTATGTATCCAAGGAAGTACTTCCAAATCCATAATTTATCCTATGAAAGGAAGATTACCGAGTTGAAGAGAGTAAACAGTAAAAGGTTGTGTTTTGATGGTTGTCTTGGAAATCACTAAGGAAAATTGGAAACATGACTATATTGCACGATTAATAAAATAAGGATTCAATCAAGTAAAAAGCGTTTGACATGGAGAAACTCTTGGGAATATATAAATATTTAAACAGTGGTAATCAAGAAAAGTTACCAAGGCTTAGAATTTGGAGGTCTTCTAATTCGTAAGGAAAAGTTTCAACAGTTTCCTTAGCCAATAAAGTCCTCTCGCCTTGTAAACAATCATCGCCTGAATCTGTGCATCCTCCTTCCTCTCTACTTACATTGTTACAATTATCAGCTGCACATCTTTTCTGTAACTCTAGCATTTCCAAAGGAAGCTTCTGTTCACTCAAATATCTGTTTGAGAAAAATAATTGCAAAACCAACAAATTTGAGCAACCATGTTTAACTTCAAGTATCAATGCCTAGAGAGATTAGAAAATACATTACACAGAATAAAGGCTTAGCTCATTAATTTTAATTAGCAAATTATGTATGAGCACAATTCCTTATTCGGCAACTAAAGCACACACATAATATAGTGAACTTCAAGGAATTTAAGATTGCATATCAAGAAGAAGAAAAAAACTGAAAACTTCAAATCATTGTAAGGTGATTACAAAAAAAAAGTTTATCAAATTTGCTTCATCAGTTTAATATAAAATCTTCATATTCCTCAATGCAAATATAGTAAACACTCAATCACATTAGATAAATCATAGTAAGCTGAAACAGCAAAACATTAATTTTGCCTAATAAAAAGGGAAAATCATTTTATGGTTCACAACTTTTGATGTTCTATTTAACAAATATGATTAACATTACCTTTTTGCCTCTTCTAAACCTTCAATAAAACTATGTTTCTTGCATTTTGAGTGTAGATCGGTAAGAAGTCCACTGAGAAATGATTTCACCTGTTGCAGTCTAACCCTAGAGAAGAGGAAGAATATACAACAGAGATACACATCTTAAAAGGAGGAAAAGATCACACAGTATAGAAATAAAAGTCTCCAGGTAAACATTGAAAACCATATTATCCTTAATTTTCACAGAATATCAAACCTTGCAAAGTCATGGGTGCCAAAAAATTGGACAGGAACTGATCTTCCTCCCAAACTCATCTTTAAACCTTTACAGTTGCTAGCAAGTGATTCCTCCAAAACAACAGCCGGCCACATTGCATGACCTGCAACAAAATAATAAAAAGACACAAGCATAGATGTTAAAAATTAACAAGACCTAACAGTGACTAGAAATGCCAATAATAAAGAAATAAGGTAAATTGATGTAGACATAGTTTGATCTCCTGAAAATAGTGTTTACAAGAAGGATGTAAAACAGTGATAAGATTAAAATTTCTTATATTCTGCTTTCTTCTATAACGTGAGTTTTGTTTTAACGTGAGCTTTGTTTTGACGTGGAGGAGGATAGACAGCATGTCAGCCTCCTTCAGTATGATGCCAGAAACGGGTTAATAATTGACCATATTAAGCTCAATTTTACTGCTTGAATCAGAGAACCGTGGGATATCTACTTCAGTAAGATAACAGATACAAATTAATGATTTACCATATCAAATTTAAAAAGTACAAATACCAAATCAATGCAGCAACAGTAATATTTAAAGTGATGCACTAAAATTCTAAAAGATAGGACGTCAATTTAAATAAAATTTTCCACTCAAAGCCACGCAAACAGAACAAAACAAGATTGAGCACAGACCTGTTAGCTTAGCCCATATGATATCCCCAGGCTCAAAGTCTTGACAATCATCCAAACTTGCAGCCATTGCAAGCATCTCTTCAACATCATAATCGGAGACATTGTTCTCACGAACTTTGGCAAGATTCAATTTTAAATGTTTCACCTCATCACGGGAAACATGGAATCTAATATTCTCATTTGAAAGAATTAAATTTTCCTCATCTCCATCATCATACTTGACCTGCACATAATTATTAATGAAAGGATGAAATTTCAAACAAGTCCAATGATTTCAAATACATAGATCAAAGATGCACCAAATTTTTCACTCAAAGCTATCCATATCATTCAAGTAATAATTTAGATAATTAAGGGACATACATGATGTATCTTAGTTTCCTTGTCATAACCTCTGACATAGCCAGTGTACGCTTTCAAATCCATGGGCCAAAAAACCTGCAGACAACAAGGTACAACATCAAAAAACCGTAATTACATGAACAAACTCAATGGAATGAACATGCAATGTAAAGGTTACAAAACATAACCTTGCATCTTAATCCAACAAACACCTCGGGATCAGCATTATCAAAACTCAACCTGCAGCAAACGCAATTAACAATCATGTAAAGCTTCCTTCTACCATAATCACAAACAAACAAAAACAAAACATCACAACCTATCCACAGAACTAAGCATTCAACTTCCCCCCTGCATACTAACTAAATCACAACCTTATGAAACTCTAATTCCTTCCGTACAAACAAGCACTGCATTTGAAAATAAATAATAAAGCAAATAAAAGAACAGAATGTTTCTTTCCCGCAAGAGAGATCTAACGACTAAGATTTTCCCTACCCACAACAAAACACGAAACAGAAACTCAAGTAAAAACTCAAATTCCTGGAACATCTATTTGGACCAAGGTCTAAACCAGAAATACCTTCTCAACTCACAGAATTCCTAAGCAGACCCTCGAGGAACGTTTACTCAATTAATATTTCACCCTCCCAACAACAACACCAGAAGCTGAAATGCAAGCAAAAGCACAAATCCACCGAGTTTGTATTTCTAAATTCCAAACAGCAATACTTTATTTTTACTTAAAACCCAGAAAACTCCAGAGCAGACCCAAGAACACCCAATTTCCACAAGAACAACATTTTATCTCGCAATGCACCCAACAGAGAGTAAGAAGAAGTAAATTACCCGACCCATTTTTTCACAGGGCGAGAATCAGGCGACATTTTGGGCAAATTCTCCAAGGAACCACACTTAACATTCCCAGCAGCACCAGAATTCCCAAATTGGTTTCGGCATTCCCTCAATCGAGGTCCGTCAGCATCCCCAATCGCAGTGTTCAAATCCACACCCAGCCTCTCCAACTCAGTGCTCCCAATTTTCCTCTTCTTCAGCAACCTTGTCTCATCCTCATTCTCGTCCGCATTCACCTTGCCCTCGGTTTTGCACAGCGCCGTGGAAGGGGAATGCCTCTTGCGGCGGCGCGAGTAGACGAAGAGCAAGGGAGGCTTGGAAGAAGGAGGCTGGGAGGAGGACGATGAGGACGACATGGTTTTCTTGTGGTCGTGGTTGGTGAAATGATGATGCGCGGCGAGAGTGGTGAGTTTTCGAGCCTTGACCTTCTTGGACATGACGTTGGAAGAGCCGCTGGCCGTGACGCGGCAGGGCGACGTGGCAGAGTAGAGGTGGTCGAGGGGAAGGTAGCGGATGGGCGTGCCACGCGTCGTGTGGACGTCGATGGTGGCGTCGTCGTCGGCACCTCCTCCTTCCTGGAACGCCGCTGCCATATGGAAGGATATGGAAATGGAAAGAAGGAGCTTGGCTAGGGTTTTGGCAATAGAATGAGAAAAGAGAGAGAATTAGAAAGTGTTGTGTTGTGTGTGTTTGATTTGGAGGGAGAGGGTTATTTCCCAAATTATTCTGTTTCCCGCCGTGTCGAAACACACACTCACTTCTCACTCTCTCTCTCTCTCTCGTCAGAGTGAGATTCAGAGAGAGACAGCTCTTTCCGCACACAACAACGATAAAAGGTTAAAGAAAAGGAATCTATTATCAAATAATAATCACTGCAAGATTATATCTGAAATCTCCTACACACTGTCTTCGCCATCGTTTCCACCAGCAAGTCTTCTTCTTCTCTCCTCGGTTTGTGTGAATTCAATTCTTGCCTCAATATTTTTTTATTGTGTTAAATTAAATTGATCCAAAATTTAAAAAAGAAACTAATTTACATTTTCATTTAAAAATTAAAAATATATTTAATCAAAAATATATAAATAAAAAATAGTTTATTTTGTAAAGAATTATTTTCTTAAATAAAGGGACTTCTTTGTTATAGGATATTATTGATGATTAATATGTGTCATGGAACTTTTACCATTTTAGTGGAATTTTTTTTTTCTCCCTAATTATTTTTTCTCATCTCGTACCCAAAACAGACGCTTGTTAGTAATTATGTTCTTAACTTGTATTTAAATATAACTAATTAGTATATACATTAATTAAAAAAGTACTTAATATTATTAATCAGAGTTTTAAGAAAAGCAAACTATCCTTTATTAAAAACTAATAAAAAATCATTAGAAATAGAATAGGATGATATGTTTAAATAATATAAAATTGGTGTTTTTACAACTACAATATAAAACTAATAAAAATTTGTTAAATAATATGAAATTTGTTAAGATTTGTTAAATGGGATGAAAATCGTTAAGAGTTGTTTATATATAGTTTGTTGCATAATGCATGAGAAGTTTTCTTGATTTATATTTGAATGCTGAGACTGTAAATTGTCGTGTCTTTTATAGTCTGCTCTGAGTAGCATTTTAAAAATGTTAATGGTATTTTTTTATTAATATTTTCTACTGGAAGTAGTTTTTTATTGTCATGTTTATGTATCCTCCATGCCAAAGGTAAGGTTCCATTGTTTTTATTACATTGGGTTTGATTATTTTGTACTTTTTCATCGGTTAATATATTCATGGAGATGGACATGTCTATGTTATTTTTGTTATTGTTTTTATTTAGGTTTAATAGATTCGTAGGTTCCAATATTTGGGGTTTGTTTCGATTGGGTCTTCCAATTTTGGAAATGGTCAATTAGGTTTCTAATTTTGTCAATTTGATTTAATAAAATCATTTCCGTTAAATGCAGATAACGTCGTGAAGTTTTTTAACATGTGGCACGCTGACGCTTTTAGGTGGCACAGTTTCAAGTGCATAGGTGGATTAAAATTTTTCGAAATATAGTTATAAATCACTAAACCACAACAATGTTTCCTATTTTGGGGTCAGGTATGTGGTGGTGCAAAAGAGGGGAAATCTGCGAAATTAGGGTTCTTGGCTGGGTTCGTGGAGCTTGTAGTTGTGCGACGCGGGTGGGTGTTCTTCCACAATGTCCAAGGAGCACTCTTGCTATTCATCGAGTTGCAACGCCAGGCGGAAGCAAAATGGTACGTCTTCATTGATCTGCTACTGTGGTCAGAGTTGTGTGGTCAGAGTTGTGTGGTCATAGTTGTGTGGTGAGAACTGCGAAAACTACGAAGAATCTGGGCAACCAATTTTGGGGATGCTCCAAGTATAAGGTATGTTAGATTCAACTCAACCTAATTAAGTTGTGGTACTATTTGTGAGAAGAATGTGGTACTCCCTAATTAAGTTGAATGTTGTCTTTACAGAACGGTGGTGAAGAAAGTGGTTGCAACTTTTTCAAATGGTGCAATGATATTGGTGGTGACGAAAGGGGTCCCTTCTTCAATAATGAAGGGAACAAAGAAACTATGGTGAACAGTGAAGACATGGATAGTACTAGGAAAATGATAGTGAATTTACAAAAATCAATTGAAATTGTTCAAAATTGGATGAAGGTGTTGATGTTGTTGGTGTCTGTTTTATGTGTAATACAGGTAGTTATAGTTTCAATGTTGATGAGGAAGGGATGATTTCTTCTAACTTTGTCGTAGGTTTGGTCTCTTGTAATGAAGTTAATGAAATGAATGAAATTGGAAGAGTTGTTAAAAATCCATTCGATATACTGTGTACAAAATTAGAGCATTGATGCATTATAATCAGCATAAGTTATTCCTCGTTTGAAAGTGGTTTATGTGATCCAAGTTTGGTCTTTTATGTTTTATGAACTAAGGTTTTATAAATCTTAAAGTTGAGACAACAACAAAGAAACTTTCTGTTATGAAATGGCAGTAACAATTGCCAAAAATGCATAAATATGCCACCAAAATTGCACCAGAAAAGGCTTTGAAAAGTTATGGTTTTTTTGGTGATTGATACATATCAAGAGATAGTTATCTAGTTCTTTCTTTGCAATATTTCTAACATTTAGTAACCTAACATCTCCAAGATTTTTTGGCTGATAAAGTTGGCATAGAATTAATCTTAGTTGTTTCATTTAGAAGTTTTAAACCAAAAACTGGTTCACTTCCATTTAAGCCACAATTTGATGGTCTAAAAGGCAAATTTGCATATATGCTGGAAAATGACCATTTGAACAGTAAGAACAAGTTTGAAATGGTCAATTATACTTGCACAAAGTGTCAAACAGTTCAGAAATACACGAATGCTGAAAATGACAGTATAAGTTGCATAAAATGCAAAAAAAATGCCTGCAAAACTGTTGCAGAATTGGAAACCACTGGATGCATAGTTGGCTGGTTCAAAAACATGTGTAAAAGATCCTAAACAACTAGATCTAGCTAAATAATGTAAGTTAGTAGATGTTAAATGAACCTAATAACACAGTCAACGAAATTTAGCCTTAATCAAATGAATTGGCCTTTATTAGAGTATCAGAGTATTGGCCTCAATTATTGATAAGCAATGAGTCATGTGAAACATGCTTCTGCAGCATTATAACCAAATTGAAAAAAGTTTTGCACTCAATCTTTGTCTTAAAGAGTGCTTATATACTACTCACATGCATGTGGGTCAAATTATGCATACCACCAATAACTGGTATGACTACTTGATACATTCCATAAAAGCAAACTCATCACTGCAAAAAAGCTTCTTATGCATTCTATAAAAGCAAAGAAAACATTATATAATTGGTATGATTCATTCCATAAAAGCAAATATAACTTTCTATTAAACCAAAAGGTTCAACATCAGAATTTTTTACATCATTAAGGCTCATTACAAGGTACATCAGAATTGGTTACAACTTCCTAGGTTAAGGCTCATTTGATGATGGTATGTTTTCTTCAGTTCTGGGGTTCCTTTGTTGTGTTTGGTCAGGGTTGACATTGACATCACCATCTTGGATTGATTTATGGCAAGAAGTTCTGTTGTGACCCAGCTCCTTACAAATGCCACATCTTTTATGTATACCACCCTTCCTCATTCTTGTTTTGTCTCTGACTAACTCCCATTCCTGCAATCTTCTTTTTTTCTTGGGCCTCCCTGACAATGTTCTCTTTTTTGGAGGGAGCACTTCATTATATGGGGTAATCTGCCACATATTCTCACCATTAATTGTATACACAATGGAAGAGTACATTTCTTCATATGTTGACTTCCTAAAACAAACAGGGATGAATTCATTTGCATCTAAATTCAAAAACTTCATAGCAGCCAACGCATGACAACATGGAATGCACGAGATAGCCCATTTCATGCATGTGCATTCTAAATTGTCTATATCAACTATAAATTTGTCCTCACCTTGGGACACATGACGAACTTCAAACAGCTTCAGTGCTGACTAGCTGGAAAAACAAAATTAAAATTGAGATACTTGACATTTGATAGTGTTGAAGACATGATAAAGGTTAATATATTAAGGTTACCTGGACACGTGCTACACCTCCAACGACCTTCGCAAAACTCTCTTCCACATGATTATGCAACGACCTTCGCGAAACTCTCTTCCACGTGCTACACTGTCAAAAATTACCTGCTTCAGGTCAAAACCACCGATAGATCACTACAATATTATGGAACGAACCCTAACTTCTCACGCAAAACCGATGCTCACCAAATGTCAACACAATGACGAACCCAGGCAACGAACCCTAACTTGCAAATTTCCCCAATTTCGCAGACACGACTAATGACCCCAAATTAGGAAACATTGTTTTAATATGTTTACTAATTTCATTTATTGATTTATTTTTATTTATTAAATTATTTGCCAATAATTTTAAAATTTTTTAATCCACCTATGCACTTGAAATTGTGCCACATGTTGAAAAACTTCACGACATTATCTGCATTTAACGGAAATGGTTTTATTGAATCAAATTGACAAAATCAGGGACCTAATTGATCACTTCCAAAATTAGAGGACCCAATTGAAACAAACTCTCAAATACAAGGACCTACGAACCTATTAAACCTTTTATTTATTTATATAATGTTTATTTTACAAATTGGGCTTTAAATATTGCATTTGTTTTATCAATTTAGCATTAGACTTCCAAAATATTACTGTGATGATAATCAACATGTTTATTGAAATTTTTATTATTATCTTTGTACTATATTTTATAATATATTATTTAATTTAACATTTTATAAATAAAATCGGATCAAACATTATTATTAATTTTGACATCTTAACTATTTACTCAAAAGTTAATCAATCATTTAATATCAAATGAAATATTGTTAAAATTAAAAAATAAAAACATGGGATCACACCAATCTCATTATCAATATAAAACTATACCTATTATTAGAAAAATGTAAATAGATTTATATTAGACCACTTGTATTGTACTGTATTAATAAAATATTTTTTATAAAAACATGAAATTTTTTGAATTACATGTATTTCTAAAACATTACAAACATTAATGTCATCTTTATCTAAGACTCAATCAATTTATAGTTAATCTAGAAAATAAAATCTAAAGTAAAGTCAGTCTCTAACCAAAACATTTACAAACATTATCTCTAATCATCAGTCTCTAACCAAAACATTTGCAAACATTATCTCTAATCATGATTCAAACATAGACGACTTTTATAAATTTATCATAAACAAAAATATGTATCCTAAATTACCAACACATCTTGACTTTTTCTAAAAATATTAACATCTATACCTAAATTAGAATAACTATGTAGTTTCAGAATTAGTATTTACTTCAAGTTCGGTGTACAAAATTTACATATAAAATATTATTAAAATAAAAAATAAAATAAAAAAACAAGAGATCACACTAAATCTATTATAAAAAGAAACTTAAATCTATTATTAAAATATGTAAAATAAAAGGAGATTAAATCACTTGTATTTTTTTTTTAATGAAATACTTATATTGTTAGTAATTATTTTCCTCGTGAACAACATGAAAATTTTTATTTGCATATGTTTACTAAAAAAAATGCAATCATTGACGTCATTTCCCTTTAATGTTAATCTATAAAAGAAAAGCTAAAGTAAAACCACTTTCCAACTAAAGTATCTGAATAAATAGAAGTTTATACTATTAAACTACCGACCTATTCACCGTGACTTCTTCTAAAACCATTAACATGTATGCCTGTATTGGAATAATCCTTAATTACATGATCAATATATATCTTAAGTCAAGTACACAAAAATTGTCATATAAATCTCTAAATGAAATCGCTCTAACGTCTTTAATTTGAATATTTCAATTTTTGAGTACCAAAAGTTGAATATAGTGTTACTAATATGTTTACTAGATTTATTCCCTATACTACACATTCTTTTTTTATTTTAAAAAAACATATGAAATAAATTAGAACCTACAATTTACCTTTGTTTTTCATCGTCGAAATCATTTACATAACTACAATAATAATACTCATTTTAATAACTTTAAACAAATTAATACAATAAGACTTCGTAAACAGAACAACAAAATTCAATGAGAAAAACTCCAACTAAAGAAAAATAAGAAATCGTTGGAAAAAAAAATTCAATGTTACATTATTAGTCTTCACGTAAAACAATACTAAAGAAAAATAAAAAATCATTGAAAAAAAAATTGAATTGATTTTGATATTCATATTTCGGATTTATGTTGTTTCAGAGATTTACTAGGTTATACAAATATATTTTAATTATATAATACTGATTTCATCATATATAAATACAACATAAATATCGTATTTTTATTTATTTATTTATTTACTGGAAAACATATGCACTTATTTTATCTTTATATTTTATTTCATATCAATTGTCAATAAAAAATGTTAGTGTGTGTGAACAAAAGTTTTAATATATATATATATATATATACACGGTATTGAAAAAACAAAACGGTGAAAATTTAGAAAATATCATTTTAGAATTAGCAGTAGATTAAAATAATGAGAGTTTATTATTTTAATATTAAAAGTTTTAATATAAATGAATTTATGAACAATTACCACTGTAAACCACTCATTTAAAGTTCTCGTACTTGTCTCTGTAAGTTGTTTTTTTTATTTTTATGATTGAAGAACTGACAGTTGTTTTTTCAATTGTTTAGTGAGCGAAAAGGGTGGAATAAACGTATAGTTAGATGGTTATACACGTGTACATCTTATCTTTTCATTGTAATAAGTTTGTTTTACTTAATTGTTTATCGTATTTTTGTAACGTTTTTATTAATTTTATAGTATTAAAGTGGAATTGTTAAACAAATATTTGATCATAATAAAATAGAAAAATAAAGTTATTTATCGTAATATAATATTAAATTGTTCAAATACTACTCATGTGTATTTGATTTAAATATATTACGGAGGTAAATGATTATATTATATAATTTTAATTTTTAAATAATAATAGTAAAAAATTATACTCACCATATTAATCAGTCGTGAGTTGTCTCCAAATGTTTCAAGATTTTTTTTTTAATAGCTTAGTTTTATATTTTTTGAGTTTGGAAATTTTTAATGATTTTAAGATCAAACATTCATTTAATGATGTTATGACGGACATAGAAACATGATACTTAAAAAAAAGTTTAATTATTCTTTTGGTTTTATTTTTGTGAAAAAAATTTAAATTAATTTCCGTTTTTAACAAAGTTTTAATTGCGTTTTAAATTTTGTAAAAATGTCTCAACGACCTCATTTAAAAAAATTACAATTGCCATTAATGGGATATCACTAGTAAACATGTGGTTTTTAATTTTTTTCTGAAAAAAAATATCATGTCATATATTAAGTCTTTGGTATAATAGTTGACACTCACAATATCGTGTGGAAGAATAATCTCATATATCAGTATCAAATGACAAGACAGTCTCACGTGTCATTGATTTCAATCAAGCTCGAGTATGATTTTATTATGCGAAGGGGTTATGTTCAAGGCCTTCTTGATAGGGGCTAGCTCTCATTTGTTCGTTGATAAGATGACTGGCCGGAAGTTTGGAAGGGTCGTACTTTCGCCAACCGAGCTAGATAGGCTACTGATCCGGCTTAAGTAACAAGTCATGAAGGTATGCAAAATGTTTTAGTGGGGTTTGAAGGTCCCGTAAAACATTCCAAGATGTCTCGAAGACCGGACTATTCTTGATGACAGGTCGAACATTGAAAACCGAGCAGGCTGATTGGATGCGAGACAATTACCTTACTATCTCATACTCCAAGTTGTTCATTCTCCTTCTCTCTTCTCCAAGTCGGGCGGGCGAATACATGTCAAAGACACTTCGACGCTTAAGTCAGTAAAAATGACTAAACAATTATTACTATAATTGATGCATGTGGTGTGCATAATGTGCAAGCTCTCCCGGAGTCGTACCTATGACCTTGTTTATACTAGTTATAATGAGCTTTTACCTTTCTTAGGCCCGATGACGGCCCAACCACGCCTTAACCTCAATTAGGGGCCTCAATGAGTTATTATCGTTTATAATCCAACCACGTGGCCGGTCGGTCTGATGGATGGTCAGCCTGGGCGGTCGGTTTGATGGATGTCCTAGATGGTCGGCCTGGGTGGTCGGTCGGCCTGAGAGAACCGTTCAATTCATGGAGCTAGGAGGATCACACGGTCTGACGGGTGGTCGACCTCAGTGTTTGGTCGCCCTTGAGTGGTTGGTCGGCCTTGAGTGGTCGGTCGGCCTGAGAACCGTTCGGTTCATGGAGTTGGGAGGGTCGTACGGTACATAAGTCCCCCGAGCCTGAGTATGATTTTATTATGCGAAGGGGTTATATTTAAGGCCTTCCTGATACGAACAAGCTCTCCTTTGTTCGTTGATAATATGACTGGCAGGAAGTCTGGAAGGGGTTGTACTTTCGTCGACCGAGCTGGATAGGCTACTAATCCTGCTTAAGTAACAAGTCATGAAGGTATGCGATCGCCAACTTCGGTGTTGTCAACTGGGATTCCTTTAAGGACGAGTCGTAGAGGCTGAATGCTCGAGGCCAAAGTTGGCTGAGGGTTGAGGCCTTGGAGGCCGAGAAGCTGAGGACCTTTGGAGGCCACACAGTTAAGGGTCTTTGGAGGCCGAATAGTTGAGGAGATGAGGTGTCTTTGGAGCAGACATTGGAAGGAGGGGATGTTACTCAATAGTTAGTACTATATTAACTTTGTATGTAGTTTTGTAGTAGTTAAATTGTATATAAAGATTTAAATTCCTGGTTATTTTGGATGACTATAAAATTTATACTTTATATTTTAGTTTATAATTGTTATATTTTATCACATATGTGATAACTCTTAATATAATTTTATATTATATTTTTGAAATGTCACAACACAAATTAAATATTTTTAATTCATGGATAATTTAAACTTTTGAGAAATTCACTCGTTTTTTTATGTTTAAAAGTCTACCATTGAAATTCCAAAAGAAAACTATTGTTCAGTTAAAATTTCTTTTTTAATAAGTTTTTTCTTGTCCATGTTTTGAAGAGTTTTTCATCATTGGTTGGGATTAATATTTGTTTATTTATGATCATAGTGATATTTTTAAATATTTAATCAATGACTTTCGTGTACACGTGTGACTTTCTTATGAAACTATTAATTTCTAGAAGTTCAACTTTAAGTCAAAAAAATCTTAACAGTTAAGAGTAACTGGTTCAAAATTTATAATATTACAGCGTAGATGATTCGTTTTGAAAGTGACTTTGTTAATATGTGTTACTAATACATGTTTAGAGATTTGTGTTAGGTTGAATGAAAAAATCAGAATAAATAAACATATAATGTTATGCATAAGAAATGACTAAAAAACCAATTTCAGCCAGTTTGATCACTTTATGTTCTGTTGAATTTATAAATTATGTAGAGTCAAATTTATTTAATTAAATATACGAGAGTTTTAGACACTAAACATTCTTTCTCGATAAAACTGTTTTTATACAATATTCTCATGGTTAGTCGCTCTATAAGTAAAAAAAATTAGCATGATACACATTAACTTTTATTTACACACTTAACAAGAACAAAATAATTAAAAAATATATTTTTTTAATTTTTTTAGAAAGAATAAAGTAAAAAAATAAAAAAAAGATAGTTTTAGATGAACGTAAAAAAATTATGTATATCAAAATATTATTTTTCGTAAAAAAATTTAGACATACAAACACTTTTGATCAAATGTTTGCATTTATTTAATTCGTTTAACAAGTATTGGCTGTTTAAGAAAGTTTTTTCGAACTTTAAGAAAATAAGTTTTTAAAGTTGATTTATCTTTAATTGTTTTGTTATTTTGACAATGTTATAAATAATTAATTATAATCTATTAACATTTAAATTGAGATAGATGCATATGTATCAATGCACATATATGATATATGATGATATAGTTGTGATTAGGACTGGGGAAAAAATACTGAACTGTACTACAATTAATTGTACTATATTATACTAAAAAGAACTGAATCATTTTTACTATAACTTAAATATACTATTTTATGGTTCAGTTTTTAAAAACTGAACTTAATAAATTTTCGGTTCAGTTAACTGCAGTTAACTATATTGTCTCTATGGTTAGATTAGTTTGTTTATTAGGTTGAGACTATATTTTCTTTTATATCTTCATTTTTTATATCATTATTAAAATTACAGTATTTTTTCCTTGAGTTATATCTTATTTTTTATACATTATATTTTTATTTTTTTATTTAGATCTAAAAGATTTAAAGTTATCTTGTAAAATATTAATTTTTTAAAATATATATTTTGAAACAATTTATTTAGAATTTTATTTTAGAAAGGTCAAATTAATTTTTTTCATCAAAATTTATATATTACTGATTTAGTTTTAAATTAATATATTTTAATTTTTTAAAAATAATGTATAAATATTTGTAGATATTTATAAATATCCATATATAAAAACTATAAATATCTTTTTACGGATATTTATCAAATAACCAAATAAATAATAAATATTTTTAAATGAATCCTGTAATGTAATATATATATATATATATATATATATATATATATATATATATATATATATATATATATATATATAAATTAAAACACTAATAATGTATCGCAATATAAATTGTATTTTTAAGTATATATATTTTTTAATACATTTAGCTAATATTTTTTTTACAACTTATTTTATTTGGAACATTTCTGTCTTTTAAAATAATTTCTGTCATCTATATATATATATATAATTTATATTTTGGTTAAAAAGATTAATGAGATGTAAAAGAACTAGTAAAATACACAATATATATGTCTAAAGCTTCATGAGAGAGACAATTTACAATTCAGTTAGTAGTTCAATTCAGTTTATATTATAATTTAGTACAATTTACAATTCAGTTAGTAGTTCAGTTCAGTTTATATTATAATTTAGTACAATTTACAATTCAGTTAGTAGTTCAGTTCAGTTTATATTATAGTTTAGTACAATTTAGTATCGTACAATTCAATTCAGTTTGATAAAACAAAAAACATTTCAATTCAGTTTGTTTGAATTATTTTACAGTTCAATTCAATTTAAACAAATTAGTTTTTAGTTCAGTATAATTTTTAGCAATACGGTACATATCCATTTGCCAACCCTTGTTCACATATAATCTTAATCCAATAATAATCGAAAAACGAGATCCACACTTTGCTAATTCAATGGTTACATAGTTTATGAAGACGAGAAAGGGATAAATTATAAGTTATTGTCTACTTTTATTTATTTACGGTACTCTATAATTATTTTTTCTCAATTAACGGATTAAAGTTAATAAATGAAATGTTTATCACATAATTTTTTTTGAGTAAACTTGTCTTTTCACGATTTTATATCAATATATAATCATGAATTAAAAAACATATTAATGAATTATTTTAGATTTAATATATTTTAACTTTTAAACTTGAATGCAAAGTCAAATTCATTTTTATTTTAAATTGGGACATATGTTGATTCTCAAACTTAACAATGGATATAATAATTCTAACCCACCAATATTAAATTTTGTAAGTGTTAAATACTGTTTTAAAATGAGAATTAAACTAAAATTTATCAACTAACGTAAAGAATCTAAATGTCAATTACGTTAAAAAATTTATATATATTATCTTTTAAATTTAAAAGTCAAATTATATTGTCAAAGAAAATAAAATATATTTTATCTAACCATTGATGATTATATCTGTTTTGATATTAAAGTATTAATATTTTATGGAAACATATTTTATCTTTTGTGGTCATTATGATTATACTATGCTTATTTATTTCACATGAAAAACGGTTGAAAGATATTAATTTTCTAAGTTTTAACTGAATAATTTAAAATAAAATATGAAATGACGTATACAAAGTTTAGTAATGAGTTCTGTAATTAGGTGGAGTTGGCAGCCAACCCATCAAAGCGGCAGCTTCCTGGATGAGAGTCGAGAAGCGTGAAAGATCGTCCAACCGCTACAAACGTACGCACCAAACACCAAAATCACAAACGGAATTAAGAAATTACTCATTAACGGTTTAACATACGTCAAAGGGTTTAACCTATCCCGTACGCCTCTAACGTATCTTCGTACCCAAACAAGCCGCTAAGAGTCCAACTACACAAGCAGAGTATCACTTCATATATTTATTCTTTATTTTTTTTTATTTTTATTTTTATTTTTATTTTTATTTTCTAAACGCGATGAAAAGTACTTCCAGCTAGTAGTAGTATGAAGATGGTTAAAAACCCGTAAACGTAAACCCTAGTAGTTTAAATAGCTTCAGCTTTTCCTGTTGCTCTCTCTCAACGCAACTCAACATAACATAAATCGGAAGCCACTTACTCTGTTCGATTCTCGTTGCGCTCGCTATCGCTCACGCTCTAAACCCTAGAGGTCGCTATTTCTAGGGTTTATATTTAAACTTGTAATCGGTTTCGGAATTCTTGGATTGTGCGCTGATCGGAGTTGGTAGCGAAGGTTTTTTTGATCGAATTTTCGGTTACATGGATCTTCCCAGTCTCGCTGTTATACTCCAAGCCGCTCTCAGTCCCAATCCAGATGAACGGAAAGCTGCTGAGGAGAGCTTGAATCAGGTGCGACTCCTTCCGATTCTTTAATTTTCTTTCTGATCAGAGGTTTCATTGCTTTGTATTTACTTGATTCACTTCCCGTTAGTGCTTAAGAAGTACGGATAGTTGTGAAACGAGATGATTCTTTTAGTGTCTTCCTGTGTCATCGGTTGTTGATTGAATTTTGGTGTAGGGTTGTTAATTTAATCTAGCAGTGCTTTGATTTGATAAATTTAAATTTGGCTGTGTTTCTTGATGATCTTTTTCAATCACGAGCTTGTTTATGTTGTGAAAAACATCGGACTTTGTTGTCTGTTGGCATGGGCGTCCCGGTTTGCGGTTGTAATTGAATGTGTCAATGTTGCAGTTTGTTGACTTCTTTTAACTTTTATATGCTTGTTGTTGAATTTGCATACAGTTTCAGTATACGCCTCAGCATCTGGTGAGGCTGTTGCAAATCATTGTTGACAACAACGTTGACATGGGTGTACGACAAGTGGCCAGTATTCATTTCAAGAACTTTATTGCGAAAAATTGGTCTCCTCTCGATGGTATGCACTTTTTATCATTCGTTCAAATTAGATAATGAAGTGGGATGCTTGCTTATCGCATTCTTTATTTTTGTGGGTTGTTTATGTAGAAACACAGCAGCAGATTTCACAGAGTGATAAAGATGTGGTGAGAGATCACATTCTGGTCTTTGTAACCCAGGTTCCACCTCTGTTGAGGTATGATTGTTCACCTTTGGTGCCTCATATCTGGTGGCTATTCTTGTATATTTTGATATGTGTTGTTTTCTTGCTGTCATGTCTCTTTACCTTATGGGTGATGACAACTAATGAGGGTTTAAATTATGTGCCATATTTCTTTCTCTTCCAAACAACGTTTTGTTTGTGTTTTTATTTTTTTTCCAATTCTCCGTTGTGTTGACTTGGCGTTCCTTACGTCTAAAGGGTACAACTTGGCGAGTGCCTTAAAACAGTTATACATTGTGATTATCCTGAGCAGTGGCCACGTCTTCTTGATTGGGTGAGGCATAACTTACAGGATCAACAAGTCTATGGGGCATTGTTTGTGCTCCGGATTCTTTCAAGAAAATACGAGTAAGTTTGTGACTTCATATCTATTATACCTTAACTGGAAGAACCAGGTTGATGTTCTTACCCCGTTCTGTTGGTGATATTTTCTCTCTATTTGGTACTTTGTCCATTATTATTCTGTTTGGTTTTCATTTTTTAGTGCCATTTACACACAAATAGGTTGTACTATGTTGCTTAGATCATTTCGTTGAACTATTAATTTGTTATATATGCATGTGTTGTAGGGATAGAAAAAAGGATTTAATAAGAATGTGGAGAAAGATTCAAATCTAAGAGAATGAGAAACTCTCAATAATAAAAAATGTCACAAAAGGGGAAGGATAATGATACTTAGATAACATAAAAATAAGAATGAACTATACACTTGTTTTGCATGTTGCCTAAATACTTGTCTGCTTTTCCAGTACCAAAAGAAAAGTTAACAAAGAAATGATTAGCCATAGTTATTTTTTGAATGTTAATTTCATGATCATTTTGAGGTGTTGAAGAAAATGAACGAGGATTAAGATATCACCACAAATTTGAGATGTTTCATTAAGTCTGGAAAGGAAAATAGAAAAGACTAGAGTTTACAATGTTTCAAATGGAAGGGACAAACCTCATTCCATGCGTTTTGGCCAGTATGATTATTTTTCTATGTACATTAATAAGATTTGAAGTTTCCATTTCAAAAAAGTTATTGGAGGGGAGACCCTGCTAAAGTTGACTATGCAGGTTTCACAATGGAGAATAGTTACTGGCAAAGCTAATAAATATTCTGTACTAATAACGTGGTTAAAAAAATTTCCATTTCAAAGTATTTACATTTATGATTTTGCAAGAGCTCATATTTTCAAAAGTACCCTGTGATCCTTAAATAGTGGTCCAGATTCATTAGTCTAGTATGTGTTAGGTTCATACGCTCTTTTATATTTTCTTTTCAGGTTCAAGTCAGACGAGGAAAGGGTACCAGTTTATTGCATTGTTGATGAGACATTTCCTCATCTTCTCAATATATTTAATGGGCTTGTCCAGATTGTTAATCCATCACTTGAAGTAGCTGATCTAATCAAGCTTATCTGTAAAATATTCTGGTCCTCCATTTATGTACGCTCTCTCTGTCCTCACATGTATTCTTAAATTAACGAGTTTATTTTATGCATTATGCTGTAGATCAAACTTTGTTCAGATTCATGTTGCTTCTATTGATAGTCATTATGTAAAATCTGTGATTATTATTAATTAGGGTGTACAATGCATTCTATTTTAGGGTGTACAAGGTGGTCAGGGCTGTCAAATTTGAGGTAGTAAGTGTGTTTGGATTAATGTCTGGAAGTGTTCAGGCATAAGTTTGCATATTTCAAAGAAGTGAAAGGAGAAGCAACTCCCTTGTGCCATTGAAGTTAGTGTGCATAATTTAAATATAACTCTTTTCCGATCACATCCTTTAGATTGTATTGGACTTTTAGAGTTTACGTAAACCAAAAGTAATAGTTTAGAAAAAGCCTAATAATAGTCTTCGAATTTCAGCTTAAACTCAATTTAGAAAATCGACTTGGATGTGAGTTCTGCTAAAATTTGTAAGCTCTATTCAAAACATAGCTTTATTTGATGTAGAATTAAAGACTACCCTTGAGACCTTAACCAACTATGGCAACCTCCAAAAGAGGTTTTAACTAAGGCAACTGCAATTAAGGTGACTTTCCAGTAACCCCCTCTTGCCTAAGGTTAATGGCATGGAGCATGGCTAATGCAAGTGGCTAACCCTTCTTAGAAGTTGGGCTCAACTTTAACTTCATGAGATTTATTTGTAAGGTGAGGATTGTGCATGCCTGTTAAGTTCTATTTAAGTCATACTTCTAGTTGATGTAGGATTAAACACTACTTTTGTTGCAATTTAGCCATCCCCTAAAGAGGCCATAATTAAGGTGGCTAGGGGTGACCACAATTAAGGCCACTTTCAAACACTATTATAAAAACAAATAATAACATCTTACATAATAAGTATTCAGCATTCTAACTTCATAACTAAGCAAACAGTATATTGGAATTGGATCAGAAACAAGATTTCCTGAATATTTTATCGATAGAGAACCTTAATCCCCAATCTGTTATCAAAGTCTTGAATAGGGAAGGGGACAAGCAGAAGAATGAAATGAATTCTCTGGTAATTTAAGAGTCTTGGGTATCTGAATTTTATTGGTAGAGAACCTTAATCCTCAATCTGGTAAGTGTTGAGTAGGGAATGGAATTAACGAACAGAAGAAAAGAATGAATTATCTGTTGATACAAGAGTCTTTGAGCTCTTCACCAGGGAATACTCAGATACATGATATCCTTCTCTTAGTTGTCCTACCTTTTCATGAGTTCTCCCCTTTAACCTTACTGATAAACTAACTGCAGTTAATCAAATCTTAATTAGAATCGATGCGCTGCATTTCTTTTACAAAGAGTAATGATACCATTCTGTTAAATTTTAATTGAAATACATGACACCCTTCTGTTACTTTGGGGTAATGCCTTTTAAGAAAATGATGCTTTATTGTCCACTGTATTTTAGTATCCTTTCATCCCTTGCCATTGGGTTTATATTGCCATTAAATTTAAATAAGCAAAGAATAGAAAGTTATTGTGGGATTGTTATATCTCTAGTATCATGTTTTCCTCCCACATCAAATATGAGGTGGAGTTATTGTGATCAAAAGTTAGAAGAACAAAAATAGTCAACACTGCAGTCCATGTGAATCCTTGTCTAGGAAGTCTTGTTTTATGTGTTTGTATCTCAATAAATCTTTGTTTCATTTTTTTTTGGTTGACCTGGTCGCTGGGGATAAAATGAAATAAAGGAGAGCATCTTTTACATTTTGAGATAACTTTTTCGGCAACCTCATTTATTTTGATGCTTCTCACCTCAAATTTCTGATAGTTGACATGTGAAATTATGGATTTTGTTGAATTTATTCAGTTGGAGATTCCTAAGCTGTTGTTTGATCAAAATATCTTCAATGCTTGGATGGTGCTTTTTTTAAATATATTGGAGAGACCTGTACCCTCTGAAGGTCATCCTGTTGATCCTGATCTTAGAAAAGCATGGGTTTGGTGGAAGGTCAAGAAATGGACAGTTCAAATTCTAAATAGGCTCTACACTCGGTATGTTTAGGTGTGGATTGATTTATATATAAAAGAAATTTTGCTGTGACTTATTCTGAATTTCTATGGTTGTTTAAATTACCACATGACAGTTTTGGAGACTTGAAGCTTCAAAACCCTGAAAACAGAGCCTTTGCCCAAATGTTTCAGAAGCATTACGCTGGGAAAATCTTAGAGTGCCATTTAAATCTATTAAATGTTGTTAGAGTAGGGGGCTATTTACCCGACAGAGTTATCAACTTGATTCTTCAATATCTAAGCAACAGGTGGGTATCCTTTGCAGTCTAATTTTTCACCGTGAATCATATTCTAGTCTACTTTAATTAACTGCGTGCTTTTAATTCTGATCAATGCCACACATCATTTGGTAAATGCATTTTATTTTTGACCTGGTTTGGAGATGCAATATAAAAACTATTATGGTCTCTCCACCTAACAGAATTAGCTTTTAGGATTGTTGGTTCATGATATTTGAGCTTTTTTTGATCTAGGGGTCTAGATTGCTGCCCCCATTCTTCCAATAAAAAAGTTGAAATTCAACAAATGGTAGGTGGTTTTATGCATTATCCATAATTTAAAGAGCTCTTGGCTTAAGGAATGCTGCTACTGAGGAAATTGTAAGAACCATTATGATTGTCAGATGTTAAGTTGTGTATTTGTGATAATTGGGCTCAACCCATCCTGTATTAGGGTTTTAGCCCATATCTTACATTATAAATAAACTACCCTATGTGTATGTAAAGACACACAAGGGAGATTTCTCCTAATCTTTTCTACTATTTCATAATGATAAAGAAAACTGAGATTTTCTTGATGGTTCTGGTTCCAAGCCTTTGTAAAACTTGAATAGAGTTTGCCTTAGTTTGATAACTTTGATGTAACATATGATAGCAAAAAGCATTATTATTTAAGGCACACGTGACACTGAATATTGGCAAAGCGGGCTCCATAGCATCATCCACGTCCTTGATATCTAAAGTCAACCATGAATTTAGGAGGAGCCATGAAAGGCAGTAACAATTGCTTTAGTTTCCTGGTTTTGTGCAGTTTTTGATAGAACAACAGTATAGCTCTCTTCGTTTTGGACAGCAAACCTTAAATTAGATTTGGACGGGCTGCATCTGCCGAAACTTTATTTCAAAACTTTTGTAGACAATGCCCAAGAAGTAAAGCTTAAATTTCTTCAATTGGTAGCAGTTCAAACTTACTTTCAATGACAAAAATGACACAATCATAGTCTTGAGGCAATCCTTAAAATAGCATTTATGTATTCTTGGTGAGAGTGGAAGTGGGACAACCAATTAACGCATTAACACCAAGAAGAAACTCTGTTATCAACCAATCTTCAATGATAAGATTTTTGGATTGAAGTTCATTGCAAAGTTGTTGAGGATCACACATTTGTTTTTGAAAATAATCAGGAACTTTATCCCAAACTTGATAAGAATTAATACTACCTAAGACTATAGAAAGAAACGAGTGTGATAATGTTGATTAGAGCGCGCCAACACCATTTGATATTACTGTTAAGTGCTATAGGTGGGATTGATTTTTCCAGCATCATGATCAGCTTCGGTAACAAAACAAAGAGGAAACAATGGATCAATACAAAGTGTTGGAAGACGATGCGGTTTAATACACACAGCAAGAAGTTGGAGTTATTAAGGTTCTTTTAGGTTTTGGGGGAAGCAGCAGAGGATGGGGAGGGAGGAGGAGGAAGATTGCCACACAAGACTGTTAAAGATTTGGCACCTTGTTGAATTGATATAGAGAAAGAAGAAAAATAGCAAAAGAAAGAAAGATGGAAAGAAGAAACTGATTCTGTAGCTGTATATGAGATGCCTGCGACAGAATATGCAGAGCTCTTTGTATAGAGTTAAACAGCTGTCGGATTGACAGCCATACAAAAGCTAACTACTATACAAAAACTGACATCTAACTGATTAACATCGATATAACTGTTGAAGTAAAAAAGTACTAGCACATGTAGGCGTTGGCTGTTCTCTTAAGTTTTTGTTGTGCAGGAAAGTAAACAACAATAGTGTGTTGCTCAGTGCAATTGGGGGGTATGGACAGTTGATGCGTCCTGATGTATTGTTCGATATGTGAATCCTTCATTAACTGTCCCACATAAATCTGTAAAAACTGCCTCAATGACCTTTATTCATAGAAAATAACTGATGGCTGGCGACAATAGTGGGGGTGTACATAGGATGTGTCGTTATTTTGAAGTTTGTGGTTATTGAAGACTTTTTGTCTCTACAAAGACAGGTGCTCTATATTTGTGTGATTTCTGTGTTCTGCATTATATCCTATTTTTTCTCAAATATCAACTGATATTTTATCTGCAATTATTTTTCTGTAATTTTGGCATCACATGCAGTATCTCAAGGAATAGTATGTATACTCTGCTGCAACCCTATGTGTGATGAGAGCCCTATGTGTAATGCTTTTATATTTCTGCCATTGGTTCTTTATGAACGTATCTTTCTCATTCCTGAATGTCAAATCAGACCAGGAAGAAAGTTGTGTTGTGATTGTCTATTTGGATAGAAATCATGAGTTATTGAGTGCTATATTTGGTGCCACTAGATTGCACATACTAATTATTTCTCTGTAATTTTGGCATCACATGCAGTATCTCAAGGAATAGTATGTATACTCTGCTGCAACCACGGCTTGATGTCCTTCTTTTTGAAATAGCGTTCCCCCTTATGTGCTTTAATGATAATGATCAAAAGCTTTGGGATGAAGATCCTCATGAGTATGTAAGGAAAGGCTATGGTAAGTTGCCCTGGTGTGTATGAAAACAGTATTTCAATATGCACTGGAATTTCTTATAGCTTCTAATTCTTGGTTACAGATATTATTGAAGATTTGTATAGTCCTAGGACGGCTTCCATGGATTTTGTGAGTGAATTGGTTCGGAAACGGGGGAAAGAAAATCTTCAAAAATTTATTCAATTTATTGTTGAAATTTTCAGAAGGTAATGGTTTACTGTTAGAATGAATAATCTATAATTGGGTGCAATATTTATGATTTGCTGTGCATTAGGTATGATGAAGCTTCTGCAGAGTACAAGCCCTACAGACAGAAAGATGGTGCCCTCCTTGCGATTGGGGCACTTTGTGACAAATTGAAACAGACTGAGCCATACAAGTCTGAACTCGAGCCAATGTTAGTGCAACATGTCTTTCCAGAGTTCAGCAGTCCTGTTGGCCACCTTAGGGCTAAGGTACGATTTCCTATTATAGTTTTTATTTTTATCTCCATATATTGCCATGTGATGTAGGACCTTTACCATTCCAGTCTTCTAAAATACAACTGAGCTTTATTTATAACCAGGTACTCAACAGCAATGAAAACGAATTTAACTATACTTGACTAACATTCTTCTTCTATTCATATTTACATACTGTTACCCTCCACTAAAAAAGGATACAATGCCCTCAAGGGTCTTGAGCTTCATGTGGGATTTTTAGAGGAAGATAATATCTGATTAGTCCCCAATGTTTTCTAGATCTGCTTCCAAAGTTACAATAACAGGATCCATACTTCTAAGTATCTCAACTTATGCTTCGTATAATCAGTAGATCTGATCTATGCAGTGTTGAGTGCTTTATATGGATGCAAAAGGACCACACAACGGGCATATTTGTTTAATGGCCCAATTATCATCCTTACCACGGTTGGAAAGGGTTTTAGGCTGTCATTCACGGTGTTCTAAACTAAATAAATGAAGCATTATTTGCAAATGCATAGGTTTATTTGATTTCTTTTAAGTTATTCTAAAACTTATTCAGATTATGGAGTTATTGTGTAAAGTACAATTTAATTTTGTTTGAAAAACAGGCAGCATGGGTTGCTGGACAGTATGCCCATATTAACTTTTCAGATCAGAACAATTTCCGGAAGGCTTTGCAGTGTGTGGTATCCAGAATGCAGGATTCAGAACTTCCTGTGCGTGTTGATTCCGTTTTTGCTTTGCGCTCTTTTATTGAAGCTTGTAAAGGTGGTTTTTACATTCTCATTATTTTTTGTAATTATTATGAATATTTTTTAACTATATGCTTATTTTTCTCATGACATGTCTGTGCAGATTTGAATGAAATTCGTCCTATTCTTCCTCAACTCCTCGATGGTATGAGGGTGTGAGAATTTTGTTTCTCTCCAGAATTATTATTTGACTTGCTGAGTAAGTTTTAACCAAGCGAAATTTTATCCAGAGTTTTTCAAACTTATGAATGAGGTTGAGAATGAGGACCTTGTGTTCACATTGGAGACTATTGTGGACAAGTTTGGGGAAGAGATGGCCCCTTATGCACTTGGGTTGTGCCAAAATTTGGTAATATTTCTTTTCCTTTCACAATTTTTTTAGAAATTATTAATTTTTAACAATTTCTAGAAATTTTTAATTTTTAATAATTTCTAGAGGTAATGTAAAAATAACGTTTTATTTTAAATAACAGGCTGCTGCATTTTGGAGGTGTATGAACACTGCAGAAGCTGTGGATGAAGCTGATGATCCAGGTGCTTTGGCTGCTGTAGGTTGTTTACGTGCTATTAGTACAATACTTGAATCAGTGAGGAGGCTTCCTCACCTTTTTGTTCAAATTGAGCCAACTTTGCTTCCTATAATGCGCAGAATGTTGACAACCGATGGTCAAGGTACCTCTCCCCATGCTGCCCTCTATATGCTTAGACTTATTAAATGAATGCAATGCTGTATATATTTGCTTCTTTAATTTCATGGACCCTGTATTTATGTTAGTTTAATTATTAGATTGTGATATGTAAACAATGGCTTGTATATTTTAATTTTGTTTGGATTTTCACTCATTTCTACTATCTTCTGTGTCTACAGAGGTTTTTGAAGAAGTTTTGGAGATTGTATCGTATATGACTTTTTTCTCTCCAACAATATCGTTGGATATGTGGAGTCTTTGGCCATTGATGATTGAAGCACTGGCTGATTGGGCTATTGATTTCTTTCCAAGTATGATGGTTCTCAACAAATTTTAACTCTTTTTCATCTGCTAATGTCGTAATACATAGTTTACATAATTTGTGAATGGTCTATTTTTTTCGGAGACAAGCTGATCTCTTTTAACCTGAAGATGAACACAAACAATGTACTGTTTACAAAACATCTATTAATAAAGTAACAAGCTAAAAATACGACATCGACAATTTTTCTTCAATGCAGGATGATAGGAGATTGAGAGTTTATGAGAGGAGGAAGCGTTAGTAACCTAACTGTTAACTGTCTTGACAGTTAGGTAAGGCGGGAACGAGTTGTGTATAAATAGTTAGACGTTAGTAGTAGAGGGGACTTTTGGATTCTTTTGTAAACTGTACAGGATCTGTTATTCCTGTTGTGGGAAGGTTAGGCTCTCATATTGTTCACATTCCTTGTATTCTTTTCTGTCTAATAATACAAGAGGAGGTTACACAAAGTTCTTGTGTCTATTCTTGTGTGATAGTGTGTGTTTCGATTAGGTTTCTAATAGAAACCTATCAATTTGGTCCGACCAGTCGGATCCAAATCGGGGCAAACATTTAACCTATCAATTTGGTCCGATTTGTCGGATCCAAATCGAGGCGAACATGACAATGGAGAAAGATACTGAGGCGAGATTGGAAGCCATTGAGATCACAATGGAGGGTATGAAAGCCAAGTCTGTAGCAGTAAGGTGGGATTTACAATAGATAAAGAAAGTTCTTGGAGCAACGACACATCACACGGAGGGGAGTTCTGACGATAGCTTCGTGAATGACAATCGTCATAGAGTTGTGGGAGAGATTGAAGGCAGAGGAACCGACGACAGGGGAGAAAAACAGAGACCTTGGAGGAAAAGGGTAGAGTTACCTACCTTTGACGACGAGGAGCCTCTTAGTTGGCTCAACAGAGCAAAGCGATTCTTTGATATCTAGAAAGTGATGAGCGATGAGGAAAAAGTAGAGATCGCGTACGTTAGCATGGAAGGGAGTGCGGCATATTGGTTTACGTTCTGGAAAGAAAAGGCAAGAAATCGTTCTTGGGACGGTTTGAAGGCGGCCTTGATCAACCGATTCGGTGGAGGATTTAGGGGAACGGTGTTTGAGAGATTGGCGACGTTACGACAAGATGGGACAGTGGAGTAATTTGTTCACAATTTTGAGGTGTTGATGGGGCAAACAAGGGGCATACTCGAGGAGCAAGTGTTGGGTTACTTTCTTGCCGGATTGCAAGAGGACGTAAAAAGGCAAGTGAGGATTCAGAATCCGCATGAGTTAATGGAGGCGATGCAAATTGTGCGTGACGTGGAAGACGCGATAGTGAGAGCGCAAGGCGGTCATGCGAGTGGGTTCAAGATAAACCCAGTGGGAGTGCGATCAACGGGCAGTGTGATGCGATTGGAACAGAATCGACCCCCGACGAACTAGTACGGGAGAATGGAGAGTGTGGGGTCTGTGAGAAGGGATGGAGTCGAAACGAGTACGAATGCGAGAGCAAGCAATGCGGTTGAAGGCAATAATCGTGGGAGGATGGTGAGAAATCTGCCATACCTAGAATTTCTCAAGAGAAAAGAGGAAGGCCGTTGTTTCCGATGCGGCAGACCATTTGCACCAGGCCATCGATGCACTGAGAGGAGTTTAAAACGGGAATGAGTTAGGTAAGGCGGGAATGAGTTGTGTATAAATAGTTAGACGGGAGTAGTAGAGTGGACTTTTGGATTCTTTTGTAAACTGTACAGGATCTGTTATTCCCGTTGGGGGGAGGTTAGGCTCTCATATTGTTCACATTCCTTGTATTCTTTTCTGTCTAATAATACAAGAGGAGGTTATACAGAGTTCTTGTGTCTATTCTTGTGTGATAGTGTGTGTTTCGATTAGGTTTCTTGATTAGAAACCTATCACAGGAGCAAATTAATGTACATTCCACGCTGTTTTTCTTCTTTACAAAATATAATTGAAAATGATTCTATCAGTAAGTGTTGTATTTCTTCAGAACTCATTTTGGAACAACCCATAGTATAATAACTAAATTCATATACTTCTCCTCAGACTTGTAATTATTGGTCTTAACTTTAAAGTTAGAGCTTGTGGATTTAGCCTTATGGAAACATGTGCTGAATAATTATATATTTATTACATACTGTTTGTCTTCAAATTTCCTTTGCTTGACTGTGATGATTATGTCATCCATATCCTTTTTGCTTTCAATTGGTTAGCGGTTTTCTGATTCCTTAACAAAATAGGTGTTTATTACTTTCATACATAGACCTGGTAATGGGTTTGATACCTGTTTTGGTTTTCTTACATTGAACTCGGGTCTCAAATATTTTTTTCTTTCTCTTTTCAAGACAAGCATATTTCTAATCTATCTTGATCTGGTTGGAAATTTTATCATCCTTCTATATGATATTGTTTTTGGCAATAATTTGTTAAGCTTTAAACTTCTGCAGATATTTTGGTCCCCTTGGACAATTATATTTGGAGGGGAACTGCTCAATTCCTTTCTTGCAAAGAACCGGACTATCAACAGAGTTTGTGGAACATGATTTCATCTGTGAGTTATTTTTACATTATTACTTAAAGCATCAACTATTTGGTTGGACCCTGGTGGTTTATTAATGATCATTATTATTTTTTATGTTATTACTGAGCTCTCTGATTTTTATATTTTATTGCAGATTATGTCAGATAAAAATATGGAGGACAACGATATTATACCAGCTCCCAAGCTTATTGAAGTTGTGTTCCAGAATTGCAAAGGACATGTGGATCACTGGGTTGAACCATATCTTAGAATTACCGTTGAACGCCTGCGTCACACTGAAAAATCATATTTGAAATGCCTTTTCATGCAAGTGGTAAGGGGATGTTATGTTCAATAGTTATATTACACGAGTAAAGTAACAGATTGTTGTGCTCTTGGGCTATAATGTTCTGAATATCTTGATTGTGCTGGGTCTGTTGACTTGGAGGTTTCATTAAATAATTTTAGATTGTGGTTGAAAGATATCTTTTGAATTTCCAATTTATTAAATGGGGTTGGCTTATAAAAAGTTGGCTAGGTGTTTTTGAATGGTAGTTTTGTCACATTCTATGGAAATGAGTAAATTGAGTAACATATAAATGATAAAGACCCGCAAACCTAATGTCATGTTTTTTTTGTTTGAGTGTGATGTCATGTTCTCCTATGTAGTTGATTCGTGATTCACTAGTGAATATCTTCTTGGTGTTTCTCCTCCTTGGATCTTCTAAAAGTTGTATTAGAGCCAATGTTCATGGTAGTCGGATAAAATGAGTAGTGTTAATGGTGAATCTTGGTATGTAGCCCTTGTATCTGGTAGTCAATCTAGGCAGTGTGTTGCTGGGGTAAATCACAACATAAGAGTCACCATTGATTACTTATGGATGGATAGGAGCTTCCACTTGGGGGTGTTTATAATGTGGAAGAGACTCATATTTAAGGGGGATTCCACAATGTGGAAGAGACCTACACTTAATGGGTAGTTTGTTGGAGCTCAAGTGTGAGTTCAAGTTTCTCATTGCCTTAATGTTTTATATTAAGTGTAGTGTGATGTTCTGTTCTATAGTTAACTCCTGACCCAGTAAATGTCGTACTGGTGTTCTCTTGCTCGGATTTTCCAACAAATCTGTCCTTAGGAAATGTATACCTAACTCTTTTAGTTAACCAAATATGGATTGTACTTCCTTGAGTGCTATGATTTCTAGGTTTTTTTATTTAAAAATGAAGAAATAAAATGTAGGGATATTGTTAACAAAATCTGAGGCCTTTCCTGATCTTCCAATGGGTTTAGTTTATCTGCTTTATATTTGCCGAGGTTTTCAAATATTATTTGTCTCTCTGGAAATGGCATAAAGTAATTCCTTCTAAGAGGAGATACTTTTTTTCAGATTGCAGATGCTCTTTACTACAACGCAGCACTGACTCTCGGCATATTGCAAAAGCTAGGTGTTGCATCAGAAATCTTCCATCTTTGGTTCCTGTTACTGCAACAAGTTAAGAAGAGTGGAATGCGTGCTAATTTTAAAAGGTTTGTTATGTTTACCTTTTGTTATCACTTGTTTCCATTTTACTTTGTATGTTGATATTGTGCTTCCTTACAACAATATATAGATTGTCTAATGACAATTTGAATGTGTCTTGAGATGGAAAACTAACAACGTATGTGCAGGGAACATGAAAAGAAAATATGCTGCCTTGGTTTGACATCATTACTGGCACTCCGTTCTGATCAATTACCGGCAGAGGCTTTAGGAAGGGTGTTCCGAGCAAATCTTGATCTTCTAGTTGCTTACAAAGATCAAGTTGCAGGTCTTCTGTCTCCCTTGTCTCTGTAACTAAGTTGTAACATTCATGGGGGTTAGAGTGATGTCATTTGTATCTGTTGCTTGGCCTAAACTCCTCGCAGCAGCTGTTTTATAACTGCTTAATTTTCATGTATTTTGTACTGATTGCAGAAGCTGCTAAGGAGGAAGAAGCTGAAGATGATGATGATATGGATGGTTTTCAAACTGATGACGAAGATGAGGATGGCAGTGGTTTTGACAAAGAAATGGGAGTTGATGCTGATGATGGGGATGATGCTGATACTATCACACTTCGAAAGTTGGCTGAGCAGGTATCGGAATATGATGGTCTAAAAAACATTTGCTTGCATATAAACGAGTTCTATAATATGTTTCTATGCATGTATAGAGGATGTGCAGGATGGATATTCTAGTAGTTCATCTTCTGTCCAGGTCATCATTTAACTTTGTCCCGAAGTATTCATTGGATTTTGAATCCCAGTTAGTTAAATTTGAAATTTGGACTAGTGAATTTAAAAAAGCGTTCATCCTTATGTGTTTTGGTTTTTGTTGAATCGTAGTTATGTCTGTAAATATATTTATTATGAAGTTCAATAGTCAACTAAGTGTAGAGAACAAATGAAAAACCTAAAGTTTAACGTTAAAATAATTTTTTATTTGTTAATTTTGAAACCAATCTTATATTTTAGCTGTTGTTTTTGTCGAAATATTTTATTGTTTACATTAACCATTTAGGCTCAGCAGTCTCTTGTTACAGCTGCTGCCAATGTATAGTGGCAGCTTTTTTTTTCTTTTTATTCCCGATACCGATTTCTTTTGCTTTAAGGTCTGTGCACCTAGTAAAACATTATGGTCCATGTCAACACCCGGGTTCACTGACTGATCCTGTGAAAAATGCTGGAGATAGGTTCATAGCTTCATTCAGTAACTTTGATAAAAACTAGCAATTCTTTCTCCAAAATGAGTTGAACAAATGAGCTATCCGTGCCCCCCTCCCCTCCCCCACCCACAAATTTTTGTACTTCATTTCATCTTATAATTATTCATAACACCGGTTTTATACTTGGTTTTGTCTTATAATTATTTGTTGGGTTACTGGTCTTTATTTATAATTTATTGTTGAATCTTTGAATTTTATTTTCATTCTGCATCTGTTGGATGTAGGCGAAGTCATTCCGGCCCAATGACGAGGACGATGATGATTCAGATGATGACTATAGTGATGATGAAGCGTTGCAGTCCCCAATTGACGAGGTTGATCCTTTTGTGTTCTTTGTGGATACAATCAAAGGTAAGCTAAAATGTTTAGTATTCCCCATCGTCATCATAATTCTCGATGTCATCATGTGACAGACTCACCTTACAAAATAATTTTTATTGTAGTGATACAATCATCGGATCCATTGAGGTTTGAGAACCTCACCCAGACACTTGAGTTCAATTATCAAGCTCTCGCCAATGGTGTTGCCCAGCATGCCGAGCAGAGAAGGGCAGAAATTGAAAAGGAAAAGCTAGAGAAGTCAACGGCTGCTACAACTTCCTAAGCTTCTGAGTGTACATTAGTACTGTTGCTTATTTTATTCTCAAGTTCTCAGATGTTACCCATTCTTTAGGAGAGAGAATCAGAGGGTTGCCTATATTTGAGGCATTTGTCGGCTTTGTGATCGCCAGTTGGGGTTTGATCATGAAGAGTTTGCAGTTTTGAAGTGCTTGGAGATCTGTGCAACGAAGCCTCCATTGACTATGGGGAGGGTGATGCATTGAGGAACTGTGGAGTGAGCGCTTTCTCCAGGTTTTAGTTCAACTTATTATTTGGTTCTTTGGGCTGTGTTTTTGGAGTAAAGTGCCCATTCTTGCCAAGACTGTGTTGTCCCCGCTACCCCTTCTTCCCTTTTCCCTTTCGCGGGCTCCTTTTATAGTCACCATCTATGTGCCAACCGTATTTATGTTTCATGGATACGAGTTCTGTAATATTTGTCGCCTGTCACATAGACAGGTATGTAAGGTCGCCAATTGCTTTATTGGTAATTTTTGGTGAGGGATGATATAAAAAATTTTGTTTTTTACACCCTTTTTCGGTCATTATTTTGGGGTTGAGAGTATAGTCCATGAGTATTGATCAATGTATCAGTTTTGGGTTATACAAAGCTTTTCATGGGTCCCATAATGCAGCAGGTTGTAAAACAGTTAAGTTCATTCATTATATAATGTTTTGTGGGAAGAAGCAAATCAGCTCCATTCATTATATACAATATTCTGTTTGCAATTACGATTATGCAACACCAAAAAATTTGTTTTCATCAGTGTATTTATATGCAAGTTTTTTAGACAGCTGAAATTGACATTTTAGTAATATTACAACGAATCATTGTTTTATTTGCTAAACTTGTGAGTACTGTAAAGTAAGGATTGACTTTCTAAGAAGTACGTGTAGGAAACGGTGAGCTTTATTTATATCGCTTGTCAAATTTCCAATAAACTTAAAAAGGACTTTTCCTTCACACGTTCACATATCTGAACTTTAAATGTTATGTTTGAAGTCTTTGAGCATTTAAGATCAAAAGTCCGTCATTTTTGTTTATTAGTCATATGGTAACCATAACGATATTATTTTAACAGATTTCAAATTAGAATATCGATGTCATAACAAAAATAAAGTTTCAAACACAAAACCCCGTTTTTTCTTAGACACTAATTCGGAGTTTGATGTGGTTGGTTTAATGGTAGTACATCCTTTAAAAATCAAAGTTAATAAATATTTAGCAATCAATTCCTTCTTCAACTTTTCAAAAATAACTTATTTTGCATATTTATCATATTTATCTATTTATAAAAAGTAATCACAACAAAAAAATAATATTATAAAAGTATTTTATAATTAAATAAACAAATTAATTAAACATTTAAATCATTCAAATTCTTATCAATAACAATATAGTTTTTAAAAAACAAAAATTATCAACCTATAACTAAAAATAATAAACAATTATAATAAAATGGTAGCAAAAAATTATAAAAATATATTATTAGAGAATTAAAGATAGGTAATCTATGGCCTACAGTTATTTTCTTCTTTACAAGTAATATATCAAGATTTTGGGAATATTTATTAATAAATTATATGTTTTGGTAAAATATGTCGTTGAATAGTATTTTTGGATAAAAGTGGTATATTTTAAAATGAGAGAGAAAATAAAAAAAATTGTAACATTTATAAAATGTATACCATTTAGAAAGATCAATTGATAGTTTTATAAAATGATTAAAATTATATTTCATTCTTATATCAATTTGAGAATCTTAATTTTCTTGTCTTGTTATTTTTAATATTGTATTTACTTGTTATTCAGGCCTTTACGAATAAATCTTCCCCAACAAAACAAATCATAATTATACAAAAGCCTACATACATAAGCCTATAGTACAAGATTAAAATTATCTCTGAAAAAAGAAGAATACATATTTTTAAATGCAACAGAATACTTTCACAGGTTTTAAAACTTTTAATCTCTTTATAATTCTTTAATCCGAAAAATATAACATTTTAAATTAAAGTTGAAAATTGGTAACATCATCAACTTCTAACATTTTAAACACTAACTTCTCCTATGAATTAGATGATAATTCAAAATCTGTTATTAATTTGCTAAAAATGACAACATTTTCGTCTACCAAAAACAAAACTTTATTTCAAACAACCTTGAATCGTATCAAAACAAAAAACCATTTTTTAATGAAAAGAATGTCATTTTTATTAGGATTTGTAACGATTTTTTAATGTATCCTTGACATTAACAAGCGATTTAAACTTTAATAATCTAAAACCTGTTTATATTATATCCACACAATAATACATTTTTTCGTATATTCATAACTAAATTGTGTCTAACATGATCCTAACATTACTTCAATATTGATTACATTACAATAAATAAAAGAAATTAAACAATAAATAAAAACTGAATTAAAAATATAAATTTTTTAATTATTTAATAAAATAAAAAATTCAATGGTATTCAATTGAAAATAAAAAATAAAAAATAATTAAATTTTATTTTTATAAATATTGTGATTTTTATTTTCTATCACCCACCAATTGGATTCTCCATTCTCGTGCGGGCGCGTGGACCCCAATCTCCTTTTCCTCCTTCTCCCCTCGCTGGAGTCTTCTTCACTCTCCCAACAAACACAACACCTCGCGACCCTCGCTGCATCGCGTGACAACTACGTCCATGGAGATGCTTCCCGGGAGCAGAAGAACAATCTTCGTCTCCGCCTGCGTGTGGCTTCTTCTGTCGCTGTTACCGTCGTTGTCACCGGCGAGTGTCGTTAGCGCCACCCACGGTGTCTTCAACGTCAAGTGCAAGTACCAGGAGCGCACCCTTTCTGCCCTCAAAGCCCACGACTATCGCCGCCAGCTCTCCCTCCTCGCCGGAGTCGACCTCCCCCTCGGCGGAAGCGGCCGCCCCGACGCCGTTGGGTCCGTTCGTTGCTTCTAATCAATTCCTTCCTTCCTATCTTCGAATTTGATTCGATCATCTTCTGAACTGATTTTCTGTGTTTGCTGTTTTTTGTTTGTAGGCTTTACTATGCTAAAATTGGGATTGGAACTCCTCCGAAGAATTACTACTTGCAGGTGGACACTGGCACTGACATTATGTGGGTCAATTGCATTCAGTGCAAAGAGTGCCCTACCAGAAGTAGCCTTGGTGTAAGCTTTTCATCTTTTTAGGGTGAATACCCAGTTTGGTTCTTGGTAGTGTGAGACGTTGTCATTTATTCTTTGAAAGTAGTAGAATTCATAAAAAAAGTCTTCGAAAACGCAATCACATTATTTTAGTAGAAAATTAAAAATATCTTATAACTTAAGGGACGATATTAACATAGTTTTAGGAACACAAATGACAATGAATAGTTGAGTTTAGAAACTAAAGTCTCAATGTTGAGATTTATTTTGAATTTTCGTACTTTTAAAAGTGTATTACTCTTCCGGGTAGTAAAATGCTGGTTTATCCCATGTTTTTAGTTTAGCTTAGTGTTAATTTACTGCCTCCATCACTTGGCTAACGTGGTTGCCTGGGTTTATTTTGTTTCTGTGCATTATAAAATTATAATTCATTAGAACATGAGTTTATAAGATTTAATTACTCATTTTGTCCCTATACATATATAATCTTTACATGTTAGCTCCTACACTTACAAACTACAAATTTTAGTCGCTAAGTCGCTACATGTACACTTTTTAACTAATTTTTTTTCTTTATACACACTCTTAATTGTAGTCCTTGCAGTTTTGGATTACAGAGACTCAACTGGATTAAAATGTGTGTGTAGGGACAAAAATGAGTAGCTTCTAGGAGTTGGGATTAAAACGTAAAGATGTGCAGGTACAAGGAAATCAGTAATTAAACCTAAAATCTATGCATTATGTAGAGTTTTTACAACACTTGCCCTTCAGAAATCATGCTAGGGAAGATTTTAAAGGTGGACACTATTACTTTGACATCCAACAAGTTTTTCTACACACACTTTACATCCAGTATCTTACCCTTCGATCTCTCTCTTTCGAATTTGGATTTTGTGCTGGGTTTTCCCGTGCTGTTCCTTGCTGTGCCTTCAAAATACATTGATGGATGCCAATTTTGATATTTTAAAATATATTGAAAATAATTTTAATATACCAAATGCTCAATAGAAGTTAACACCAAAAGGCCCAGCAGAGAATCTGGATTCCTCTCTTTCTTTACAAATATAAAAGTTAACTTTTTTAATGACTAAAATTCCCCTAAAAGTGGGTTGTCAACCAATGCATTGGAGTCAAAAAATCATTTTCCTTAGAGATAGGTGTTGTTAAAGTCTACAAAATTACCGTACATGAGAGTATCTGATTGGTTGACAAGTAAAAGCCTTTTACACTGTCAGGGCATGCACTATTCTTACTCTTAGAACACAGGTTAATGTGGTATTTTTTGGGTTCACTAAGTGCTTGTTTTGGAACAATGTAGAAATCTACATTGACTGTATGTTCACGGTGAAGTCAACATAAAAGCAAACTATTTGTTGCTTCAGAAAACCAATGAGTGGAAATCAACACGATACCAATTACCAAACACACTATAAGTAGTTGGAGCCAAAAAGAATAAAGCACACAAGGGTGCTTTTTTTCTTTGTTACATCCTCTTTAACATGCCAAACAGTTCCTTAGATGCATTCTAGGTCTGCGAGATGATCATTCTCATACCATATATAATTTTTTATTGTGCCTTGGTAGCTATGTGAGTCAGTGTTGTCTTTTTCTGTCCTTACCATGTATGTTCTAGTTGTGTGCCTCCTCATGTTAACATTGATGTTTTTATTCATTTAATTTTTTTTTGTGTATCACAGATGGACCTTACACTCTATGACATAAAGGAGTCATCCTCTGGTCAATCTGTTCCGTGTGATCAACAGTTCTGCAAAGAGGTAAATGGAGGTCTTCTCTCCGGATGCACTACTAATATTACCTGTCCATATCTGGAGATATATGGTGATGGGAGCTCAACTGCTGGTGACTTTGTAAAGGATATTGTACTTTACGAGCAAGTGTCTGGGGACCTTAAAACTGATTCAGCTAATGGAAGTATTATATTTGGGTGAGTTTTCATGTGGCAGGAATGCATGGTATTACTTTTAATCTGTTGCTGCTATTGGATATTAATTTCTCATAAGTAATGAACTCAAACCATGCATGCGTGTTTATAGTAATTTAACCTGATGATTTAGTTGCAAACCTGAATTACCATAATTTCTCATATATAGATATTATCTTAACATAAAGTGGATGCACTGGCCAGTGTGCAGGTATTACATTTCAAAGTGTTGAGTTTGATTTTTTGTTTCACTACAAATTTGGTCTAAGCCCTCACCAAAGCCAAAATTGATGTTGGTGCCTGGGAAAATACTTGGCTTTGGTTGTAATTTTCAGTTGAGTAAGATTAATAGTGAGAAGAATGATGACGTTTGTACTTTTTGCAGTGTTCCAACCTGGAATTTACTGTAAGTTTATTAGCTAAGTTGTGTTATGTGAACCTTAGACTGAAAATAAATTTATGCAAAAGAGTATTGAATAATTCAGCAATTTGTCCTGTCATTGATGTATCATCAGAAACTATTTCTGTGGATTATAATTTACTGTATTTTATCTTTTAGGTTGGGGAAATGCTAAGCTTGAATTTATTATCTTTAACTGCTAAATTTTCAGTTTTATCAAACATACTGTAAATAAAATGGTTTAGTAAATACCGAGGCTATGAATAGAACACCTAAATATACGGAACACTCCTAAAGTGCCTTTTCTAGTACCACCTGGATGTGATTCTGGAGGCACTTAGGTTGTAATGGCTTCCTGGTGATTATTATTATGTTGGATAATTTAATGTTGTGGTGCTATTTATAATTAAAATGAATACTTTGTAGGTGTGGTGCTAGACAATCTGGAGATCTAAGTTCTTCAAATGAAGAAGCACTTGACGGAATACTTGGATTTGGAAAAGCTAATTCTTCAATGATTTCACAACTTGCTTCTTCTGGCAAAGTGAAAAAGATGTTTGCTCATTGTTTAAATGGAGTAAATGGAGGTGGTATTTTTGCAATTGGGCATGTTGTGCAACCTAAAGTGAAGATGACTCCATTATTACCAGACCAGTATGCCATTCATTTAATACATTTCGGAATTAGATTACTTTTTCTTATGTTGTTATTAATAACTCTTATGTTTTTTATCTTTAATTTGGGCTAGTATAACCCTAAAACTAGCTCATGAGGCAAGGATTTCCCAAACCTTTATAAGCTCTACTTTAGCCATATCTACAGTTGTGGGATCTCAATAGCTTTCATTGATTGTCACACACAAATAGTTTCTAATTCACATTTTGGCTTGTTGAGTATTATCATTAGTGGTTTATATTTCCTGAGATTTTTGAATCATACAGAAAGTCCTCCCAATTGTACTTAATAAAGTTTACTTTCTCGAAAACTTAAATTCCATGTGTATAGTGACTATGCAGTTTCTTTTACACAAGTAGGCCAGATCCTTCACATGAGTTCTGTGTTACCATAGAACCTATATGATGCGTTTGAATCACTAAACCTTGCATCTTGTTTACTTAGCACTACTAAATGCATCTTTCTCTTTTCTGTTAGTCTTGTTTGATTTTAGCTGTCTTATCACGTGAACAACATTTATCTATAATCTAGCTTGTCCCCTCTAGATGGTGATTAGAGACTTCTGGTAAAGACATTGGTGACATCTCTCAACATCTACACTCTAAATGGTGTTTGTAGGCTTTTTTTGGTTTAAAAGATTATTTGATGTCTGACGCTAAAGGTATCATGGGTATTTAGTATGCAAAACTGTAATTTGAATGTGAAGTGAATCTGATTTTAGTTGATCATGGCTGTTGGATTTTCTAATGGTGCAAAAGGAAGTGAAGTTTCATTGTTTTTCAGCAGCTTTCTACTATAAAAGCCATAACATTCTTCTCCCATATTCTAAGCAGAAAACTAGACATCTTTGATAAACGTTCATGTCCATGCTTGATATGCTGGACTTTGGTCAATTTCTTTATGAACAGATAGTTATGTTAACTATTATTAGAATTGACATCTGATGGGCTGAATCAACCGAGGAAGCTTGCCCAAGTCATTATAACTAGTATTTAAGCCATAAATGTAGGTACTGTTTGGCCCAACTTTTCTTTTGGCTTTTCTTCCCCTTAAAAGGAGAAGTTTAGCCAAACACAAGCTCTTAAAAAGACGAGGACCTTAATTTTAATAAAGGAAAAAAGGGAGGAAAAATAGCTTTTAAAAAAAATGCTAACTACAGTAGTTTTTACTAATGAGCTGCATTCCTTAGTCTCCTTCTCCCATTCTTCCTGAACTAATTGATGATGTGGAACAATGAATAAATCTTTTTGCTTAGGAGTTTTTAAGATATGACTACCAAACAACTTCTACTTTTTTAAACTTCTTATTTTTAGCTTTAACTTTAGAGTAGCTTTTAAGTAAATAGTAAGCTGGGTCAAACATAACCTTAACTAATGTGATCTTAATAAATTTGATACTTATTGTCTCTCTTCTAAGATATTGGTTTACAGAAATCTATATTTTGAGAAAATATGACATTTAAACATTTGTTTTAGGCCACACTACAGCGTAAATATGACAGCAGTTCAAGTTGGCCAAACTTTTCTCAGTCTATCAATAGATGCTTCAGCACAAGGGGACGGAAAAGGGACAATAATTGACAGTGGTACAACCTTGGCCTATCTGCCTGAAGGGATTTATGAGCCGCTAGTATCCAAGGTAAATAAAAGTGTTGTAAATATCATAAACATTCAGGAGGTGAAATATGTCTAAATTTCTTTAAATAATTGTTTTTCTTCCTCTTTATTATTATTGTTTCCTTTTTATGCGGTAGACATTTACCCAAGAAAAGGGAGATCACTGAATGTACAAAATACACAATCAATATACAGTTTCCTTTTTTTTTTTAACTGAAAGTCTTATGTTCTGTACATTACTAAATTTACATAACAGTTTATCATACAGTTGTCTGAATTGCTTTCCCTTGTTAGATCATTTCTCAGCAAACTGGTCTAAAAGTTCAGACTCTCCATGACGAGTATACATGCTTTCAATATTCTGAGAGGTATGATGCATACCGAGTATATTCATTAATCCTCATACTGTACTCATACTATAGCTGGGCGTTTAACACTCTTTGTTTTTTTGTTGAACACACATCTGAAAAGACATTTGCATGCATGTATATTGCATGTAAATGGTGTGTTGTTGGCTGGGAACAAGTTCAGGTGTTTTGGTAGCTTACTTTGGTATAGTTTCTTTGTTGTATGGTTAGTTTTGGAAGGAAGGGCCTAAGTATTGTGGTTTTGATAATGGTGGTTTTTCCAAACTGTTATAGTTTCTCTTAGTTGTGGTGTTCATGGTGCGTGTCATGTCACAAAAATGGCCGGGAGGTGAGTGCTTGTGTATTCTTCCTAAGGTAGAATTGCCCTTCAACAATGTGTGGTAAAGTAATAAAAAGATTGGAGGAGAACAGATCAAAAAGTGGTTTTGACTTTTGACAAATTCTATTCTACTTTGATCTCCTTTGAAATTTTTCTGGTGATAAATCTTTTCTGAAAAGGGTGAAATCACCATTAAGTTAACCAGACCAGCTCCTTTACTATGAACTCTGTTCTTCACTCACTCATTTCATGTTTTGTTGTTAACTGGTCACTATCCTTCAATATGGCAATTGTAATGCCATGTTGGCATTGTTTAAGCTTTCTGTCATGAGCATTGGCTTCTCTACTGGTTGTTGGTGTTTGAACCTATATTCCCGAATCTTCTTGTAGCTTTTTTGTGGCGTAGCAAGTTTTCCAGGATAGGACCGTTCACTTTTCACTTCTAAATTGCGCTTGGAAAAATTTTTCTGTTCCCTTTCATAGATTTTCTAATTTGGTAGATGTCTTATCCTTCTATTTCCATTTTAGTAGTGTGTTTTCCTCTTGTAGGACACAGTAACGATTGTATGTTCTGAAATTTCTTCTTATAATTCTGTTGCTGGTTTTAAAGTATTGGTTTGCAAATTGTTTTATGATATTTATTGATTAGCTAATTCTTACCTTAATCTGCGATACCTGGTTTGTGGTTTTATGTCTTTGTTGGTTTGCTCTGTTGTACTGAATTCTATTGCTTTTGTCTTTTTTTAGCGGTGTCATCTTTAGACCTTGACGATTTCTTACCCTCTCTCTGTATCATTTTTTTTTTCTGACAATTTTTTTCTTGATAATAACCAAAATAACAACATTAACGTGCAGTCTATATTACATGTTAAAGGAGTTTGTCTAGGAAATCTTTGGGTTTGTAGTCTATTTGCCATTTCAAATCTTATTCTTGTACTGGAAAGACTTTTGGAAACCACTCAATCACTAATTAAAGATGACCAATTTACATGATTCATTAATGTTATGCATTGAAAACAACTACAAATTAATACATTTTTACTGCGCTTGACAATACATTTTTCAGAAATTATGTTTAGTGGTTATGTTTTTGAAATATTAAGTTCTTAATTTTTTGATGTTTTAGTCATTTCAACATGACACTGTTAATGTAGCAATTATGCAACTTTTTCAATGTTTAAAATATTTTAATATAAAAAGTCTAATTTTCAAGTACTATAGCCACAATAACACTTTATTACAAAAAGTTAAACAATATTGCATCATATTATTTGAATTTTAATGTTAAAAATGGTTTAAATATACTCCTTGCAGTAAAACAAATTTGTTCCATTTTTCATTATTTATGGCTTCTAATTTTATTAGATTTCTTTTCAAAGGAGACGTCCCATCTCTAGTAGTAGTTAAATACAATTTTTTTGTAATCCACATTGATGAAGTATTCTAATTGTTTTTTTGCAAATTCTCTTCTTAATCCTAATATACCAAAGCTTTGTATTTTATTTTTGTTTTCATTTTTAAACAATCTTAGCTAGTCTTGTTTTGTGCTGTGTTCAATCTTTTTAAACGATTCATGTCACAAATGAATTAAATATTAATATAAAATTTGAAAATTTGTTCATTTTCGTGTCAATCAATCAAACAGTTCTTGATCTCAAAATGGATAATTTAATAAATAGGTACTTTTTTTGAAGGTGTTAGTAGATACTTTCATAAATATCTCGTGATTTATATTCAAAACAAGATTCAGTTTTTACTTCAGTAACATTTACAAAGTGAAATCAATTTTATCTACTTATATTTTCAGAATATTTTAGGAAATAGATATCATATTACAAGATTTCATGTGAAACTGTATGCAATATTAATTCTAAAGTATTCACTAATTATATCTTTTTTTAACTCATTATGTGTGGTACCTGATAATAATTCTTCATTTTACGTTTAGAACAGTTTGTATCTAGTTATAGATAGATAATTTTTTCATTGGGTTATATTATGTTTCATTATTTTTTTCTCATATTTTGATTCATTAATCTTTTGTAATAATATCTTTGGTACTTTCTAAAAAATTTACGATTTGAAAATACCACATTTATTTAATTTAATTTTACGGTTCAAGGTGCAGGAAATATGCTGCTAGTAAGGTATAAAGGCATTTGTCTCCCACACTGCTATCGACTATGTTAAGATAAAATGTATTTTTTCGTTAAGGTGTAAACTTATATTATTTTTGGAGAATTAACCTATAAATTGTGTCGCATGATTCTAATAAATAATATACGAACTCTGCTAAGACTTCTGGATTTGACTGATGCCTTCCATGACGTTTCGTCAGTTGAAGTTACAATATTTTGTAGATTTAGTTTTATGCACTTTCTCATTGAGTATGTATTGTTGGAGTGCTTTGGTAACTGGACTGCCCCCTTTTGTATACGCTATGCCTTTATGTCTGTATCAGTTTCATTCACGGATGTAATGGCTACTGTATTTATTGTTGCAGTGTTGATGATGGATTTCCAGCTGTCACATTTTATTTTGAAAATGGACTCTCGTTAAAGGTTTATCCACATGATTACTTATTTCTCTCTGTAAGTATATTGCAAGTCTACTTGATCTTTCTTTTGTTGTGGTATATGAGAGTTTTATTTGGCTTGTTTTTGGACCTATTGTTGTCAGCCTTCTGTCGTTATTTGTTGTTTATGCCTCATTTTGGTTACCCCTTTCTCAATTATAGCGATTAGTTGTGTTTGGGTCTGCATTCCAACTACAATTACTGATTATGGTTTTAGAATGCCTGTCTGTAGTATAGGATGAGACAGAACAACGCATAACTTTGGGTTCTATAATAAGATGACATCTTTTAATTAATATTTTGAATTTGTTTTTATGATCGTGCTTTTGGAACTCTGGTATTTGCTACTTGTGTGTTTCAATAATGTCATAAATTTGTGTAAAACACTTTTCTGTTGAATGTGCTTTGGGTGGATTACATTTTGACAAATGATACTGTTGTTCACCTAAAAGTAATTTTGTTGGAATACACTATTTGTATGTATATACCCTGTAAAAAGAATTTTAAGTGTGAAAGTAAGTTTATCAAAAAAAAAAAATACATTACAAACTGGTCTAATTCTTTTGTCCCCAACTATAATCCAACTGCATCGTGCCCTAACAGTAACTGTATTATGGACTTAAGTAAGTTAAAGTTGCTTCTACCTAAAGTATCCACAGTGTTAAATATGATGAAAAACTATATTTAGGATCAATCTCCCTTGTGTGTCTTTGCATACACATAGGGTAATGTATTTATAATAATAAGAATGTGGGCTAAGCCCAAATACAAATGAATATGTAAAAATAAAATATAATGAGCATAAGGACTATATTTCCCTAATAAACATATAGGTACTATGTTTCCCTAATTAACATAAACACACAATATCTAACACTCCCCCTCAAGCTGGAGCGTATAAATCATATGTTCCAAGCTTGTCACAAAGATAGTCAATTCTAGGTCCTCGCAAGGACTTAGTGAATATGTCTGCCAACTGGTTGCTTGAGTTAACGAACTCAGTCTTGATATCTCCGGATATGATTTTTTCTCTAATAAAATGGCAATCAACTTCAATGTGCTTGGTTCTCTCATGGAAGACAGGGTTAGAGCTAATATGAAGAGCAGCTTGATTATCACATATAAGTGTCATGTGAGTGACATCTCCAAATTTCAGTTCACTAAGTAATTGTTTAAGCCACACAAGCTCACAAGTAGCTGATGCCATAGCTCTATATTCTGCTTCTGCGCTGGACCTAGCCACAACACTTTGCTTCTTACTTTTCCAAGATATCAAGTTGCCACCAATAGAGACACAATATCCAGAAGTAGACCTCCTATCAGAAGGGGAACCAGCCCAATCAGCATCTGAATAGCAAACGATTTTTGTATCGTTGTTAGGACCATATAGCAAACCTTTTCCAGGTGATCCTTTAATATACTTCAGTATGCGAACAACTGCATCCCAATGGTCTTCACATGGGGAGTTAAGGAATTGACTCACCACACTTACTGCGAAGGAAATGTCAGGACGCGTAACAGTAAGATAGTTTAATTTACCAACTAATCTTCTGTAACGTTCAGGATCTGAGAAAGGCTCCCCCTGATTTGGTAGAAGCTTGATGTTAGGATCCATAGGTGTCTCAACAGACTTACAGTTCATTAACCCTGTTTCCTCCAAGATGTCTAACGCATACTTCCTCTGAGATATGACAATACCATCATTGGATTGTGCTACTTCAATACCCAAAAAGTATCGGAGTTTGCCAAGATCTTTGGTTTGAAAATGGTGACAAAGGTGTTGTTTCATCTGAGAGATGCCAAGATAGTCGCTTCCTGTGAGAACAATGTCATCAACATACACTATTAAGTAGATACATCCAGCACTTGAGTGGCGATAGAACACTGAATGATCCGCTTCACTGCGAGACATACCAAATTGTTGAACAACACAGCTGAACTTACCAAACCAGGCCCGAGGAGACTGTTTTAGGCCATATAAGGATTTGCGAAGACGACATACCAATCCAGATGACTCCCCCTGAGCAACAAAGCCGGGCGGTTGCTCCATATAAATTTCTTCATGCAAATCACCATTAAGGAAAGCGTTTTTTTACATCAAGTTGGTAAAGAGGCCATTGTCGAAGAGCGGCCATGGCAATGAATAGGCGAACAGAGGTCATTTTCGCCACTGGAGAAAAAGTATCACCATAATCCAAACCAAAAATCTGTGTGTATCCTTTGGCAACCAGTCGAGCCTTCAAACGATCAATTGTACCATCAGGGCCAACTTTGATAGCATAAACCCACCTGCAACCAACAACAGACTTTCCAGATGGTAATTGGACAAGCTCCCAAGTTCCACTTTTCTGTAAAGCACTTAATTCATCCAGCATGGCTTGACGCCAACCAGGATGAGTTAAGGCATCACCCACAGACTTGGGAATGGACACAGAAGAAATGGAGGAGAGACATGTGTAAAAAGATGGAGATAACCTGTGGTAACTAAGAACAGTATAATGGGGGGAAGGGTTACGAGTAGAGCGTATACCTTTACGGAGGGCAATAGGCAAGTCAGACTCATTTGCAGGAGCCGGAGGAGACACAGGAGGCGGCACAGGAGGTGAGTCATGAGGGAGACGAGGGCGGCGACTATAAACCTGAAGGGGTGGAGTTGAAGGACGATCCTGAGAGGCTAAAGGAGGAGAAGGATCACAGACAATAGGAATATCAACAGTAATAGGTGGAGGTACAGAACTAGAAGATAGAGGTGAAAAATAAAACGAAGATTCATCAAAAGTGACGTCAGCAGAGATAAAATGGCGATTGAGGGAAGGGGAAAAACACTTATAGCCCTTTTGTGACCGTGGAAATCCTAAGAAGACACATTTGTGAGATCTAGGAGATAACTTATCAAGACCAGGACTAAAATCATGAACAAAACATGTAGACCCAAAAACTCTAAGAGGTAATGGATGTAAAGGGTCTTGAGGAAATAAGACAGAATGAGGGATTTTGTTATCTAGGACAGAAGATGGCATGCGGTTTATGAGATAACATGCAGTGAGAACTGCATCACCCCAAAAACGCGAGGGTACTTGGCCATGGATAAGAAGAGTACGAGTTGTTTCAATAAGGTGTCTATTCTTGCGCTCAGCCACCCCATTTTGTTGAGGAGTATAAGCACATGAGGTCTGGTGAAGAATGCCATGAGAAGCCATAAAATGTTTAAACTGTTGAGAAAGGTATTCACGGCCATTATCACTGCGTAAAATTCGAATAGAAACCCCAAACTGTGTTTTTATTTCATTGAAAAAAGATTGGAAAATAGAAAACAACTCAGAACGATTCTTCATTAAAAACAACCAAGTACATCTGGAATAGTCATCAATAAAGGTAACAAAATACTGAAATCCTAAAGTGGACTTAACACGACTAGGTCCCCAAATATCAGAATGAACTAATGAAAAAGGGGATGACGCTCTTTGTGAAACACTACAAGGAAAGGAACTACGAGTATGCTTTCCTAACTGACAAGACTCACATGACAAACTTGATAACTTCGACAAACTCGGAACAAGTTGCTGCAATTTGGCAAGACTGGGATGACCTAACTGAGCATGAAGAAGGGATGGTGACTCCATGATTACGCCAGCATGTGGAGAAGGGCGGAGAAGATATAGGCCATGAGACTCACATCCTGTGCCAATCATGTGTTTCGAACTCCGGTCCTGCAAACAAACAGAATCTTTGGTAAATGAAATAATACAATTAAGGGAATGAGTTAGACGACTTATGGACAATAAGTTGAAAGGAGACCCAGGGACATAGAGTACATTATCAATGGATATGGACGGAAAAATATGAACAGTACCAATACCATGAGATGAGACTCTAGACCCATCAGCCATTGTTACCGAGGGTAAATTATCTGGACTTGACAAGGAAGAAAACAAGGACTTGTTACCAGTTATATGATCGGTGGCGCCTGAGTCAAGGACCCAAGATCCGAGGGAGTGAGTCAGACCAACAAAAGGTGTACCTGTGCGGGCAACAGATACAGATGTAGTGGAACTAGAGTGCTGACGATCCTCATACCATCGGAGAAATTCGTTGAAGACTGCAGGGTTGTCTACAGTATTTGATGAAGTAGGATGGTCTGCAGACGGTAGTTGAGGAGGTGGATCAGAATTAGCCATTGCTACAGATCGAGGAGGACGTCCATGAAGCGAATAACACCTATCAATTTTGTGGCCTAGCTTGCCACAATGGTCACATTTAGGTCGTCCTTTACCTGGCTTGCGAGACCGACTTCGATCATCACGTTGGACAGCCATAACTGAGGAATCATCAGTATGAGGAGATGTCTCAACGACTAGTTTACTCGGAATACGCAAAAGAGCAGAACAAGTAGAAGTAAAGTTGGGTATGACAGGAGAACCCAAAATCTGATCACGAACATGGGAGGAATCATCAGAGAGTCCGTATAAGGCCAACAACATGAAGAACTTTGATCGTTGTTCCAGTTCTTCAGCAGGAGTGGAAGCAGGAGGTAATAGCTCATTAAAATCATGAAGGAGGGCATGAACTTTACCCAAATATTCTGCCATGGGACCAGGACTGCGTGGACCAATGACAGTAAATAGGTTCTGACAAACACCATAAAGACGCTGGGTGTCATTTGTGTATAATAGCCTTGCTTGAGCCCATACTTCTGAACATGTTTCATAGGAACGAAACATTTGTTTCAGAGAGGAGTGAATGGTGGACTTTATGACGATGCATAACTGGGCATCAATTTTCATCCAGCGAGAAGTGTCATCTGTGGTAGCACTAGTCACATCTTTAGTAAGGTGATCTACATACCCCTGACTCTTCAACCAAAGTTTGATGTCAGATGCCCATGTTGCATAATTCGTGCCATCTAACTTGTCAATGGACAAGTGTACATTCACAAAATTGGTGTAGATTGGGGAATCAGCAGAAGAAGATGGGGCACTAGCACAGGTGTTTGTAGACGCGGAAGATGCCATGGAGAGGGAGAAACCCTAAAAATCCAACGTACTCCGATTGACGCAACGACCACAGATCCAGAAAGAGGGCGAGGAGGCGATCACGGCGATGCTGGTCGGCGGCGGTGGGCTCCGGCGACGCGCCGGCACGCGCGGCGGGAAGCGGCGGATCTGCGAACTGCTGTGGCGGCGCGTGGAGGCGCGTGGGTGCTCCGATCGCCGCGATCTTTGAACCGCGGTGGTCGCCCGGCCGAGGCGCTTCCGATGGAGTGGTCGCCGGTCGATTCTGGAACTCCGGCGACGGCGGCGGCGGCGATGGCGGTGGCGGCGACGGCGGTGGCGGCGACGGCGGCGGTGATGCGTACCGGAGACTGTAGAACAGGTAGAACCGAACCTAAGCTCTAGATACCATGTTAAATATGATGAAAAACTATATTTAGGATCAATCTCCCTTGTGTGTCTTTGCATACACATAGGGTAATGTATTTATAATAATAAGAATGTGGGCTAAGCCCAAATACAAATGAATATGTAAAAATAAAATATAATGAGCATAAGGACTATATTTCCCTAATAAACATATAGGTACTATGTTTCCCTAATTAACATAAACACACAATATCTAACACACAGTGATATTAAAAACCTTTTGTATTCCATCTACACCGAACTTATTTTTGAGTTCCGGAATGAGTTCTGGAGTTGCAAATGCAACACAGGCAGGATTATCTTTTCTTAGCCATATTAACCATTATTTTGTCATTTTAGATTCTCATAGTAGTTTTTAAAATTATTTTTCAAAACACTCGGTAATTAATGTTCAGTACTTCTCAGCATTTTTTTTATTTGTCAATGATTTTTATATTCAAAATCTTTATATACCATACTATGAATTAAATACTGATCTGCATCTGCAGGGAGATTTCTGGTGTATTGGTTGGCAAAATAGTGGGACACAATCAAGAGATAACAAAAATATGACCTTATTAGGAGGTATTCTCTTCAAATCTTTTTCTTTTGCTGCTAATTAACACTGCTTCCAGCTTTAGAATGAGTCTGCCATAGCCATTATAAGAGGGAAGAAAGGTTGAATTTTGTAACAGCATTTTGGGATGTAATATTTTTGAACCTGGTTAAATCTGATGTCTGAAATAAACAAGACAAATACACCGTAAGGGCATATCGTGGAACATATTTTGTGGGATAACTCGAGTTTTTTTACTGGCTCTCTATTATTTGATCATATATCATCACATGAACCTCTGAATGAGCCAACTACTTTTTCCAGAGGTGAAACCTGACACTTGAAAGTGAAACTTGAAATTTTAATCAAACAAATGCGTTTCTGGCTCATTTGATGAATTACCAAAACAATAAAGTGCTGGTGGCCTTCTCCTGTTTATGTTGGGATTTTACTTTGGGGCCTGGGCCTTTAGCCAGATTTTTGCCCCGTTAGTGTTGAATACGTTGTGCCATACCAACTTAAATTTCCTATTGAGTCTGATGTGGAAAAATGTTTATGTACTGGAGATAAAATTGCTTATTTTTACTGGTGGAAGAATTTTCCTGGTAATCTTTTTTCTTGATGTAAATTATAGCGAAATTATTATCAGTAATCATTTTGGATCTCCAGAAAGTTTACTTTCCATGACCTTACTCTGCAGCTTCATCTATATATTTATTTGTTGCAGATTTAGTGCTTTCAAATAAACTTGTCTTCTACGACCTTGAAAATCAGGCTATTGGATGGACCGAGTACAACTGTGAGTATCATATCTTAGTTCTTCATGATATTCACTAGTTTAAATATTTTAATAATGAAAATGAAAATATAAAATATTTGTAGATTTTTGTGGAAACATCTATAATGAAAGTAAAAGTAAATTACATAGACATTTCTCAATGTTTTTTTTTTTTTTTTTCAGATTGTACATGATACTCTCTTTTTTCTTAATATTAGTTTAATTTCAGACTGGTTAGTTATGTATAATGGATGAGTTATACATAAGATGATTAGTGGGTTATAAAACAAATTTACTTTTAAGAAGGGCGAAGAAAATTTGAAGAAATGAATTTGAAATGACTTGTATTATTACTTGGTTTTGATAATTGGTGATTTAATAATATTTTGGATGGTGTATCTCAGGTTCTTCAAGTATTAAAGTGAAGGATGAGCGCACAGGAACGGTCCATTTAGTTGGTTTCCACTACATTTCTTTTGCATGCGTTTTAAACATCAACGGAATGATGATCTTGTTTCTACTTGCTCTGCTACATACACTGGTTTATTGAAACAGAACAGCAAATACATATACTAAAGTCAAAATTATGGCAACAGGACAAAAAATGCTAAGTGAGAAATTGAGTTTTCAGGAACTTGCATGATTTTTAAATGTAATCTTGAAGGGAGATTAGGACACTGACCATTGGGAACCTTCGCTGTGGGTCAAATTTTTCATCCCAATCCCCATGGTGAATTTGTAAATTGCAACCACCAATTGTATATGTCATTAGACTTAGCTTCGCTCTCAATGCCAATTGTATAATTCTCATGCGACAACCTACGCATGTAACGCAACTTTTAATTGCAAATATTTAAGTTAGTTATTGTTGACTAGCTATTGGATTTCTATCATATTAAAATAATACATGTCTATAGAACCTTCAATTGAAATGCCCTTTTAATTGATTTTTTAAACCTCATGTAATAATAATATTCAGGATTTCACTCACTCTATCACTCCTTTAAAGGTTCTGTTTTCATGAGATTTCATTTGATTAAACAATTTAATCAATCTCTTAGAATATTTATTTGAGCTATCTTTTTCTTTAATTATTTTCATCATCAAAATATCTTTTAAAATATTGAAGCTTCACTGTTTTTAAATTTGAATTAATTTTTATATTCATTTGAATTAGTTTATCTATTAATTTTACGTGACTTTTCAAAATAGGATTTTATACACAAAAAATTACCTATTTTATTATCACAAACAATTAAACATCTTAACCATAGTTACAATTAGCAACCAAAATGAAAAAGGAAAATCTACTTAAATTGTTATATTCTAAGTCACTTCCTTTTATTACAGAATAATTGGAGCACTTTGTAAGTTATTTTCAACTGAAAAGCTATTTGAATAATCATATTCTCTAGTCAAAAAGGTACATAAAAACTGTTTAAAACTGTTTTCCACACTGTTCTAGTGAATATCATATAAGAATCTTACTTGCAGGTGATAATTGTTTCTACTATAATATGGCTACTTTTAGTTTCACACACATGTATTTAAATCTATAATTCTTTAAAATACAACAAAATAAAAATAAATATATATATATATATATATATATATATAATGTGGTACATTGCTTTTATTTTTTAAACCAATTTTATAAGATGAAATCGGGTTTTAAAAAATTGATTTTGCGGGATTTAATAATATTTATAGAATTGACAATAATTTCAAAAAATATTGAATAATAATATTATAAATAAATATTTTTAACTAATAAAAAAAAAATCATTTCATATTATTTTATACATTACGAATATTTGACATATTTACCATTTTATAAAGGTTGCCATCCAATATGAGTTTACAATTGTTCTTGAACTCCACAGTTCGGAGGCTGTTAGCCAATATTTGGGAGGGTTCCCAAATATGCACAAGTTGCATGGTTCTCAATGACCAAAGCAACAAATCATGACAATTTTTAATGTGCACATGTCGAAGACAGGGCATTGCATCTCTCTCTATTCTCCATGACTTTAAACTTAAGTCCTTCATATGAAAACACTTGAAGTTGAGAAAACTCTCCCTTACCAATATCAAGATTATGCATTTCATCATAGTAGTCAATTTCTAGTTTCAAAATTTGAAGGTTAGGAAGTTGACCTAGTGTCTTCATGAAAGACCAACTTAATATTCTTCTAAAGGTTATCTTGGTAAGCTTGGATGGAAACACATTATTGCTTGATGGAAGTTTTGCAGTTAAATATAGTTTTAGAGTACCAAGATTATTTAGGCGGTGTACACCTGATAAAATCTTTGCTTCAACAACCTCAAAAAATTTTGTTATCATCATAGCTGACAAAGCTAATTTTACCAACCTAGGAAATATGCCATTGTTGACCAGGGACTTAACTTGTGACCTCCAACCATGCAACCAAAGGCTTTGGAGATTCTCCATTCTCAAGCAAAGACGTCTCAATCGTTTCAGCTTCCAAATTTCACTAGACACTGTAGTTCCATAGCTTACATCTAGTGTTTCTATTGCTACCACTCCAGGTGTCAACATTGGACTCTCGAAAAACATCCATAAACCTGCAAGATTTGCTCTCTGATATGCAGAAATCACGAAGAACATCATGAACCTGACATATCTTAACACCCCATCAGTCCTCCTACGAGTCACTTGCACTAAGCTTCGATCCACCAGCTCGTCCAAGTAAAAGTCACCTACTTCTTCGAGTTCTGCGTTTTCTTGTGGTTGTACGAAACCTTCTGCTCCCCACAATCGGATCACTTCTCTTGCATTGATTTTATGGTCTTCAGGAAAGATTCCAAAATATAGAAAACAAGGTTTTAATGTTGGAGGCAAGTTGTCGTAACTGAGCCTTAATATATCCATCACTTCATTCTTGTCTGCAGTAGAATTCCAACTCATTTTCTTCATTCTCGACCACTCTCTTTGTGACTACGAGTTGTTCTTTGAGGTGGAATAACCGGCACAGTTTGTTTCTACGTTTGTGGGCGACATCTCTTATTTGATGAAGATATCCATGAACTTCAATTCATTATGCAAGGATTTTATTTTCTCTTCCACACCAGAAAGGATCTTTATTTCGCTTTCAAGTAATTATGACAAGTTCTGCACCAGGAAGCTAACAACACTGTCTGCCATTTTTGTTATCTCTGTATCTAATACGAGCATTCATCAATTTACAAGAGGGAGTAATAAGTAATATCCATTTTTTACATTTATGAAAAACATTCTTATTCTCAATAAGTGGGTTTGTGATTTATACCTTTGAAACTATCTCTTTAACATGCAAAGAGAGAAGACGGAAAATAGAACAATGGTGAATTCTTGATCGGTCGTAGACTCGTTGTTTAGGTTGTCCACAGTTATTTGAAAAATTGATTTGCCTTATTCTGTTTAATATTATATTAAATTTACAAGATTTAAATAAAGCTTGGTTAATAACGAAATAAATAACATCTTTATCAAATTATAAACTATTTAAAATAATTGTTACTTTTAGACATGAGAAAAGAACTTAAGGAAAACCATAATTAAAGTATAATATTTTTTTATATGATGTAAGCTTTGTTTAATGTGATATAATTAATTATCATGCTAGTTTATTTAAAATCCATTTTACAGTACACCTTTCAATAAGTCTAGTCATTACTTCTTTTTTCTTTTTCTTTCATACAATAGCAGTATATTATAAAAGTAAAAAATATAATAGTAATAATACTTACAAAAATTTAATATTACATTCATTTGAATTAGTTTATCTATTATATTTATAAGGATGTTCTAATGACTATTGCATAACTTTTCAAAATAGGATATTATACCCAAAAAGATATGTATTTTATTATTATAATCAATTAAACATCTCAACCATAGGTATAAACAACCTTAATAAAAGGAAAAGCTATTTAAATTGTGATGAAGTAGCTTTCTTTTATTACGGAATAATTGGATCACTTTCTAAGTTAGTTTCAACTAAAATTATCATATTCTATAGTCCAAAAGATATAGAAACTTAGGAATTAAAAAGTGATTAGTGATAAAATTGAAATGAAACATAAAAATGTTTGTGGATTCAATTCCTTTTACTAACATTCGAAAGATATAAGATTTATTTAAAGGCTTTTAAAGGGAGGATAAGAGAGATTATAAACTCAACTCTTCCATTAAAAAAATAAAATATTAACAACTAATCATTACAAATAAAAAAAAAAACTATTATAATAAATTTTATGAATTGTACCAATCATTACTAATATAAAATAAGCACATAAGAACATATTAGATATGAAATAACAGTGAACTTACCTCTTAGTTTACAGTGGTCGAGTTTCACCTTCTTCACTTCTTCACTTCTTCTGCATAACATCTATGTTGTCAATCATAGTTCTACCTCCTTTGCCGATTCAAGTAACATTAGGGCAACAAAATTCAAAGTTACGTAATCATTCATTCACCGTATAATAAATTTTTATATACATGCATATCATACCTACCTATGTACCTTAAAATCTGTTTTCTTCTATCAAGCTTCAAACTCCATATTCTTCCAAAGATTCCAATGTTATAGATATGCCTACAAAACATACAACATAATAATCATGCTTTAAAGTCACCATATATTTAAAAGTTTCACAATAACACAATATAAGTGGAGCTAACATATACCTGATTCCAAACCATATCATAAACAAATCTCATTTCCAGTTCTCGTATTCTTACGGATTAAAATGAAAAATGTGAATAAAATTAATGCAGAGAGAGTTAGATAACTGAAGAACAAACATGTATAAATAGAGAAGGAAGTGATTCTTATTTGTGGAGGAGATATGCTTACATGTTATGTTAAGGAAACATAACTTATTAATTAGGCAATTCCTTTTCTACATGCTGCAAATAACTTTAGGGAAGTATATAGCCTTTATTAATATTGCATCAAAATGATTTTAAAAAAATCAATTTAGTTTATTTTTGGATTTAAATGTGATTAAATTCATATCTATTTAATTTACATAATATTAGCACTAAAGTTGAAGCTATCTTATTTAATAGGTTTAATTAAATTTTTTAAGTATATTATAAATTTAAATATTTTTAATTATATTAGAAAAAAAAATATGTTACTAGATATTCATTATAGTTTTCTTAGTTGGGAGAGACACCTACAAGTTATCTAACATTTGCAAAAGAATTACCTAATAGTTAATTCTCAGAAGTAGAAAAGAAATACCAAATACATGTAACAACTACATAATCACTTATTAGGTAATTAATTTATTTTAAATAATATATTCGTTTTGTAACGACATATTTTCCTCGACAATCAAAGTGAGTAAAACAATTAGAAGAAAATTTACTTTTAAAATAAAACTATTATATGGTAATTTAATTAGATTTCAAAAAAATATAAACTATTTTTAGTTATTAAGTGTTTTAATAATGATATATATCACTACAAAAAATATATTCCACATTATTTTTTTCGTTGACAATATTATCCTAATGATAAATCTTAATTGGAGTTTGGAATTTGCTAATTTTTATGTCTTTTTAAGAAATATTTATAACTGATTCTAAAATGCATATTATTATTATTACATTTTGATTTTGCTAAAACATAGAAAATTTACATTGTAAAATATAAACATCATATGAGGGAAGGAATAAAAGTGTTAAAAGATAGAATATTCAGAGCTGAAATTGGAAGTTAAGGATAGAATATTTAAACATGGAAAGAATATGAGGGAAGAATAGCTTAGAGTTTAAATATAGAATATATGGAGAAGTATAAAAGCACCCTATGTACGATTTATGGTGGTAGAGATAGGAATAAGAATAAACTCATACGTTAGCATGAGATTGGGCACACTGATGCAACTAAGAATAAGGTAAAAACAGTTTTCCTTTTGTATACATCAAAGACAAATTTTCTTCAGAACATATTTTTTCCACACAATAGAATCACACTGGAAAAATATCATTAATCTCTGACAGCAACCCAACATGGAGGTACAAAAACCTGACTCAAAAAGGTCCATAAGAAATAGTCCAATTCTATTCAGTTCTCATGTTTTCACTGACTAAATTGGAAATATGAAACATCCTAAGAATGAGGCAAAATGAAAAACGGAAGATTAAACAGACTATATAATATGAATCTAATGACTTGGATTTACAAAAACTCCAAATCTACCAAATATACAGAGAAGGAAAAATGACCTCCAGCAAAAAAATAGCCCGGTACCCCTTTTCCTCCAGATATGAAATATATTTATATATAAGTCCCCCCTCTTTCGCCCCTCAAATGCTGTCGAAGGAAATGAAAAATAAATAATGAAAAGAATACTGGCAGAAAACTACCGAAAAATCATCAAAATAATGATCCTTTCTCTTTTGACTTTTGCAGCACAATTTTCCAAACCTTCTCAATAAAACCAGCAAGGCTTGGGAGAGACACGGTACAAAACTTGTGCTATTGGAGCTGTTTTTCAGCTTCCGTTCCAACTCCCTTTTCATCAAGATAAATCCTCAGATTGGTCAACAGATGCCTCCGATACCAACTTGCCTTTGGTATCATTTGACTTGAAATCTGTATCTGGATCAAAGAAGAGGCAAACCGCGGCACAATCATCAACCTTGCAAAAAGGATATTTTGTCCTCCATGCCTGAACAGCTGACTCAACCAGTGCTCTAGCAGCAGTAGACCGTGGAGCAGATGCTACAATGTCCACGACTTCTTCATTTGATAAAACATCCCAAATCTGCACAAAGGAATCAAACAGGTTAACAGTTAAAATATTTCCAGCTATGAGACAACTCCAACCGGAAACTCTTACTCTCTCCAAAATCAGAAGCTCAATGGCAGGATGCAATATATGCTATATTTGGTTAAGGAAGAAAGTTCTCGGAGGTTTCAGGGGAAGCTCATCTTTATAATATCATTAAGTCAAGATTATTTTAATCAACATTCCGAAGGGTTCAGCGTATTCTAAACAAATTTGCAATTTTTTTTTACTTCTAATATGAATTTCTTTTGCTTTTACAAAATGCTACAATAATTTTCATCCATTTACTCAAGGATATTACAAAAGAAAATTATATTTCATATAACCCAGTTAGGTGCACAAAAGATGCCAGGATATATCAACTGCTAGAAAATAGTCTGAAACATATTTAATTGCACAATTTGGAAAATATCAAATTTCAAGTTACAACATAACAAGCATGATGAGAGAAAAATAAGCTACAACTTAAAAGCAGGGGGCAAAGAAAAAGGTTATCTATATTGATGTAAACAACAAGCTTCTCCAAAAAAGCTCAACTATTTAAAAATTCCAGTTCCAAAGAGGGTAGAAATAGCATATCTGTATAAACATGGGTTTGAGATACAACTGAATAAAAAACATGTATTATTGATCAAGCTTTTGCTATTTAGAGTCCTATTCATATTTTCATTCTAGAAATGACTAAGTACAAATACGATTTTGAAATGAATCTGTTTCAACACATGTAGATCATAGAGAAGACAGAATAACAAAAAAAGAAAAAAGTCTCTTAAGGCCTTACCCCATCTGTCGCTAGCACAACAAACTCATCCTTCTCGGTAAGGTGGTGATATGAGATATCTGGAACAGAAATCAATCCAAAGTCTTTCAGGCAAAAGTCTCCAAATGCACGAGCCATAGCAAGACCAGGGAAATCAGAGTTAGGCAGCCAAACTCGAGCCACCTCAGGTTCATTGTGAAGGGAAAAAACTCTTCCTCTACGAAGCCTAATTCTCTCTTCTTCCCCTACGTAAAAACAAGCTCGTATCATCCATACAGAGATATACCTCATTGACTGATGTAGCAGAAGTCAAAACAAATGCCAATTCATAATGAAAATAATAATAATAATAATAAATAACAATAAGCTATTTCTTAGTTTCCTTTTAACACGATTGATGCTAAAACAAAGGGTCTGATTGTTTTCTTTTCTGAAAACTAATTTTTTTTTTTTTTTTTTACGTTAAAATACTTCGTTCGATAAGAGTAATTTTTTTTAACTGCTTTGAAAACTATTGTCTTTTCGGACTTCTAGAGTTAAGAAGGCAGAACATTTCTTCTCACGTCTTCTCCCCACTTCTGCTTTCTAAAATTAGATTTTGAAAATTGTTTTATTAAATAGTTTTAAAAAACGAAAAACCTTGGAAAGAATTTAACAAAAACACACACCGCGAGGGACGGAGGAGAGAGAAAGAGATGTACTTGGAAGATTTGGCTTAAGGTCAACAGTCAACTGAACAGCAATAAGAGAATCATCGTGATCTCTGGTACCCAATATAGCTCTCGAGTCCCCAATATTTCCAATAACAAGGTCCAGCCCCTGAAAGATCATAAGAAGTAAATCAAGTGTAAAAAACAAACAAGGAAATAATCAAGAAAACAGTACATTGTAATGTATAATTATTACTTGTTTGACCAAGGTAACTGCTGTAGTCCCACTACAAAAGCAGTCAATATCAGGATGCATTTTCAGTTCTTTGTCCATGAGCTTACAAGCTTTCAGATAAGACTCTTTCAATGTCAAAGTAATATCTGTTTCATCAAGTTCATGATAAGTGGGGTAAGTTTTCTCATCCACCAGTCTAAATCCATTTCCTTCAGATTTATAACTTCCGTTGGCACTGCTATGATCACTGACTCCATCTTTATTCTTATGATGCAAATCCCATTGGGCATTAAGCTTTAGAGGAAAAGAATCCCTAACTTTCTTCGCAACTTTGTGGCCATAAGGTCCGTGACCATCAAAAACACCACAAAAAATGGTGTCTTCCTTGGAACAAAAGTTCTGCACAAGGAAAGTAGACAAAGTTTTGTGCACACTATCAACATATATACAATTAGTCTTATAGCAGACTGTAACAACAAAACTGTGAATATCTGAAAACTCAAGAAACTATAAAAGATGCGTTATGCACACTATCAACATATATACCATTTGTATCTGAAAACTCAAAAGAAACTACAAAAGATGCGTTAGGTCTAACTCAAACACAAAAGTTAACTCCAGGAGAGGGGACATTTCTAGTTTTATGAGTATTTCGGCCATGTTTTTAGCTGATGTAGGATATTCTGACAACATAATAAAAACTAGTTTCAGTAAGATCGATGTATCCCATTCAAAATGTGTTGAAGTGGGATGAGGTGGGGAACACGATTATCTATTAGAGAGAAACAGATGGAGGAATTGACGACATGACATGACACTACTAACTACCTAAGAAGATTGATGAGTGTTTGGAAGAGAAATCAACATAGGTACAGGTCAGACAAAGGTCAGCATGGCTCCAAATATCAGCTCATATTTAATCCAAATACATAGAAGAAGAAATTATTGGTTTTAAAACACTAAATCATGCACAGTTGATCGAGCTGAAAGATATGCTAAATAAAAAATAAAAATAAAAATTGAAGGCATCACTAACCCCTTCATTGATTTTTTTTAAAACAAACAGGAAAAAAGAAACTTGTAAATAAAGCAGAACACCTCAAGTTTCGCTCCCTTTCGAATATATAACTTTTTAACTTCCAAAATGGAGAAAAATAAAAGAGCCTTCATTTCTATTGTCGCAAACCGAAAGTATACGATTATACAAACCCAATGTTAAAGGAGTAATAGCCCAAAACAACATTAACAGATGCTGAGGGAAGGGGCTAACCTCCCAAACAAGCATAGCATCTTGGTTGATCCCTTTTCTTCCTTGCTTACAAAACATGGATGCAACCTCGCTTGATCCATTCGAGAACATTCTCCCAGGCACTCTGAAATCAAAGGACGAGGAACCCCTCAACCTCCTCCTCTTCCCATCCGTATTGGAATCAGAAAGAAGAGGAGGGGAGCTACCACCAGCCCCAACCTCCGAGATGCACGATCCCATTCCCAGTGCCCTCACAATGTTCAGAAAACACTCGAAACCCGCCAAACACTCCGAATCAGAACCTCTGGGCTCCCCCACCATATCCGTCCCATACCTATTCAGAACCTCCACTGCCTGCCATCATCGTCATCATAACCATTTCAGAAAATCAAAAACCACAGCACCACATGTCCAGACTCAGAAAAAGCGCGAAAAAAAAATTAGAAATGGAACCTGAGTCATGATTGCAATGAAATCCGATTTGATTCGAATCAAAGCGAAGTCAATAGCGTATCCACCTATGCGGTAGTATCCTTGTCGAAAAGCGCGTGAATCAGAACTGAAAACGCGTAATTCAAATACAGTAAAATGAAACCGTGAAATCAGAAAAAGTGAATCGAGAGTCTCGATCCAGCGCTCTCTCCCTTTCTCCTTTGATTCCGTGAGAATCACTAGCGAAAACCGATAACCGAATCGAGGAATGCAACAGAAACCTGGAATAAAGATGAAATGAAACCGGCGTTGGTGTTGGTGATGGTGCTGTTTGTGAAAAAACGAAGAGAGCAGCGCTACCGTCACGAGCAGGTGCGTCACCGGCAGGTGGTGATGGCTTTGGACCAATGGATGAGACAAGAAGACAGGCTTTGTTTCTCCGCCACGAAAAATAAGGAATATATTGGTTGAGGCAAAATAAGAGAGTGGATCAGAACGACAACGTGTAATAGCATTAAAAAAAAAGGCAAAAATAAAACAAGGTTGTGACAAATAATGCTGACACGTGGCTTGGACGGTGCCGATGATTCGTTGTTCGGAAGTGAATGGATAGGATTATAGAATCATAAAAATATATAATCATCATCTTATATTATATTATATTAATATTATATTATATAAGTAACCCATACTCCTTAACCCAAAAGTGTAATAATAAAAAATTTCACTCCACACTTTCAGAGGGTTTCGAGGACAAAGATTGATCCAATGATTTAATTTTGTTTAAATTAAAGAAAATTTTTTGAATGGTTGACTCCTTGGATTTTGATTTTAAAATTTAAAATTTAAATGGGAATATCTAAATAATCCAGTTGTAAATATTAGTTGATTTTTTATTTTCAAATATTCGAACAAAAATTAAATTAATTTAAATAAGAAAAATGTAGTTAATATTAAGGATGAAGATGGTGTAGTTGTCTAGGTATCGTTCAAAGAGAGCCTTGAATTTCGTAAATAGCTAAAGTACGTAACAACTCTTCAATTGACTAAGTTCAATGTTGTTTATCATTACTTAGACCTTTTTCTTTTCTGCTACAAAAAACAAAAGAAAAAATCAAATTTGTTGAAGACCAAAAATATTTTTATATTAATTACTGTGTATAAAACAATGTTAAGAATATGTATCTTAATTGTGATGTATTTACCTAAAAACATGCTTTTTAAATACTTTATTTGAGGTTCAATTATTGACTATGTAAAGGACACAGACTTTACTAAAAAAAATTATGCAATACCGTCTCCAATTTTTATGTATTAATCTCAAAGATTGGTCTTTTTCGTTTTATCATAAATTAAGTGAAATAGAATTTTTAATTGTATACAAACAAAGTCTCATGTTATACAAAAGATAAACATAAATTTATATAGATATAAAATACTTTCATTAATATATTTTAACCGTGTACACATTTATTTATGTATGTATTAAACTTTTCTAAGAAAAATTAACAATTTTACAAATTAAATTTACTTTTATTTCCTTTTCATCAAACAATATATTCCACTTTGCTTCTAAATATTTGTTTTTTTCTCATTTATCCTTTTTACCCTGTACTTAAATTTACCAGATTAAGTATTGATCCACTTTTTATTCATAAATGGTGCTGGTTATTTGTTTCTATCAACTTCATTTTCACAAATTTATTAAAAAACTTGAGAACGTGAGCATGTTGGTGACTCGGTCAACAAAGTCCACGATTTCAAACCCCCAACTTACATTATTTGAATAACAATAAATGCATTTTCAAATTATTGAATAAACATTTACAAAAGAATTTAAAAAATCGATTTTACGTTACATTTTCATAAAAAAAATATTTATATTATTAAGTTAAATAATAAACTATATATTTATAAACCAATATTCTCTATTTTATCATGATTTTTTTAAAATTTCTTGTTTAAAAATTAATCTTGATTACATTACACAATAAGAATTACAAATAAAATATATTTTTTATTGCATGTTCTTTTAATGGACATTTCAGAGTTTATATTGTTATTTCAAATATCTTAAAGATAATAAATTTTTCAGTTTAGGTGAGTCACATTTAAAGAGTGTAATTCTTAGTAAAAGAATTATTAAAAAATATATTATTGTAAGTGACATTAATATTTCAAAAACGGAGATTAGTGAGTCCAATCAAATTAAATTGTAACGTTTTAACTACAACATTCATAAATAAAAAACAGTTATAACTTACTTATCAGCTATAATATTTTATTTAATAAATGTTCAATCTAATCATTAAAAAACAAAAATATACCTAAACTTGTTGGACCAACTTCTAAAGTATGCATCAAGTTTTCATACACAAATTATCTTTCTATTCCAAACTTAAATTATAGTATGCTTTTTAATTTTTGGTGCACCGTTCGATATAATCGGATATCACTTATAGAAGATATTTTAATATTAAACCTATATTTATAAACTTTCATTATGAATTTTTAATTAGGACTCGAATAGTTCATACATCAGTAACCTGACTTATAATTAACCTAATAAATTACCGTTGATAATTAATCTTATTTGTAATCCGACTTATCAACTCTCCTAACCTGACTGTCATTACAATTAGTATATTTAAGATTCAGTTAAAAGTGTTTTTTCAATACAATATATCTTCCTATATTTTAATAAAATGATTTATAATTTAAAAAATTTGATTCACTCACTGTTTGTTCCACGTTTACAAGGTAGTGTTTGGATTTAGCGACTTACTGGTATTATTAATTAGCAAAGTAACAGTGGATCCAACACAAAAGAAGAAGAAATAGTTTATGCATGGCATGTGTTCAACGATGTTTCTCCAAACTCAGAATTATTTGACTGTAAATCTGGCAAACAGGTTTGTCCCGACAACATGTTTTAAGGAGGTTTCACGTGGGACTTTGGAAAAGTCTTAAATCATATAATGGGAGAAAGATAACATATAAAACTCTCGTTTTCCATCTTTCTTATAATTCACCTCTCTCTTCGTCAGCCTCTTCAATCAAATGCACATCCTAATAATTCAACTGCAACATTATAACCAAATAAATAAATAATTCATAAAAAAACACAAATCAAAGGATTTAGTGTTTTCTGTGCTATCTTTTATGTTTTAGTCGATACATAGGAAAGTGTCACAAAAACTAAGTTTGTGTTTTGTATGGCTATTAAAGACGAACGGTAAGATTGAGATTTGGACGTAAAAACGTAACACATTATTTCGACTCCATAAATCGAAACAATAAGAAAAAAAAAATTTATAACTTTAAGAGAATTAAAATATATTAAAATAAATTGTTGTTATTTAGTCAATTTCCAAATAATACTGGCGAGAAAGATTGTTTAACTAACATTTCCTGAAAAAGAATCGGCTTAAAACTACCTTATTAGTATAAGAAAAAACAGTGTCTACCAAAAATTGAAGAATAAAATAAAACCAATGACATTAATTAAAAAATAGTTGCCGTAGGAAAAAAAAACAACCCTGCGTAGATGTTAATTAAAAAAAAACAGCGTAGATGTTATCCAGAAAAAAGGAAGATCAAGTAAAAAAATGTTTAACCACTAACACAAAAATAACTTTTAACGTATGTTATTTTAACCTTTTGACCTCTATTAAATGTCTGACGTTATAGTGACTTCTGTTATCTTTGAACAAACGTTAATTCATGTTTGTTGCATTTATAACAAACGTTAATTGATGTATGTTGTATGAACAATAGACGTCAATTTATGTTTTTTTTTAAAAAAAATCGTTGTTGTGAAGGTGAGGGAGTAGATAGGTGCCGCTGTGAGGGTGAGGAGAAAAACGCGCACAATAATGGTTCAAAAATTGCCGTTGCAATTGTCTTAGAATGTGTCCAAGAGCTGCATCAAAAGTCAATGAAAACGAATTTTAATCGGTGGAAATGATAAATAATGATTCCAAGCGTAATATAATCGATGCAAAATGATTTAAAACGATGCAAAGTGGAAGAAAACTTATATGAACGTTAATGGAGAACGAGAGAAAGCAGGGGAAGAAGATGAACACAGTGAGAGAGAAAACGCATAACTGGTGAACGCGAACGAAGTATAAACTCAAACGAAAATGTGAAACGTTCGACGTTTAATGTCTGCAAAAATGACCTTTCAATTCTGATTTTACAGCTTCTAACGTTTGATTTGATGTCATCTGGGAGACACGTCTAAAGAAGGATTTGACGTTTGATATGGGGGCGACATCCAGTTCGTAAAAAAAATTAATATTGACGCTTAAAATGAGATATTTTTAGTCTTTTTGACGTCTGATCTAGGGAGTTGACGTCTAAAGGAGGATTTGACGTCTAATCTGGGGGGTCGACATTTATGTCGTAAAAATATTTAATATTGACACTTAAAATGAGATATTTTCAAACTCTTTTGACGTCTGATCTAGGGGGCCCGACGTCTAAAGAAGGATTTGATGTTTAACCTAGTGGAACCGACTTCTATAATAATGTTTTATTTACAAAAATGTCATCAATCATTTTTTTATCTTGGATTTTTGGTGGTCAAACCTTATACACGCAACGTTAAAAGTCATTTATGCAATAGTAAACTAAAACTTAGTTAACTAGGTTAAATCAAGTAAAAAAAAAGGTATAAAAATTGTGTGTGTATATATACATAGGAGATAAAAAATAATATAAATTTTTTAAATTATTTTTAATTACATTTTTTATTTTAATTTTAAATAATCTTATTTATCTCAGAAGTTTCTGGATTTATTTTAAGTATTTATCTAATAATATATAAATTTATTAATCTCTAAAAGAGCCATATTCCTCCCATAAGACTTGAGAATTTTAAATGGATATTAACAAGAGAACAAAACGACAACCTAGACATAAAAAAGAACAATGATTGTCGTTGATTTATGTTTTGTTTTCAATTATGTACTTTTTTTAGTCACTTTTTTTTTCTCCTTTATGCATTTATCATAATTTGTTTATTTGTATTATTTCTTTTGTATTATCGCATTCATCTATATTTCTGAAGTTGTTTTTTAAAATCATTTACCAGAATAATAATAAAATCTTAAGTATTATCTCGCCCTCTGCATAAGTATAATATGCTTTTGTTATATATAAATACCCAACAATATAACGAAAAGTCGTAAAGGACATTTTCCCGAATTTATAAAATACCAACTTTGGGAGTGTAGACAGCAATGGATGCGAATACCAAGTCCTTATATTTGGATTTGTTTTCTCTTTTGCACCCCTTCAATATCTGGGCACTTCTATCCATTTTCAAAATTGGCCCACAAATAACCTCTACAGACGAATGTAATACTGTCCTGTGCTTGCTATATTAGATCTGATAAACACAAGACAACTGGCTGAAAAAAAGAATGTTTGAATATTTAGATTGAAAAATATTCATGGACACACACAAAATATCAACATTTAATATATACCTAGACAGAATAAAAATGATAAATTTATAGGTTAGATTGATAATAGGTATAGATAAAATGAAGGTGTATGTTTATCATTGCTGATTTAAATTAAAATATAGTTGTTTAAAAAGAAAGAATTTAAATTATACTTTTGCCTCTTATTTTCAAATTCATTTTAGCCTTTTTATTTTATAAATTAAGTCAATTTAGTTCTTGAAATGGAGATTATTGAGAACACAATTTTGAGAATTTTTTCAATTGGTTCAAAATGTGAACCTTATTCCTTGAATGAATTCACTTCTATAAAAGCTATGAAACTCAATTAATGTTTTAAAAAAATTATGAACATAACCAAGTTCACGTGAAAAGTAAGTCCCACAAAATTAATCTTTAGATTTACTTTTCACGATATTTTATTAATAAAAGTTCAATCGAGTTCTTTAATTAAAAAAGAAAAACCCTTAAAACCAAATCTCTCAACTTTAAAAATGCAATAATATAGCTATTTATTTGTAAATTGTCGTATATTTTGATCATAAATTACATTAGACATAAGTTAAAACTGTTAATATTTATTACTTAGTGGGATTTCTGCTAATTGAATGAAAAATTATCATACTATTATACTTTTAAAAAATTAAGAACCATATAAAATAAAATAAATGAATAATAAAACTTAAAGAGTAACTAAAAGTAATTAAATTAGCTGAAAACCCACAAACTAATAAATATTATCAGTTTTAACGTAATTAAATTACACACAAATAGATTAACGGACGCGCGATAGTTCTATTTACTAGTCATTTTAAATACCTGGCATAAATAAAGTTATATGGTTAGCCATTAATGAAGACCAAGATGAGTTCCAAGAAATGAAGATATTCAAATTTACATTGCAACCAAGAAATGTATATGTAATAATGATAACGACAAAATGCCCTCACAACGTACATATATACCAGATACAAATTTTTCACGACGTATGGTATTACAATATGACTTAACTACTAAACAACAACGAAGAAAAGCTAAATGAATCCGCACACTGCCATAAACAGTTCAAAATTATTGCATACCAATAATTTAAAGAACCCTTATTAACTTACACTTTCAAAGGGATTGGCACAACAGTATCATCATTGCATGCTAATAAATGTAATCTAAGTTGACGAGGCAGATTTGGAAGATGGATTGAAAGGAACCTGCTCAGCGCATGTAAGGTATTCATGGGGTCCAGCCTGTTCTCTACCAACTCCAAGAAGATCAAGATAGTACATGAAATGGGAAACGATATTGTTCATCGTGTCCACATCACCTTGACCACAAACACCATCCCCATAGAGAATGTTCATTGTAGTGCCAAAACCAGGAACGCGATTCTCCATAGTGTCATTCTTGGTAGGCTTCCAGTTGCCAACGAAGGCATCATGAGCAGAGGGCTGATACTTCTTTATTGGTGTCATCCATCTCCATATTGCAGCCTGGAAAGCAAGGGTTGCATTCTGCTCTATGTATTCTGGATGGCTTAGAAGATCCACCTTCAAAGCTTCTCCAACAGCACCGTAGTTGTAGTTCCTGAATTGATCATGTCATTAAGTATAACCTCCACATTCAACAAGCACAGCGATGGTAATAAAACCTAATGAATCCTTTTCTTATTGAGTATTTGTATGTTTCAACTTTCAAATAAAAAATGCTCCAATAAAATATAACCAGAACTGCCTTCATAAAATACAAGTAGCCTTAGATGCTACTTAATTTGATAAGATGGCCATTATGCTATTATGGCCAAATATCTACCTATTCAGACCAAACAGAACTGGTATATCAGAACAATAAAAGGTAAGGAATGAGGCTTAAGATTTTATTGGTATCACAGAAAAATCTGCACATGCATATAACTATTCATAATTTTCGTTGACATCACTGATAATTTCAAAATTCATCTGCACAACCCAGAAATACAGCTCTGTATCTCCCAATTACTGATAAATTACCGTTTTATCTTTCTATTCACTCTTATCCTACTTTATCTCTTGTTGCAACAGGTTCTTTCTTATTACTATAATCTTCAAACTTTGTAATGAAATGCCCATTTAACTTCTATCTTTACTTTGTTATGATTTGAAGGAACTGTAATTGCCTTAACCTTATAGTAGTATCTGTCCATGAAATGTGTCATTTGGATGGCTAAAACAATTAGTTTGGTTGCTAAAGTGAGTGCGATGATCATGATCATTGGTGTACTTTGGATGAATTAATTGGTGATAGCACCAGAACCTAACTGCTATCCATGAACTACATTTTTTTTTCAGACAAGAGAGGAAGCTATGAATTAACAAATAAATTTGCGTGTGTTAACCCTTCAACAAGTGTGATTGATTTGATAAAGATTGATCAAAGATATTGCAGAAACCTTTTAACAACACTGGTTACATTTGAGACGAATGGCAATTTTCAGGAATGAGAAAGAAACTAAGCCTAGCTTAGGTACCTTTTGTTATCTCTTATGGATTAAAAAGCTATTTAGTCAACAATGAAAAATACAACTGGAATTCCAAAACCAGGAAAATATGCTTCAATTATCTGTAGAGCTAAACAAAAATACACATACCAGAAAATGGGAATAGCTCCACGTCCGTAGTACTCAGCACCGGGAGTACAGGGGTATGTGAGTTTGAAATACTCATCACAGTATGACTGCATAGGACTCATTTCATGATTGTAACAAAGACCCCAAGCCAAAGGTCCTCCAGTAGCCACTCCATAACCACCTGGAACCAGTATTATAAGAGCAATCAACAAACAGTTGTCCAATTTAAACACAACTAAATCAATCACCTTACTACATGCAACTCTCAAAACGCAAACAATGAATTCAAATCAGATGTCTCCAACTTATCATCTCTCGCCAAACATCTCTCTACCTTAAAATGCGATTCAACCCATCAGACACCATATGTCAATCAAAAACCAAATCATCTAAAGACAATATGTGCCAAACCAACTAAAGATCCAATTCCCTTCCCCGCATTCAATTTTCTTAAGATTCACACATTCAACAACTTAACCGTCGGTGAGAGACAACGCATGTTTTAATTCAATAAACCAGACTCAAATGTGATAACTGAGTGAATGCATGAAAAAATTGACAGCCCCGACTCAGTTCCAAACAAATCAAGGTTACAGCATAGTGATAAAATCACACACAATAAGAAACTCAAATCATTCAAAGTTTCAAAAACCACCGACAAACATCGCACAATCTCAAAATTGCTTGCTCGACCTAATTATTTCTATCCCACACTCGCACATTCAACAACTCAACCGTCAAAGAAAAATCAGACAGAGACAAGATCAGATCACTCTGTTCATTTCGACAAATCAAACTTAAAAAACACGTTCAAAATCAGAGAAGCCCAATCATCATCCAACACTTACAAATGCGAAGACTGCGAGAATGCGTGAAAAATTGACTGCACTGTCTCAGTTCCAGACAAATCAAGCTTTACAGCACGGATATCAAATCAGACCACGCAGCAACAAATCCAAATCATCCAAAGTCTCAACTCAAGCACAACAACACACACAGATCTCACAATCTCAAAACCGCAAGCTCAACTTAAACAAAAATTTTGACACTCCAAACCAAACACACACAATCCATAAACAAAATTCACAAAATGTGGACGGTAGAGAACTCACAAGAGGTCTTGCTGCCGACATGTCCAAGGAACGCGGCAATCTCCATCATCTGCATGGTCTTGTTGCCGGTGGTGCCGAAACCTTCCGGCTCGAAGAGAGAGGCGGCGGCGATGAAGGAGTGGTAGTCCCAGAATCCGACAGCGTGCGCCACCGGAGAGTTCCGCTTGGAGAACAGATTCTCGAACTGGTAGGTCTGGAAATAGTCGGTTATAGTGAGATTACAACAGTAAATTGACCACCCCTTGCATTCCCACCCTTTGTCGCAGTACTTCTTCCCGTGCTTGTACTTCACCAGCGTCTTAACGTTTGAGTCCTGCTGCGCCTCCACACGCGCCGCCACCACCGCGAGTACCACCAACGCGATCGCCGCAACAGCGTTTCGCTTCGCCCTCTCCATTTCTCTCTCTTTCTCTCTCTCTTCACGTACAGAGAAGAGGGAGAATCGACCAAATAATAATAACACTACGAGTTTTTCTGGTAGAAGGTCCTTCTCCTATGGCGTTATGCGTGCTTACTCTGTGGGAGATTATAGATCGAACACTTTAGAGGAATCGACGGTGGATAATGCGTTGGTGGGACACAATGTGTTCGATGTTTAAGTGATCACAGACTGGCTTTGAGGCAAAGAACCTCATTTCTCCACCGACACCCAAGCAGGACACGTGAAATGTCCTTATTGCCCTTCGCTGCAATATTACTTAGTCAGTTGGTACGTCTTTTTTTTAGTCTCGTTCTCGCGGGTCTTTTCTAAGCATAAATTATAAACATTTTAAATATCTTAATTTCAATAATAATAAGATTGATTTTTAATAATAACATGTCATTGTTGATCAAAACGATATTGATTATGAATTCGTTAACACAAATTCCGAATTTATGAGTGAAATAAGCATAATTAAAAATAGAACAAAGTAATTAATCGTGTTTATGAAATATTACAAAAAAGATTACCATCTCAGCTTGTAACTCCATACATACCTATTAAAAATAAGCAAAGATTAGAAAATTATATAAGAAAAAATTCACAACCAAGTATTTTCCATTAATTTAATTTTATTAACTCGTTTTTGTGATGAATTTTCCATTTAAAAATTAATTTATACAGTTGACTAATTTAAAATTGAAACTTCCTAATTTGAAAATAGAAGGTTTAAGTGTGAAAAAATAGAGTGAAGAGAGGTGTCGGTGATGATAAATGAACAAAGAGAAGGACATAACATAATTAACGACAACCGACACAAACTTAGCAACAAATTATCTTCTAATAATTATACTTAAGAGTACACTCCAAATTATAAAGACTCTTATATAGAATATAAACTTAACTAAAATGAGAACGAGAAGAGCTTAACATTGTTTTGCATTTTTGATAAATTATTTCAAAAGAAAATAATTTAGGTTTGAATTTTACATGCTTAATCATTTATACTTTTTCTTTATTATTCGGTATATATTAGATTTAATTACCGTATAATTAAGATATTATTTATTTTAAAGTCTGAAATTTCACACGGTTTTCTTTTAAAAAATATTTAAAAAAGGAAAGAAGAAATAAATATTTAATATTTTATATAAACATATAAAATCAAGAATGATATAAATATTTTAGTTGAATACATGATTTTAATTTCTCAAATATTTCTCAAAATTAAAGAATGATTGTAGCACTCATAATTATTATATTTTTAATTATTGTCATCATATCACTTATTTTATATAATTCTTCTATGTCTTTTTCAACCTCTTTTATGATTATAACTTTTTGTGTATAATTTATATTCTATTAAAATTTTTTAGTATAACTTTTTTTACATACTTAAATTTTCATTGGAATCTTACTGAGGTTCTGTTAATTTTTCTTATCAACATTTGAAATTTTACCCGTTTTATGTATTTATTTTTTCATTTACGTTTAAAATACGATCTGAATCCTTATGTTTCATTTCCTTGTGTCACCTTATTTTTAATTGTTTATAACATTTAAATATTTGTCCAAGAAATACTGAAATTATCTTTGTTTCTTTTCTTTATTTTTTGTAAAACCATTTGAAAAGGAAACACACCGAAAATAAGATCACAATTTGGTAATTAAAATAAGAAAACGGGAAATAAAAACACAAGCTAATAGATTTTAATGATTTTTATGAAGATAGTTGTGCCTGGTAAGAGAAACAGAGATAATGAAATGAAGAAGATAGGAATGACAGAGAGAAACAAGGTGGATTTTTTAATTTGAAATTTTATTTAAGTTAAAATTGTAACTTTTAATTTTTTTTATTTAAGTTATAGTTAATATAATACTTTAAAATAAAATAATGAAAGTGAATGAAACTTAATTAAATATATAAAGAAAATAGATGGAAAGAAAAAAGTCAATTTAAAAATGGAAAGACTTTAATATTGAAGAAAAGAATGTAATGAAGCTTGGGCAATCTGAAGAACAGAACAAAACAAACAAGCATTCATGAATTTTCAATCTGTGCACTTGTGTATAAACTCCTAGGTACATAGTCATCAATCATCACCATTAATCTACAATTAGAAAGGGTTCCCAGAACTGTTTTAACAGCATTTTTTTGAGGAATTAGCATCATCAATGAGAGAACATTGAGCTTGGGTAGCCATGGCCAATTCAAATTGCTTGAATGAAATTGGAGACAGAGACAACAATTCAGGTGCCTTCATATTGTCCCAACCCTTTACATTATTTGTAATGGTTGACCCATCTATTCCAATATGTGTCACATGCTTCACATCTGTTGGAAACCCAATTTCCATCTCAGCTTCCATTTTCTCCTCGTTCTCTCTATAAACTACATTCAAGTCAAGAAGATGTGAGCCTAAATTTCAAGTGAAAAAGTTGAATATCTAAAATTTATAAGCTTGACACTAAGAAATAGACTTTAAACTTAATTCAAATTTATAAAACGTTTAAAAGGTAAGGTTTGCATTTATTTATATATTTTAAATTAGTCTTATCTTTAGTTGACGTTAAACTTTTAACACATTTTCTCACGTCGAAAAACCAGCTTGTAAGGTGAGATTTACACCTACTTATATATTTTAAATTGATTTTATCTTTAATCGACGTGAAACTTTTAATACCATGTATTTTGAAAATAATTGAGATTAATTTGAAGTAATTAAAACCAACAAAATTCATGACAAACAGCATTGATTAAGAGTTGTTGAACTCACAAAATAATTGAGGAAAATTCTTGATGGTCTTGATTATTCTGTGTATGCCAGCAGCTACATTAGGCTTTGGAAGAGGCAGAAACCAAGAAGGCTTGGCTCTCTTGATATTGGCTCTGACTATTGATCTATCATATCCTTCTTGCACAACGAAAATCTCAAATTACTCATAACACTCCAATCACTCAAGAACAAGAAGAAAGAAAAAAATTAACAGAGAAACACTAAGATTATTCAGAGATAAGAAACTACTTGAAACAATAGGGGCTTTTGAATCTTCTTTTGATCCTTTGGGTACACCCAACTCCACACTTGAATGGGAAGCACAGCTGAAAGAGCAAGGAACAACAATTCTTTCCATACGTTTTCTCATCTCTCCCAAAACCTAAGCTTTATGTTTGTGTACCAACTTCTTATGCTCCAAAGCTTGGCCTAGATAGCTATCTATGAACAGGGTGGCTAGAATGTGGTTATATTTAGGTTGCTGTTTGTCTTTATGAGCAAGAAAGAATGATTTACGTGGGGAAAGAAATTATTTTGAATCCAAGTTTGGTATGTGGGAAAAAGATGTATAGAGTATATATAAATGATAATGGAGTGGGTGTGTTAGAGTAATAGAGTGGGTAGTTGGTTAAACTGTGCAACTCAACCTGCTTTAGGAATTTGTACCAAAATTGAAAATACTTTTAAGTTTGCCAGGCTAATAATAAGTGGGATTAGATTAGTACTGAGTTCTGAAACTAACTTTTGTTCTTCTACAAGCTCCCAAATAATTATCATAATCACCATATATTCCAAAGTGGGCTCCTCCTAACTAGCATCACTTGTGTACTAAGGCATTCTTTTGCAGATTTTTCACATCTTTGCATCATCATCAATCAACCCTTTGTTCCTTTCACTTTATATATTTCCTTTATAAGTGTCTCATTTTGAAATCATTTGGTAACTTAATTAGACTCTGCCATTCAGCTTACTTAACTTGTGTATATCAACATCATAGAGTGAATCACAAGGGAGCTCTGCAAGTAATATTTAAGCACGTGCCCTCCATTCTTTCCTTTCTTATTTCATGATTTTGTTCAACTAAACACACTTAATTAAGCTTTTTTGCTTCAAGTTCCATTAGTTGGGTTTTTTGTGGGGATTGATGGTTGAAAGTTTCTATAATGTTGTTACATATATGTTTTTGTGTCAAAATATGATAAGAGATCTTCAAAATGTTGGTATATTTTTGTTAGAATTTTAACTGTAATATAAGTTTTACGTTGAATAAAAATGAAAGAGAACAATATTATAAAAATTTATTAATTTATTATTTTAAGGTTTTAGATAGAAAATAATTTCAATCTTTTATAAACGGTTAAGTTATAATTTTATCGGTGTTGTATCTCTTCGATAAATCTTTAAACTCAACATGTTTTGGTGAAGTGAAGCATTTGTAAGAAATCTTAACTAGAAAACAAAATTTTGACTGATGTGTGCATTGAAAGGTAAGATAAATTACTTAGGAAAAAGTTACCATCCTCACAAGGCAGAAAGTACTGGAAGTATTTTCAAGTGCATGGTGTGAAGCAAGAGCCAAGTTTCCAATGGCATTAAGCATAATTTTCTCACCATATCACACTCATACTAATGTCACGTAGGATTTAGTATCAACTTAAAGCAAGGTTCCTATTATCTGTAACTGAGAAGTGTTGTCAAATTGCTTGTGTTTTTAGTTTTTAAGAGAGTGTGTCTCTTGTGTTGAATGTGCTAGATTTGGTTGGTTGTCTGTCTATCATTTTTCTACGTAAGATTTCTTTTTTTAATAACCTTTTAAGTTTTGTTACAATTATGATATTTATGAATTACATACTTTTATAATTTTTCATTTGCAATTCGATTTTTTATAACTTAAAAAATTAATTTAATTATTATAATAATTATTTTTTTTAATTCTTGAGAGTAAAAATGTTATGTAATACTGAAGACTTAAATTTAATAACCAATTGAGTTTAATATCATGAATAAAACACATTCATTCAAAATGCTCTCGAAAAAGTAAATTATTAATGTTAATACCTTTGTTGTCTCGTATCAATGTATATTATTACAAAACTTATGTATTAAATTCAAAATTTAAGGTACAAATTTTAATATTATACATGCTGTTGATTTTTTTTCTTCAATAGATTTATCTTTTATTTTTGTAAAATAATTTTTAAGATAATATATAAAACAATTACATAGTCAATCTCATGTTACTTGATCACAAGTCGATTAATTTTTACTCGACCAAAAATTAATATGATGTTATTTAGTCATAAGTCAATCAGTTCTTACTTAATCACAAATCAGTCGATTCTTATTTAATTACAAACCAATTACTTTAATGACATGTTATTTTTTAGTTTAGTATAATCTAAATCAAAAGTATAAATAATGAACAATTTACATTTATTATTATAACATTAATTGTTATATGAGGTATTTGAAATTATCTTTTATAAGTGTACCATTAAAAAGAAAAATCAGTTGACAAAATTAATAAAATTCATCTTCTTAGATTATCTTGGCTCTCTTACTAAATACAATACCAAATTTGTTTTCTCCATTTTCAAGTGTCATTTCTTCGACAATTAAGTTGCATTTAACTAGTAAAATATTTAAGCAAAGTTAATTACGAATTATGCCCTATTAATAAAAAAATTCCAAAGTTTCAAATATGAAAATATCAACCCTCGAATGAATTATAATTAAATACACTAGAAAATATACTTAAAAAAAATATTTACTAAAATAAATAAGGAAATTATTATTTTTTCTTTGATACCTAGACAAAAATAAAATAAAATATTGTCAATAAAAAATTAACTAAAAAAGTAATGAATTTTAACAAGATTTGCAACAGAATAATAATAATAATAATGGGCCCTAAACGAAACTAGAGTAAAGTCAAAGGTAAGATTACAAAGCGTTCCAAGTTGTTCCACAAAATATCATATGATCAAATATTATATCATTATCATATGCCAATTAAATAAGTTTTTATCGACAAATAGATATTTAAAAATCCTAAATAATGGCAATAATTACTAAGACATTATTATATAAGAAATTTCAAATTATTTCATCCATACAAATAAACAAAAATATTCCTTTTATTCTTGTTCAAACTCGACCATTATTCTAAATGTTTTATTGGAATGCTAGGATTTATTTATATCTATTTGAAAAGTTTTATATTTGTAGAAATGTGTACATATATAATGACAAATAAAAACAAAATCATTCTAGAGAACATATCTTAAATTGTATTAATTCTCACAACATTATTTTTTTTTAAATGAGATATCTTATATCTAAAACAAACAATTTTTATAATTTGGAATCAACTTTTTAATAAAAATATTCACTTTATTTTTTGATATAATGCCAAAATTACATATTAATTTGCTTAATCATATTACGTTACCTTTAATTTAACATTAATTAGTTAATTAAGGTAAACAATTATTGATTTGATATCAAAACGTGTAAGGTATATGTCAATAACATTAAATAATTACCTAAAAGGATGCAAAATATTAATTTGATAATTAAACATATATATAAGACATATTTGAATGAAAAAATAGTAAACCACGACGTTATATTCACACAGCTAAGATTGACTACAGTTGTCGGAAGTGTGTTTCTGAAAGCTTCTCCATAAGTAATATTCTGAGAGAAATTAGAAAATATATGCATACAATTAAAAATTCTATCTGTTATATAACTATTTTTAGAATTGTTGATGTAATATATATATATATATATATGCATGTATGTATGTATAATCAATATTAGTATCAGTATCATATCAGTTTCACAACATTAACACAAACTTGTAGCAATCTAAGTCATAATGCATCAAATGCACGTTGTGCAGCACATCATCTTTTGCTGTTTGATTACCGTATAAAGGGTTGATGATGATGGTGTACTTCAGTGACTCTGCACATCATCTTTTGTCATCAATGCATGAAATGGGAAGTTTATGGTTTTTGATCTGTTGAATGATTTCATTCCTTTAATGGCTTCTTCAATTAAATCTTAACACGTTAATTACTTTCCATTGTTAGTCAGTTCTTCCTTTAATGCAGAAAAGGAAAATTAATATTCATTAATGATTTTTTAGGCCAATAGTTACTTTCCTTCCTTTCTTTCCTTCTTTTCTTTCCATATTAGCATTCATTCCCACATAAACTTTGTATTTCATAATCCCTCAGAAAAATTGTTCTTTTACTGAATGTGAAAAGGCCAAGCACAGAACATGGACAAGCCTCCCTTGAGGATGTTCTTTGATAACCTACGGTTTGTGTTTCTAATATCCTTTATGTTTTGTTTCTCATTGCTTCTCTTGGATTATTATGTGTCTGTCAGTGATCATGGAATAGAGTTTATACTTTTCCACATTAATGGTGCAAACCATGCTCAGAGGCACATCATGCCTGAACCTTCAAATTCTTCTTCCATTTTTAATGAAACTGCCCGTTGTCCTGAGAAAGAAATCCATGCAAATCAAAATGATGTATCAGCAATTCCTGCAGCACAATGTGAAGTTCATACGAGAAACAATGTTGGAGTTGTTGTAGATCCTCCCTCAAGAAATTTGGATTCTTGTTCAGGCAAATATATCTATGTTCATGATCTTGCTACGAGGTTCAATGAGGATTTACTGAAGGGTTGTCACTCTCTCATGAGGTGGTTTGATATGTGCCCTTACATGACCAACTTAGGCCTTGGACCTAAGGTTATTGAGAAATCAAAGGAGAAGATTCTGCTGAAGGAAAACTGGTATGCAACTAACCAATTTTCACTTGAAGTTATTTTTCATAACACAATGAAGAACTACAAGTGCTTAACCAAGGATTCTTCTCTGGCTTCTGCTATATATGTGCCCTATTATGCTGGCCTTGATGTTGGTCAGTACCTTTGGGGTGGATTCAATGTTTCAACAAGAGATGCTTCACCAAAAGAACTAGTGAAATGGCTGGCACAACAACCAGAATGGAAAAGAATGTGGGGTAGGGATCATTTCATAGTTGGAGGGAGAATTAGTTGGGACTTTAGGAGAGTAACAGATACCAATGATGATTGGGGCACCAAACTAATGCTTTTGCCAGAAGCAAAAAACATGTCAATTTTGCTAATTGAATCTGCTGGTTCAAAGGAAAATGAGTTTCCTATCCCATATCCAACTTACTTTCATCCCACTAAGGAGAGGGAGATTTTTCAGTGGCAGAAGAAAATGAGAAATGTGAAAAGGCCTTACTTGTTTTCTTTTGCAGGTGCTCCAAGGCCTGATTCTAATTCATTATCATCCACCATCAGAAATGAGATAATCAAACAATGCCAATCTTGTAGGAGTTGCAGATTTCTAAATTGTCATGATAGTCATCATCATAACCATTGCAATGATCCTGTGCAAGTGACAAAGGTGTTTCAAAGCTCAGTTTTCTGTATCCAGCCTCCAGGGGATTCATTCACTAGGAGATCAACTTTTGACTCAATTCTAGCTGGTTGCATTCCTGTTTTCTTTGATCCAAACTCAGCTTATAACCAATATTTGTGGCATTTACCCAAAAATGGTTCTAGCTACTCTGTATATATACCAGTAACAGATGTCACGCAGAAGAGGGTAATGATCAATGAGACATTGTCTAGAGTTCCAAAACGTGAAGTGTTGGCTATGAAAAAGGAGATTATAAGGCTTATTCCAAGAATAATATATCGTTATCCAAGTTCTAGATTAGAGACCGTTGAAGATGCATTTGATATATCAGTTAAGGGAATTCTTGGTAGAATAGAAGCAATAAAAAGGGACACTACAAAAGTCAATGATTCCAGTTCCTAGTGTGTGGGAAGAAGGTGTTGCAGGCAGAAGATGTTGCTGTTTAGCCTTATTTTTTGTTTCGCTTTGATTTTTAGAATAGATACATCCTCTTTGTACAATATTTCACAGCTATTCATTCATTTTTAATGCAGAGGTTCGATCTTAACTCTAATAATATGGTCATGTTCTGTGTGTGTGGGTGTGTATTCATTTAAAAAGGTGTTTGATTACATTTTATCATTTCTAGAAATATTTGTTAAATTTTAGTGATTCGTTTTACAACAAACTCAACTTCTTTTCCGCAATTTTATCTTATCTTGTAATATGTCGAATGATAAATCTGGTTGTATAACAAGACATGAATGATCAAAACTAAAAATCAGTCATTGTTCATATAATCACTTGTTAAATTCATATGCACTTCTGATGATAAAAATTGTTCTCATTTAGTATGTTTCTCTATATAAATATATAAGAAATTTCGTCCTCCACATCTGGTATGAATAATTCTAGATTCTAGAATCAATTGCTAAGAATTTCAGAGCCCAAAGCCATAATTATTTATTTGTCTGAACTCATTTCCACTGAACTCAATTATAAGTATACACAACTGAAGCAATATGGAATCATCTGACAGAGTTCAAACCACCTGAAAAGACAGCAGCTGCTGCTAGAAACTAGAAGAGTTCAAAACAGATAAATTTATTTAAGCAGAAAATGCACGAGGTACTACTAGCAGGGTCATACAATAGTACAAGCATTAAGCAATGCACTTGATTTGATCATGGAGCTTTCCAAGAAGAAAGTGGTGGAGTATTACCAGTCTTCCATGTATTTGCCCCTTCCATGTATCTACCACCCTTGATATCTTCAGCAGCAAAGGACTCAAGGTCTGCTATTTCTTCTGGTGTTAGTTTGACAGACAAAGCGCCAAGGTTATCATTAAAGTTCTCAATTTTGGTTGTTCCAGGTATTGGGCACACGTCGTTTCCTTGGTGATGAACCCATGCCAGTGCAAGTTGAGATGTAGTACATCCCTTTTTTGTAGCCAGTTCCTTAACCTTCTCAAATATAATATTATTGTGCTCTACATTTCCAGGTTTGAATCTGGGCAGAAACTGCAATAGAATTAAATACACATAGAAGATTATATTCAGGTATCAATGATGAAATTTACAAGTAATTGACATGGATTTCAGAACTTCTGTAATAGCATGATTTTTACAAACCTTCCGGGAATCATCCGGTGCAAAATTCTCAAGCAGCTTTGATCCTGATGACAAGAACCCTCGCCCAAGAGGACTATATGCAACAATTCCAATGCCGAGTTCCCTGATAAGTGAAAATTGAGTCATAAAGTTATTATACCTCACATGATAGCAGTTTTATTGAACCTCAGAAAGATAACTGTTTGATGATAAAACATAATGTTTGTATGTTAAATCACACCTGCAAGTTGGAACTATTTCTTCCTCAACATCTCTTGACCATAGCGACCACTCCAACTGCACTGCTGTTATCGGATGAACTGCATGTGCTCTTCTGATTGTTGAGGCTGAGGCCTCAGACAGACCAATATATTTTATCTTTCCCTCCTCAACAAGTTTTTTGAGCTCCCCAACCTTACAATGCAAAAGCAAGGCAAAAACTTGAAGTCATCATAGGTTATCCTTTTTCATATGTGAGCAAATGGTCATATCTCATGTCAAACACAAATTTCATGATGTCAAAATACATAGGAGTGATCAATAGTGTAGAGTTTAAAATTTCCTACAAGCATATTATTAGTGTAGCCAAATATAGAAAAGACAAATAGAGCAAAGCACAGAGAAAGGGTGAAACCGTGACTTCAATAGGTACACGAGTATCAATACGATGTTGGTAATAGAGATCAATACAATCGATCTCGAGTCTCTTCAAGCTGTCCTCACAAGCAGCCCTCACATATTCTGGATGACCTCGTATCTCCTTTTTCCCTTCAGGTGTGGCTTTGATTCCAAACTTGGTAGCCAATTCAACCTTATCTCTCCACCCTCCCTTCAGAGCCTGCAACAAGCAAACACATATGCGCACATCGTTTTATCATGTCATATCATACGCAACAATAAGAAAGAAAAACTGTAACCACTGCTCTTGGAGGAACTAAAAGCAACAAAAGGAATATCAGGAAGTGTAATAATAAACTCTTTCAGTGCTTTCCGATGCTACTCTCATATCGGAAGCTGACTGAGCTCACATGTGTTCAAAAGTTAGAGGACTAATTAATTCATGAAAATAACATAAACCAAAACAAAGTTGACCCCCCCATCAATAAAAAAACAGTTTCTTTTTTTCCTAAAAGACTCAATTTTTTCTCTTTTAGAGCACTGGTTAGCTAGACCCAGAAGAAATATATGCATGATCAAGTGAAAGCACGAGAAATATGATATCAAACAGCACAAAGAATCAACCTTTCCTAACAGGACTTCGTTAGTGTGAGGACCGTAGATGTCAGCAGTGTCAAGAAAAGTTACACCACTTTGAACAGCATGGTGAATAAGAGCAATCATATCAGGTTCTGGCTTAGCAGGACCATAGCTCCAAGACATTCCCATGCACCCCAATCCCTGCACAGACACCTCCAACCCTTGAGAACCCAACTTCATTCTACCTACTCTCGCCATGATGCTCTCAGTGATTCTTCTTCCTTCTATACAACACTATAATTCCACTGTTTCTGCTTGCCTTGACGAACTTGGATTGGTTTTAAGTATGGCGGAGTCCTTTAAATGAACAATCCAGAAGATTAAATTATTCTACGGACCCTACGAAAGGTTGTGCTTTCACTTGTCTCCTCCGTTGTACTTCTCGTAAGACTAAGTAATGTGTGGTCCAGAACATTTCCAACTTACTCTATTTCAAATATGTAGTTTGAAACCTTGATTATTAATTTGATTTTTACGATGAAGTCTTTGATTATATATTTTTTACTTAATTTAATCTTTATAACTTTTTTTAAATGTAGTTCTTATTATTAAATTAACATTAACATCTTTTTAGAAGTTTTAAATGTTTGCATTCAATCTTTTTTCTCTTTGAATTACGTTCTACTTAAAATATACACACGTTAAAATTAGAGTAAGATGATTCAAATTTGATAGTAACAAACTTAAATATACTTCAGATATATTGTGATGAAAATGTATTAGTAATTTTTTTATGGTTTGAGATGAGAGAAAAGGTATAGAAGTTGTTTTGGTAAAGGTCGTACACAAAAAAACACGTGACCTTTTGAAACAATGACACCTCAAAAGGATTTATAACTCAACAATTTTTTGTCATTTTAAAAATTGTTGAAAGTAGAGTCCGGACAAAATGTTATTATTAGACATTGATGTTCTCTATATATTGTGATGCTAATGGAATATAATAATAAAAAAGCAAATAAAGTAACTTTTACAAAAGCATAATGTGTGCTTGATGTTACAAAGAGTGATTTTGTGTTCATGCACTATTCACACATAAGAAAAGTATCTTCTATTAGAGTGAGTTTGGAACATAATGATAATCATGTTTAGACAATTGAGAATATTTGAACATCTTAAATGTTGTTCATGGTATTGTTTATGATTATTATTATTGATTCTGAAATAATTTTGAATTAATAAATAATATTAAAATATTGTCAAAAAAATGTTATTTAAGTATCATTATCCGAAACAGAATTACGTGTCAATAGAATTAGTTTGGAACAGAATTACATATTAATAATTTCTTTTAATATTTCACACATCTAAACTTTTTACATTTATTTCATGTTATTTTTATTCTCTTCTTTTTTAAAAAAATACAAAAATTTACACTGATTAATTTATTCTCATATTTTATGTTAAATGAACGTAAAAGTATGTCATGATAGTATTTTTTTAAGAAGAAATACATATGTTTATAGGTCAAAATAATATCTATTTGTATTTTATAGGTAATAAAAGAATTTGTTTCTACTTGTTATTTGTTTAAAAAATACTTATAAATATTTTAAACATATATAAATATTTAAAAATATATATTTCATAATTTTTTTAAATAAATTACAAAAAATATAAAATATAATATAAATTAAAATTTAGTTATAACTAAAATTAATCTAATGAAATATAAAATAAATTTTAATTAAATTTAAATTCATAAAATATAAATTAATTTTTTATTTTAACTTTTTACATGTAACAAATACTTACGAACACTCAATCTATTTATAAAAAGAAAATATTAAAATATTTACTGTTTATTATTCGTAAATATCAATTATATGTTGTAAATTTTATTTATAAATACCATGAATATTTTTATCATCCCTGATTAATCTTAATTCAATTTTTAATGTAAAAAATTTAACTTAACTCTAGAAAATGTTGAAATTCTCTCTTTTTGTCAACTTAATAAAAACATTTACCACTTGATATATCTTTTATTTACTTTATTTATCATATGATTGACTTTACTTTTAATATGTTTTATCCCACTACGATTTTGAAGTTCCCTGATAAGTTTATTACATGTTGTTTGTCAATAAACAACTTTATTTTTATATTATGCTTTTGGGTCAGTTAATCTAATCTGTCTAGACATACATTTTAGCATGCACACAGTAGTTTAATATTCAATTTTACCAACTCAGGGTAGGTATTGAATTATAGTTTAGCATTGAATCTCTTTGGCACTTTTATTTACTTTTATGAATTCAAAACTCAAAAAATAGGATAAAATTTATAAGTTTGTCATTTTAGAGTTATCATTATATTGTTCTAAATAAGTTATAAAAAATCATAAAATAAAAAATCATTTATGAAAATCAAATTTTGAATTTATAAGTAATGTATAGAAAAGGTTTTAACACCTTGTAATATCTTTAATTAAATATACAAATATTTTTGAAGTTGTTTGAAAATTAATTTGATTTTTTATTTTTTTATTAAAAAATGGGTGTGAGAGCGACGACGAAGAGACTAGAAAGAAATTGAAAAATAAAACTAATTAATTTTAAGTTTTATATCTTTAGAAAATGATGTTTGTGAAAAAAATGAGATGTGAAAGAAAGGGGTGAATCTGGAATTAAAAAATGTGGAGTGTGTGCAGTGAAACATGCAAGTGCAAAAAGTGGTATGAGATTAGTACATGTAGGGGCTGCATGGAATAAAACAAAATAACCCATAGTGTAATAAAAACAAGACTATTTCTTCCAGCACCTTCAAAATTCCAGCACCACCATATTTCAAAACTATTTCTTATCAACATATTTTTTTTAAAATATAATAATACCTTTTTATTCTAATAATTACCAAAAGAGTTAATTTTTTATTTTTATTATCATAATAAAAAAATAGATAACATCTATATTGTGATTAAAATAATATCAGTGAAAACACATGTTGAATTTTTTAATAATAACAAAAGATAACAAAGTTATAATTAAAAAAATAAAAACAAATGTTTTTTATAATTTTATTATAAATACATTTTGTTTATTTTGGAGGTAATATTTTATTATAAATAATTATTTTAGTTTAAAGAATGGTTAAATTTAAAAATAAAATAAAAAATAGTTAAATTTTAAAAATATTACTTAAAAGATAAAATTGATAAACACTAACTTATTAAAGGATAAAATTGAAAAAATATATAAAAGAATAAATGTGAACTGCCGATTAAATATATTTCTCACATATTTTGTTTATTTTAGCAACCGATTAAATATTAACTGTGTGCTAAAATGTCTGTTGTGAAAAAAGATAAAATATAAAATGAAAGTGGTGTATTTTAACAAATAATATAAACAAAAACATTTCATATATATTTTTTTAAAAGTATATGAAAAAAACTCAACATAAATAACTTACAAAATAATTATAATTAAATAATAAAATGTATAAAATTATATTATAATATAACTATTATATGTATGTTTGTTACTCAAGTAAAGGGAATATACTATTAATATACCATTATTTTATTTCTTTCACAACTTCAAAACTAGGGTCCAGTGAGGAAAAGTAGGAGTTGTGTGTGTCTTCCATAGCCAAGGGTTTCTTCGATTTCCTTGTCTCCTCTCGCTAGCTGATCAATTCACACCAGTGGGAAACACAAACAGCAACGCAAAATCGCACATCACATGGTCAACCCTAAGCGCAGCGTTTCGTCCTAAATGCTTTGTGACAGAGTGCGTTAGCTACTTGCTGAGACTCACTGCCTTGCCATGGCTCTCCCACTCGGCAAGCTCACCATTCTCATCGGTGCAGGTTTACTATCTCACCACTTCCTCCAATTAATCTTTCTCTTTTTCTTTAATTTCAATTGCTTTATTCTATAATTTGTTCCGTCGCAATTTAGGTTCCTTTGTTTTTCGACGGAACAAAATTTGTCTATTGGTAGGGTTATTGAGTTGCATTTGTATATTGAGTGTTGGAATGTCGGAATTTAGTGAGACGTTCTGGTAGGTGTGTGCATGGTGTTTTGTAGGCTAGGATTAGAATAAACGCTCGCTTAAACTCGTTTGTGTTTTAGTTATTGTTGGTTCAGTAATTGCTAAGGAAGACAGTCTGTTTGTGTTTTAGGTATTGTTGGTTCAGTAATTGCCAAGGAAGGCAGTCTGCCTGACGTTTCTGGTCTCCTCTCTGGTGCTTTCAAGGTTAGTTTACGAGAGCTCAACTTGTTTCTCTGGGTGATGTTGTTTTTGTTATTTCTTTTGTAAGTTTTTTAAGCTTTTAGTGAACTGTGTGTTTAATGTACTATGCCTATGGGTATAAATTAATAGATGCATTTTTTCCTTCTCGGGGAATGATGTTCATGATTTTCTTAATTTTGTAGTGTTTTCTTTCAAGTCAATTATACGATGATTCTCTCCAAAGTGGTATATTTGGGATACTGTGCAAATTAACAGAAGTTCGAGGAGGCCTAGTATGTATGGGAAGTGTGGATATGGGTAGGGAGAGTATTATTGGTTATGGTGTGGGAAGATGTGAGGTAAAAGTGTTTTGATGACAAAAATTGTGGATTAGACAGTGCCCCCAAGCCATATGATTTAGGTTTCTGGAATTGGATCCATTATTCTACAATGTACACTTCAAAGTCATATAGGCATTGATGAGAATGTAACACATGGGGTTCCTGTTTGGGGGACTACATGTATAAGTTTTGATATGTGATTGTAAGGTGTCTATCAAACTCAAAAGGAAAGTTTTCTGGATGAATAGTTGTGAATTTTTGCTGCTAATTTGTATGGTCATCAGGGAGAAAAAAAGAGTATCTGGGTTTATAGCCCTGAAGTGGATGAGTAAGGTAATATTACAAATTAAAGTTTTTGTCTATTAAGAAAAGGACGATGGAAACTTCCCAAGTTGTTTTGTCCAGTGAGAAGACCAACAGAGGCTCACGCCTATTATTGAGAATAAATAGATCATTGGAAACTTATCAAGAAGAAAAGAGAAAGTAGCTGAGTTTAGAGTACTGAGGTGGATGTGTAAGTAATGATGAAGATCTAGTTTGTTGGAGACAGTTGGAGTTGCATCTATTGAGGAGAAGGTGATGGGAACTTTCCCAAGGTTGTTTAGTCATTTGAGAAGACTAACAGAGGCAGATGAAGAACAAGAAAATATTAGGAGAGACTATTAAATAGTAAAAAACATTCTAATTAGTTTTACCAAAACTTTGGTTTTTCATTAGAAAACTGCTTCGTCAATTTGGCTTTTCCTCCTGCTGGGATAAGTTGGTTGTCGTATATACTTGAGAAGTTCAGTCATGTTATTTCAGCCTTTTTATATCCTAAAATCCCAAGTTCGGTAATATTCTGGATGCTATTATTTTATATTAGTGATTGGTTTCAATTTCCATCAATATAATCGGTATATTTCAACTAGCATTTATTGTCAGTGAAATGTGCGGGCTTTTTGCTGATTGTAGTATTTTTTATCAGGTTGTTTTGAAGCAATTTAAAAGTAGTGATCCTGCTCCAGCTGTTAAAAAGCTGCCTCATAATGATGCTTTGATGGCTCAGGTTTGCATGTTGTTGCTGCTGCCTTTTAGTGTTCATTATATTTAAATTTAATTGGGAATAGTTCTTTGTTTAGTTAAATTGCATGTATCATGCAGAACATCGTTTAGTGAATGTTATAATACATGACTTTGAGTTCTGAGCAATATGCAATAATCTTTTACTTTTAATTGTCTCATTTATAACAATTAAGTTATATTATGAAAATACGTTGTGTAAGTAAATGTATAATGTACGTGCTAACCTTAACATTGTTCCTGTCTTTGAATTGAATAATGAGAGCATGACCACATTTCTCAGTTTATATTATAAGAGGTATAACTTTTAGTAGTTGAAGTGGGCTTTTTATTTCCCTGTCGAGTTGGCTACAAAAACAAGTGCTGTATTTGTAAACATACAGAAATATGGGGTAATTGAAATTGCTAATAAACTGTTCATCTACAGGTAAACAGTCTTCGTCAGGAACTACAGCTTCTTGCTAGAGATAGATCAATCACTATTGTAAATTCAAGTGGGACAGGTGCTGGTTAACTACTTTCTTTTACATTTTTGTGAGGTTCCTTTTATTTCTTCAGCAATTTAATAAAAGCTGACGTGTTAATTTGCAAATCCCGTGGGTGTCTCCATACTTTGCACAAGCTAACCTGTGTTTCCTTGTTTTTTTTACTCCAGTGTTATTTTCTGACTTGTTTGAGAAATGCACAGGTGGAAAAAAATATGTAACAGTGATTGTTATTGTTGTGGTGGGATATGGATACGTCTGGTGGAAGGTAATGTCTTTTATTCTCTCAATCGTTGATTTAAGTAACTGGATGCTGTAGTAATACATTCAGGTTGGGAACTTTTAGGGATAAAAATTGAATTTTTTATTGGTGCTTTCAATAAGTGCTAGCTGCTATATGAACATGGATCCAACCATGATCTCAACTTTTGAAATTGAATATAGTAACTGGATAACGTGATGGATGGTTGATATTTGGGATGGAGAGAAGCCTAGTTGGAGAGGCTTGGGGGAATCTGAATTCTTGTTTATACCCTCATGCCATAGGAAAGTTGTGAAGGGACCCCCACTATGACTGTTTCATATGCTGCAATATTGGGATTATAAAATGAAGTTTTGGCTTCTGCCATTGATGGATGTCAAGCATATGATTGAAAGTTTTCCAATCTTGTAAAATATATAAACCCTTTTTGAGATGGTATTTTCTAAAAATTTTATTATGATCTGTTCGCATAGCAATCATTCATGTTTGTTTGAGTTGTTGCAAATAATCTTTTTAACTTAGCCAAATTGCATTTATCATTCTTTTCTTAGAATTGTCTTTGCTGGTTTAGTTTTAGCTCAATTATGTAATTGCTTGCTGTTAGATGATTGTTAGTTGTCAGGTTTGCATGGGAGTGAAAAATCCAGGAACAAAGTTTGTATACCAAAAGTGAAAACTCTAAAAACTGAGAGAAAATCATTGACATTGTTGGGTAGTAATAGTATAACAATCTACATGTATTATTGCTCCAACTTCTTAAAGGTTTTGTCCGCTCTTATGCAAAGGTCTGTCATTGTGCATGAAATTGTCTAAACTGAAGTTTATGCCAGCAGTTGGATGCTTGTTCACATTTTGTCTATCTTTTTTAACAATTAATCTTACTGTAATCTTATTACCTTACTTTCTCCAAATCTTCAAGTTCCCACTCTTATGATTTAGTTTTATGACTCTTGTTTGCTTGCAGGGATGGAAGCTTCCTGATTTGATGTTTGCAACTAAACGTAGTTTGTCTGATGCTTGCACATCTATTGGTAATCAGATGGGAAAGCTGTATGGAACCATTGATGTAATTTTTCTTTTCTATTGGATAGTTTCTTCTTCTTAGTTTGTGTCAAAACCAGTCATTTCTTTTAGAGATGACAATGAATGACAACTGTCTGTTGGGTATAATAGCTATATAGTATAAAGTAATATATCAAGTAGCAAATGAGTAAATATTTTTAATAATAAAACTATGTAGTATTTATTCGGATGTTTGTGGACTAGAAAATATACAAAACATATGAACTTGATGAGGATCTTAGTTTGTTCTTTTTTGGATATCGAGCCCATGTGCGAATCCTCTAGAATACTGGAAGTGCACATTATGATATGTATCCTTTATGGGACTTTTATCGATGCAATATAATGTTTTTATAAATAGATTTGGTAGTAAACCTGCTTAACTCTAATTTTATTCTCTCTTTTATGACTGCTTTCAAATAATTTTTTAGCTTGATTTGATCCTTTATGGGACTTTTATCAATGACAATATAATGTTTTTATGAGTAGATTTGGTAGTAAACCTGCTGAACTCTAATTTTATTCTCTCTTTATGACTTCTTTCGAATTATTTTTGAGCTTGATTTCTCTTTCCAGCCTTTTTGAGTTGAATATTATTCATGTAAATATTTTTTGACAGCTTTAAGTGCAATATTTTTCATCATTAAAATTAGTATATTTCCATTGTCAAAATATATTTTTTCCTATATTTCAAACATTATTTTAGTGGAACTTAGTGTGGTCTATAAAAGATAATGCTTCTAAATCTTGTTTTCTGGTCTGATTAGTTTTCTGACTTTCTCCGTCCATTCAGAATAATACTAACAGTTCTTTTACCGTGGATAGTGAAAATGAATAATATTTAGTTATCTACAATGATTTCAGGATGTAAAGAAGAAATTATCTTCAAGAATGAACCGTTTAGATGAAAGTTTAGACGAATGTGCTGCCCTTACTGAAAGCACCAGGGAGGAGGTAAGTAAAGATTTTATGATTTCTAGTTTTTCCTTCTTCATTGTTTAACATATGAATATCTTCTGTTACAGATATCTGTAACTCAACAGAAGGCAGATACAATAAGTGGAAATTTCAAGTCTGTTCATGTTGCAGTCCGTGTTCTGGTAAATCAATTGCTAGAATATTTTTACTTTTAATTTTGTTGTTGCTTGTTTAACTTAGCTTGATTACTTTTCTTCCCAGGAATCTAGAATTAAAGAAATAGAAGAGAAACAGGTATAGTCAATTTGATTTCAGTCACTGCATAATTTAATTTTTTATGCTATGAATATTGGTTATATCCGTGATTTACTATTTACTAACTTTAATCCGTGTAGGTGGCCACAACCGAAGGAGTAACCATGTTGTGTCAATTTACAAAGACTTTGGAAAATAGCAGAACCACAGAGTATATCCAGGCATGAACCAAGCGTTTGTTGCAATGTTTTTTTTATTTGTTTGGCTTGGTTTTGTGGTCTGAACTTCAGATTTGGGTTCTATTATGTTACTGTTTTTTTTACCATATAATTTGCTAACACTTCTGTTTTTAATATATAGCCATCATCATCCAGTTCTTCCAGGCCAGCCATTGAGCTACCACCCGTTTCACCCTCTTCGAGGGTAAGCATTTTTCCACTTTCATTTTATGAGTGTAATATGACTTCGGGTGAACTGTTCTTGTCAATTAGACACGCCGGTATATTATGTTGTAAATTTATAGGATGTCTTGCTGTTAGTTTAACAGTATATTTTATTCATTGGCCTAGAAAATAAAGCTGTAAGCTAAAGAATGAATGTTGTCATCAAGTTTGGTTTTGTATTGTAGCCCCCTCACCCCCTCCCGAGGACTTTCACTTGTCCACTTCCTTTGAAAATTGTTCCTATGCTTACTCCTAGTCTGTATTATACAGGGTTCACAGTCGGGTTCGTCTAGGCTGTCACTTGAGCTACCTTCTGTTACGCCATCAGCAAAGGTAACTTCTATATAGAAATTATACTTCCTGGGTATGCTTAGTCTTAGTATCTGCATGGTTCGAAAGGTGGACAGTAGGGGAGTTAAGATGAAGGTTACACTTGCCTACATGAGAAGCTGGAAAACAAAATGTACTTATTTTCAGTTGAGTCATGACTTAAATATTTTTTTCTTCATTCCAACTTATTGTCTCTTGCTCAACCAAGCAAACCCTGAATCTAGTAATGCAGTTGGTATTTGGAAAGAATCACATAAACACATCCAAATTATGGGTGTGGCTGTTGGTGTATTTGTTTATTCATGCTCCTTGTCAAGACTTTCCCATCCCTTCCTCTCATATAAGTTCTTCTACATAAGGGTTTTGTCATTTTTGTCGTCTCTCAACTCATCCAAATCCTTCATATAAGTTTGTGCAGTCTTTGTAACTGTGTTTTACTTTTAATTGAAAGCTTTTACTGCTTCACTACTTGTGCTAATTGCTAATTTTTCCTACCTTTTTGTTTTTTTAACAGGATGGATCGCCATCAACAATATCGACTGATCAACCATCTCCATCGAATTCTGGTGGATCTGTCCAGGTTTGCAATATTCTGTTTTGCTTACTCAGATTAATTTACTAGAGAGGTGTGTGGGAACGGTTAGTTGTTTTTACATGACATGTTTTTTGCTACCGTGATTTTTAATTTTACATATTTGTGGGATGTGTGGCTAAAGGTTGACAAGTTTGTGTTCGTATTGGTTAAATGATGCATTTTCCTTGGAAAACCCAGTTTTATTTTTATGGATGTGATTTTCACAATTAAAAAAATATTTCCCATTTGATTACAGTTGTCTGTAGTTGTAATTTAAATTCGTGTTTGCATGATTTTATTGTCTGTGTTACCCACATTTTTCTTAAATATATGTTGAGTTTTGACCTTGTTAGTTTGGAATGTCTTTTCAGGAGAGTAGAACCAATGGATCTAGTTCTGGCTTGTTTGGGCTGGGTAGGTTATCTGGCGTCTATGCTCCATTTCTGAGCAGAACTCTGAGTGCCACAGATTCAGTAGTCCAACAAACTCGTTCGACTAGTTAACAGTAATAGCATGTCCTTTCTTCCTCTTTTTATTCTGCAGTAAACAACTATAGATTATTGGACCTATGGTAGGGGTGAAAATCCTCACCAGTTGGTGTCTGTTCAAAAGACGTATGCACCATCAATTATAGTATGCCCAGACCAGATTATAAACTGTCTGGGCATTGAATTTTGCAGAGATGTTTCTCTCGAGTTTCATTAGGATTAAACTAAATAAGAATCTGTCCAATATTAAACTGGGAAAGCTGGTCAAGGAAAGAGTGACTATTGAGTTGTCGTGAACTCTTTTTGTTCAGCCTATTACTCTGAATTTTATACAAATCTTGTTAACAAATTTTCGCATAGCTCTAATAATACCACAACGGCCTTAGAAACCGTTGTAAGTGCATTTTGTTGTTCGGATCTTTCTGTTGTAAGCAGGTCTACATTTTGATAATGGTTCTTTTAAATAGATTTTCCATATGAAATTGGATGGAAATATTATTGGTGCTTTAGCAAATCTACATATTTAAATATAAAAATAAATATTTAATAAATATTTTCTACACAAATAATTCTTGATGAGAAATTACAACTTGATGAATAATGTAGACATACTTGTCAGGACATGAGCCAAGGAAAATTAAAATACTATTAGTAATTTTTATAGTAAACTAGTCATTGAATTGGTTTTGAGATTCATTCAATGTTTCACTACATAACTGATTAAAAACTTCTGTAAGGAAGTAATTAAATTATATAATTACTATTATGAAATGTTTTAAATAGTAAAATAATTTATATAATGAGAAAGCAGATCTTTTTAATTGTACATTTATACAATGATTAAACTGTTAGTCATTAATTAAATTCAGTAATAGTTGAGAAGATTATTCATAGTTATGTGAGTTTTAAATTGTTTATTTGTTTCTTAACTTTAAAATGTTTTAGATTAAATAAAAGATAAAGAAAATAGATTAATTCTTTTATTCAAAACAGTATTTTGCATTATATTTCAGTAGTTTTCGATTGGTTTAACGAGAGTTCTTTACCGATTATGAAATGATCTTACTTTAATGTTAGCTAACAGTTAACTAGACATTCTTAATAAAATTGATGGATAACAAAACCTTAATTACATTAAACTGTGGTAATGAGCTCTCTCAATTATTCTCAAATTTATAGCCTTGTCCTTCACCAGTCACCAATTAATTATATAGTGAACTTTGCTAATATATTAAAAGAGATATAAATATATTTATTATATTGAACAAAAAAATTATTTATTATATGAAGTCGTTTAAGTATTATGTACCCTTATAATAATATATTTACCAAATATACATTAATACATTTATATATTTAAAATAAGAAAATTTAAAAATGAATATTGAATATGAAATAATTATATATATAAAGAGAGAGATAGAGAGAGAATAATAATACTACAAATAGTATAAATGATGATATATTTACTACATTTTTAATTTTTAAAAATAAATATACATAATAACCTAATAATCTATACTTGCATATGACGACTGTATTATCTTTTATGGACGTTTCTTTGTTGCATACGCTATTTTTCTTTTTACAATTATATAATTATCATGACAATTGGTATATTATGATAATTGAAATATCAACAGTTTTCTAGAAGTAAATATAATTTTAATCATGGAATTTTTATTTTGTTGAGTAATAAGAAATTAAACATTGTTCGTGTTTTCCCTCATACATATATTGTCGTTTAAATAAAATATGTAAAATAACATAAATGTATATAATAAGCAGTTGCTATCCTTTGGTTATTATTATTATTATAAAAAATTAAAACAAAAGAGAGTGGGAGAGAGACTTCAATCAATTTCATTTAATTTATTTTTCATGAATGATAATAAAGATGATGAGAATGGCGGGAGATTTAAGGGTATGGTTATTTTTCCCTCTCTTTCCCTTTGTGCAGCGTGCAGTAGTGACATTAGAAATGGTGCTCACAGGCAGAGAAAGCTTGATTCGATTAATCGGCAGACGGAGGCGCTTCCTCCCCAATCGCCGCTCTATTCTCTCCGATCCCATTCCTGATCCTAACCCGAACCCGAACCCCAGCCCGAATAAGGTATTGCATCGGATCTTTTTTAATCTCTTCCTTTGTGCTGATGTTTTGAGTGACACAGTCTCGTCGTTTTCATTTTCAGGTTGTTGAACAACCGTCGCAGCAACCAGATCAAAGCGGCGACGTACAGTGCCCTGTTTGCGGCCGCAACCTTCCCGGTGATGATCACAACCGCATAAACTCTCATCTCGGTATGTATGCACGCTATTTACGTTTATATTCTTGCTTACATCAATGTTTCTTTAAACTCTCTCATCTCGATTTTCACTCTCAGATGCGTGTCTCTCTCATTCACAACCAAAACCAGCAACAAAACGAAAGCTTTCCCAACGCACCCTCCTTGAGTTAAACTTTTCCCCATCCAATTCCAAACCTAAACTCCAGAGTCTCTCTCACGAATCTGACAGTGTATCCTTCCTTCCTCTTCCAAACAACGGCTGTGAAGAAGAGGAAAATTGCGATAAACAAGAACCGCCTGAAAAACACGAGACTGGAGTTAACTCTACACTTGTTGCCATTTCCTCATCTTCCTCGCCCGTGAACAGTGGGGTGCCTGATGATTTTAAACCAGTTGATGTGCTTGGTGCCACGCTTGAAACTTTCATCGTTGGCCGGAGGCACGCTGATAATCCAGACGAAATATGTGCTGGAACCGCCATATCTCTTTTGAGGGACCCTCAAAATGTTAAGGACCCCAAGGCCGTTAAGGTTTGTTTCTTTTTCCCTCTGTAATAGTGGTATCTTCTGTATGTAGTTTGAAGGAGCTCATTTTTGCTCTTGGTTCAGGTTGTTTCTGGGGATTCTGCATGCTGTAAGTCGTTAGGTTTTCTTCCCCGCCATCTAGCCCAGCACCTATCTCCTCTTATTGACAACTATGGCCTTGGATTTCAGGTATTTAAAATTTTAAACTGTTCATGAGTTGTTTATGTATTAATGTGCCTTTGTCACTTCTCTTTTTCTCTTTTAGTTGTGTCAATTGGATTATTGAAATAGAAGGTGCTTGAAGAGTGGATTTTTTCATTATGTGATATATAGAATATATCAATAATTGATAATCGGTGGCTGAAGTTTCATTGGATGAATATGAGATTAAAGGGATTTTGCAGGTGGTTTCAAGATTAAATTTGTGATTCTTGTTATTCTGCGGACAGGATAAGTTTAGCGTTTTGGGTTTGACAGCATATAAAGGAAACTAAAGGCGTTGTAATATAACTCAATAAACTACCTAATAGTAATGACTGACATTTTTCTAAAATTTTTGGATAAGTGCTCTAATTACGTCACGGCTGGCGTTCTTTTGAAATTACTGGCCTACTTGTTTAGTCTACTCATTTATTCTAAAGATCACTTGATAATTCTTCTAATTACTCAAAAAATTGTGGATTAAGCAACAATACTCAGCCTTATCATTTTTCTCTTTGGAACTTGTCCCAGGGGCATGTTACTTCTGTTCCAAAACATTCTCTTGAAATCGTCCCAATTCAAGTTACGTGCCACAAAACAGCAAATGGTGAAAGCGAGTACGCTGATGAGACCTTTATATGCTTATGGAAAAATGTTCAACATGTTAAATTTGAAAGCAGGAATCCCCCTTCAACTGTAAAGTATCAGCTGAATTTTTTTCTTATGCTACAAGAAGCGTTAAGAAATAATATTCACCTTTTAACTGAAGATGAGAAAACCTATATGGGTATTAATACTTGTGACTTTTATTTTATTTTAAATTCTTAGTCAGATATTTTCAACATTGTCTCATCTATGGATGATTGGACAGATTCATTCACTTTACTCTCAAATGAAAGTCAGAGGCTTTTTATCCGGCTATACACTAGAAAAGGTTATTTGAATTTCATACTTATTTTAAATTCCGGTTGTCTTCCATCGGGCACTAAAACTTATGTCACATCACGAATGTTGATGCCCTGATTATTCATGTCGTGACAGTCCCACTCGTCTCTGAAAGAAATGCTTCTGTTTGTATCCAAGTAGAGATCTTTTTGTGCGACTTGTTATAAGAGAATATGCCTATGGTTTAAAGTGATTTTCTGAGCTGCCTATTAATCATCTTTGAAGTTTTTGTTGATTTCGAATTGATACATTTTTCGTATTGGGTTCTCATGAAGGACCTTGGTTTCGCATGTCTAGCATTTCGTATTCTGAAATAGAGGATACTCAAAAGGCAGTGAAGGAACTTGCTGGTAATTCAATATAATTTGTAAGGTTCATTTCTTCTTTCCATGCAAATATGATTTGATCTTTTGCTATTAAATCTTATTCCACCTTTGTAACCTGTATCTTTGGTATACATATCGCAGAGAAAGAATACATACATTTTATTGAAGGTGCGAATCAACTATGTATGAGTGATGTGAAAGATATCTTGAATGTCCTCAATGTTTCTGAATTGCGTGAAATTTGGAGCATTTCGCTAAAAAAGGTAAGAATTAATTGCTTGTTTTAAGACTACACACACGCACATAATGTTTTTCTTATTAATTTTTATAGTAGGCAGTTGGTCGTTGTGTGCAAGTTGCCTGTGTATCATTCTCTTTTTGCTATTAAATAATAGTTGTATCCTCTGATACACATTAAGTGATATGAAATTGCCTGTTCTGAAATCTGTCGTGGTCAAATTTATTGTTTTCTGAAGGTTCTGAGTTTCCCGTTTGTTACTTTGCTTCCAAAGAAGTTAAGGGCAATGACATTAGTTGATGTTCAGTGCTACCTATTAGGTTGTTGCTTTTTTTATTTTGTTTCTAAATTAAATGAGTGCATAAGATCGTTGCCTTTAAGTTTTAGGAAAAATGATTTGGTAGGATTTGCGTTCATTTGATTTGATCAGTTACACAGCTTATCTTGTAGTGCAAAATGTTGTCAAATGGATGGTTTGTACTTATTGGGTCAATTGTGCAAGTTAAGTGTCAATATTTCAGTTCTTACATTTTCTTGACACATCACCATCCCTTTTTTTTTTGGTTTACTTTTTTTGAGTTTGTTATCCTTATAGGAGTGCATCCTGAGCATAATGTGTATTCTGTGACAAGTGAGTGGAGCTTTTTGGATGGATCATTCTAAATTTGGTTGTATCCATTGTAGAAGTTCCTAAATTGAATATTGGCTTCTGATGACTACATAGTAAGAGGGCTGTGTGGACAGATACGGGCCAAACAATTGAATATTTTTTGTTTCTCTATACAAATCTAGACGTTAAAAAATTAATTAGGTAATGCATCTGATGTGTGTTATTTGCTGTCTCCTTGTCAGTTTTCTTATGAACTAGCTATTAAATGTAGTATATTCTATTAATGTTCTAGGGTGGTGGTCATGGGTTGAAGAAGCAGCATCTGATTTCATCCATTATTTCTAGAGACGCTGGTGTACCTTGGTATTAAACTTCTAGTTGTGCTTTTATAATTTGTGGAGCAAATATGTTTTATTTAATATTTGCTTCCCGTTGAATGCAGGTCACAATTATCAACTATGATTTTGGAAAGATCTGGTTCTTGTATTAGGATTTCATCAAAATCTGAGTCTCTTATGTGGCGTACTGAGGTGCCTCTTTGATCTCTGCTAATTTTGATTAAAGGATTTAGTCAAATTGGATCATATTTAGGTCTGATGTAAACGATATTCCTTTTGCAGAGACTTTTCTTCTTAAATGGAGAACAGGATCTGTCTTCCTTTCTACTTGTGGATATGGGAAAAGTTAAGTATCCAGCTTACAACTGCATAATATCAGAACCAATTTTCTCAAATCGCAGGAATCTGCTCTCTTATGAAGAGGTACATATCCAAGTTCAGAGGTGTTAGTGGTCTTCCGTTCCTTCTTCCATATATGACATTAGGTTTTCAGGCTATTGAAGTGGCGCAAATTATGGATGAAGCTCTTGATACAAACAAAATTGAAGTGGTATTAAGGTGCATAAAGCTAGCTGAATCCCGTGTATCTACTGATTTTCCTGACCGGTACTCAACTTCTGAATCAGTATCTTCAATTCGGCACTTATTTACAGCATCATGGGTATACTCCAAAGTGGTCACCGTGGGGATTTCTTTCCTTGAGCAGGAGCGCAGGTATGGAGTTTTTGAGGTTTATTAGCAAACCCTTAAATCTTGTTCAAATGGATACATAATGACATCAAAACCTATACAACATGTAGTAAACATGTATGAGAGTGAAGTCTTTAAAATTCATGGTAAAAACGTTTTGGAGCTTGTGTAGTATGGTATTATTACAATCAGTTTTAGGAACGGCGATCATAAATCAATGGAGCAGTAGAGTTACAATAAATCAATGCAAATTATCCTCAATTATTTATCTACTGTTCCATCCACTCGACAAGGACTCAGTTTTAAGTCTAGTCTACTTACTACCTACGACAAAAGTGGATGATGGTATTTTAGCTTTTAATGGTTTCTGGTTTTAGAATTTATTAGATCCTTCCATGGATGACTGTATCTAGCACTATAATGCTCTTTAGTTGTGAGCTATCATAGTTTAACTATGAACCCCATATAGTTAAATCCTAATAGATACGAGGATATGGGAAATCCTAAGAGACCAACACATGATATGGCTTACATACTTTTAAATGTATTTATTCTAGAATTTACACAACAATAGCGACTTCTTCCCCCATCTACTTCAACCACTTTTCTTTCTATTTACTGGACAAACAGTTTCTGTAAAATAAAAAATAGTAAGATCAATTCCTTGCACCATAGTTGTTATAAAGTGAATAATGTAAACATAAAATCTAGTTGAGTTTCTCTATTACTACAGTTGCAGTGAAATGCAAAATCAGAGGAAGAAGATTTTCTTCAATTACACAGAACAGAACTGATACAAACCCAGTTGTACAAGCCCTAAAGAATCTTGTTGCGTGAGCTAGTGGCCAAAACAGAATTCATTTGCTGCAACCTGTGAGCACTTAGTAGTGATGTGGTACTTTTCAATACCAGAAGTACTGCAAACCCCAATCTATAGGAGAAGAAGCCCATTTTGCTGCCAGTTGCCCATGCCATGAATAGTAATACAATCTTTGACATTGAGACCTACAAGTATTCGAATCACTATTTTGTGGCCAATCTCCTTTTTGTGGATCTAAGACTTCTATGTGAAAAGTGTCGAAATAGCTGTGAATGTGTGAAATACAGTTAGCAGACCAGCTCACATTGTTACAGTGGAAACAATTTGAATGTGTCCTATGTGATGGGTTTTTGCTGTATCTATTTCCTTGAAGCTGTATGAGTCATGTCAGATCCCTGTTTCTTGTTACTAATGATGTGGAGAAGTAGAAGCTAGAACAAGTGGTGGAACCACGATTGAATGTTTCTTGCAGGTCTTGGTTCTGCCCTGGTGGCACCAATATCTTATGCTTCTTTATGTAATGATTCCGGCAAAGCCTTTGATTCTGGTGATTACTGTCTTTAAGAACCAATTTGAAATGTGATGATTACTAATTCGCTGATGCTCTCTTATGTTATATTTATGTTGAAACTGATCATACAAAGTATTCAAACAAACCTGTCCTAAGCTGCCTGGTCTATTTTCTCTAACCACTAGCACCATAAAATCTGGTCAAGTGTGATGATCATACGATTGCTATGTGAACTTATGTGTATTTGAATGCAAAGTTTCAGGTTTCTTTGGGCACACCTCATTGCTTTACTTGCCTCCTGTCCACTTATTGTCATTGATTTATCAACTCTAGTTCTGCACAACTCATGTTCCTGCACCATTTCATCCTCAGCCTCAACAATAGATTTTATCCATATTTACTGAGTGAAATAGCGTCACATATAAAAGATGAACATAGATCGTGCTCCTAATGGAATGAACTCCAATAATGTAACGCCTCCATACAACCTTAACTCTAAGGATGTTAAGTAAGCAAGATTTTCATTTATGTAGAAATAGATGGAGCATATGTATTTGCTTACATGGGTTCATCGAAGAACTGACATTTGTTTTTCAGGTACACTGACGCAATTAATTTGCTCAGATGGCTGCTAAATGTTTTCCCTTCTGATTTAAGAAGAGGATATTGGACACTGAGGTTATCAATTGATTTGGAGCACCTGGGCTTCATTGATGAGAGTCTCCAAGTATCTGAAAACGGGTTGGTGGATCCATGGGTACGTGCTGGTTCAAGAATGGCACTGCAAAGGCGGGTTCTTCGTCTAGGTAAACCACCAAGGCGCTGGAAAGTTCCTAGTTATTCTAGGTCTGCACTGCAGAAGATCCCTCAGGTAATTTGCTTATTGTTTTATGATTCATTGATTCTTACCTATAATTTGCTTGTGTCCTACTCTCTTCAAATTAACATTTAACAAGGCCTTCTCATTGTGGCTGTTGTAATGATTCAGATTTTTGTTCAAGGGAGACCATTGAATTCTGATTTGGGAGGAAAGAGTAGGTACTACAATGAAGAGGGGAAACAATGTGGAGTGGAAGAGCTTGCTTTGAATTACTATGCTAGGGATGGAGGTGGGTGGCAAGGTGTTCACGCAGAGAGTGGGATATGGTTAACCATTTTTGGGCTACTTATGTGGGATGTCATATATGCTGATGTACCAAATGTCTTTTATACTAGATTTCAGGTACATTTTATTCAATTAATTAACCCTCCCATCTTTCTCAGCTTTCAACTTTGTGATGCATTACTATATTTTGTGTACCATGTCTTGGAGATGTTGTGGAATAAAATTTCCACAGCAGTTTCGACTATATATAGATTGTTAACAAAGGTCATTTTCAAGTTTTGCTTTTCCCTTTTTACCTTTCTCTAGTTCCCTTTCCATTGTTCCTCTACGTTACCATTTTGCTGAGCCTTTTTCACTGGTGCTCGAGTTCACAATCTGAAGTTGTCTTACAAGTCACTTCTCAGAAGCTGCTTCAGGGAAGCCTCGTTGGCTCCTCCTACTTTAAAATTAAAGCTTGACAAATTACGGGATAGTGGATTTTTTTTTCTTTCCATGGACTTCTAATTAAGGGCATAACTCTTACCATCATCCATTATGAACCTGTATTTTCATGGTTATTTTGTTGTAGTTTAACCAAAGGCATTTGTTTAACTGTGTTATGCTAGAATTACCACTTTATGTTGATTATTTGTACTTTTGCCTTTTACTCAATTAGGGTTAAAAAAAGATTGTTATAAGACTCGTGTTTAGTGTTTGTTATGTACAGACATATTCACTCATTGTAATTTTACTCATTGGTCTTGAATTTACAGAATGCTCCTTTAGATTTTGGTACTGATGGTTTTTATACTTCAAGAAAGAGTGTCATAGAATCCCATCTGCAGCAGATTCGTGATGGCATGGCTGAGGAGTTTCTTATTAAGTCATGGGAAACACATATTGGAACAGCATGTAGAGGAGTTAATTGGGACTCCCATTCTTTGGATGAGCTTCGCGCTGCTGTTACTTGTGTTGGGGGCACTTGTTTGGCATCTCTCTGCCAACTTCTGGCTCAAGATTATCGGAGCTGGTCTAGTGGGATGCCTGATTTGCTGCTATGGCGTTTCCATGGAGAATACAGTGGTGAAGCCAAACTTGTTGAAGTTAAAGGCCACAGTGACCGACTCTCCGAGCAGCAGAGAGCATGGCTATTGCTGCTTATGGATTGTGGATTTTCGGTTGAGGTTTGTAAAGTGAAACCGTTGTAAGTTGCTTATTATTACTACTCACGTTGAAGTTTACTCTGGTACATTTGACGAAGTTCATTATTCATTTACAAGCAATACTCTTGGAAAGAAGAGGAACGGCTCTATATGACATATGAACTACTCTACTCTTGACCGAAAGTAGTAATAGGTGCCCAGGCAGAAGAGGAGGGTATTTCTTCTTCTATCCTCATGGTTACTTCCTCTTATATTTATTTTTAGATTGTCCAATCTGAAATATATTTTTAAATTTTAGATTGTCCAATCTAAGGAAGATTTTCTGATTGAAAAATCTGAAATAGATTTTTGAATTTTATAATCTGGAATCCAATCCATAAACAATTTGGACATTTTCCCAAACTATAAAGGTGCAGGAAGGAAGTATAAAGGTGCTATACGAAATTGTAGAGAAGCAAATGCCAACAGAGCCAATGAACCACTGACGCAATGGAGAGATTGAAATACGTTCATGCAGTAATTCTTGTTGCTGATTCTTCATCTAATTATGCAATTATTTTTTCTCATGCTGATTCTTCATTTAATTATGCAATTATTTTTTCTCTAGCTGATTCGTCATTTAATTATTCGGTTCCGTGCCTTATCAAGTATTAACTTTATTTATGTTAGGGATATTACTCTGGTAAATTAAAGTATCATTGTCCATAAATGAAAATGATCAATCGCACGAGCAATGTAATAGGAACAACCCCACCAACACATAAGAAGTGACCCTTTTCAACTCTTTTGTCTTTGTCAAAACTCTGTAGCACAGCACAGCATAGCATAGTAAACATCCTTTACGTATGTCATTCCGTCTCTGTTAAGGTATGTTCATTTGATAGGACCTATCCCTGATGAGTGAAGTGAATGTATATTATTCGTGTCCATTAAAGTTAAGCTACATTCCTCCTTTCTACAAGAAATAAATAAGTTAATTAATAATATCATTAATTTAAATTCTATTTTTAAATATTCGATCAAATAATATAAGTACTAAGTTTTAACGATATTGCAAGTTACTTAAGAGTTTTACACTTTCTGACGAATGAATCTTTATTTTGTTACATAAATGCATCTATTTGCACGACTAATGTGAAAACATTTCATTAATACATTCCACAACAAGCAAAAGATACAAAAATGAATAAGCAATTTATGTACTCTCAAAGTTGATTCATATTTCTTATAATTAGAATAAAATAATAAACTCATTTGTTTCTTTATAAGGCACTGGGGGAGTGTTAAGTAGGGTGTAGCTAATAAGATTAAAGAAGTGAACAGAAAGCTTGTTCTTTCCGTTTGATTTTGTCGATGAGGCATATTAAGTAGGTTTGATGAATAAAATAGGAAGCTTTTGATTGTGGTTTGTGGCATGTCTTCGCTTTTTGAATGGGCGTGTCTTTTTTCGTCCAAATTTTTTTGTATATTGACTATGTAAAATAAAATTTCAAAAAGAAAAAAAAATCAATTATACGTCTTATTATAAGTTTTACATCTATTAAAAATAAGATAAAACCAATTTATAATATATAAGTAGATACAAATCTTATTTTATAAATTAATTTTGTGAAGTTTCACTTCTTAATATAATATTAGAATTATGGTTAAAATTTATTTTAATGATATTATTATTATTGTTATTTAAAAATAATATTGATGTAAGAAGTAGTAGGGATAAGGAATTAGATAGTGCGATGGAAGATAGTGAATAAATAAATAGAAGAAAAAGAAAGAAGATGAATAGAAGAAGAGGGGAGTGTCCCAGGAGCACGAGGTTCTCATCATCTCTTTCTTTTTTGTCCACACACACACAACACAACAAAACACATAACACAATCAATAAATGTCTCTTTACTCAATTCATATCCACATTCCCATCGCAATTCGCAATGCAATCGATACTACCCATTGCCTTTTCCTCCCTTACTAATTATCACCACTAATATTCTTATCATCTTCACACCTTTTTACTTCTATATCATCAACTTAATTAATCACATCTATCACATTTTTTTAAATAATTTCCAATTCCTATTCTTCCAACTTTTCAATTATTTTACTTTCAAATTTTTAAAAATAAAAAAATATAATCGTTCTAATTCAATAACATTATATTTTTCTTACAACATTGACGTTTGAGTTGATAATATAAAAAAAAGTTTAATATAATTAAATTAAAATTTATTTTTAAAATTTAAAGAAAAAAATATGAGAGTTTGTATCAAATTTTAATTTTACATTCAAAAATTAAGAGTGCAAACGTATTTGACTCATAAATTTAATAACAATGTGTTAGCATTGTTAATCTTTTTAAACGGTAAAATAAATTTATTAACCCTACGTTATCAATATATTTAATTCTTAAAACTATACTGTATATTAATTTTTTATCGTATTTTTCTCAGGATTTATAGCGTTTGTTTTGGACCTAGTATTAAAATAAGAAAAATAACTGGCTTCTTAATGAGATATTAAATATTTATATAGATATTTTAATTGTTGGGTACAGAAAGAAACCCTTTAATCTCATTTATTGCTTTATTCTTTGGCTCAGAATTTTATATTGATATATTAAGATGCAGGAGAAGAGGTAACCGTGTTTCTTTCTTTGTGTCTTCGTTCTCCTTTCTGTTCCTACAACGAATGCTCGGACACACTACAATAATCTATTGAAAAGGGTTGAACTTGGACGCACGAAAGACACCATGTCCAACCATGATGACATGAACCCTTTTGATCAAATGGACGAAGACGATTTCTTTGATGAAATTGATTACCAAAACCATGGTGGGGATGCTGCTCTTGATGAATATGAAATGGTTTGTTTTTTTTCATTTCCTATTCTCTTTTTAGGTTTGCTTTTTTATTTTTAATTTTTAGTTGTTTTATTTATCTATTCATTGAACTGAGAGGGAGTTTGTTTTTTTTTTTTTTGTGTGTGTTTGGTGATTGGAACAGCTTACTAAGGTAACTGATACATCAGCTGCTCAGGCAAGAAAGGGAAAGGACATTCAGGGAATTCCATGGGAGAGGTTGAACATATCAAGGGAAAGGTACAGGTTGACAAGGCTTGAGCAATACAGGAATTTTGAGAACATTCTTACATCTGGGGATGCTGTGGACAAGGTCTTTTCCTTTCTGTTTCTTCTTTGCCCTTTTTTATTGTCCTTTGTTTAGGGTTGTTGGGAGGAGGGAAATAGCAGTGAATTCGTTTGACTAAATGTTTTGATGTTCAAAGTTTATTTATTTATTTTTCTCCTATTTCGGGTCCCAGGAGTCCAAGCAAATGGAGAAGGGTGGAAATTACTATGAATTCTTCTATAACACAAGAATGGTTAAGCCTACCATCCTTCATTTTCAGGTTTGTTGACTTTTTCATTTGGTGATGCACCTAGTTATTTTCCTGCGATTTGAATGGCTGATGAACTTTGCTTTAACATGACTTGAAAGTTGAAACTTGAGCGTGTGCAAGGATATTTGTTGTTTGGGTGGTTTCCTGTGTTATATAATTAACCAAAATGTTATGGATTGTGTGTGGCTGTACTTCTTGTACATTGATTTTCTTCGTGGACATTGAGAAACAACAGTGCTGTAGAAGATGGATTGGGTTTGTTTTATATTATATATCAAATAAAAATAAAACAAGCATGTGTCCATTTTCATTGGACACAGCGGTTCTGTTTCTCTGTATAGTTTGTGGCTTTACAAAAGTAGGTTTGGATTCCTTATCTAAATGATTTTCAAGCTTAATGTAATGGATTTTACTGAAGAAGGAAAAAGTCTACCCTAGTGACATTTATTTGTGACATGCAGCTGAGAAACTTGGTATGGGCAACTTCAAAGCATGATGTCTACCTTGTCTCCAACTACTCAGTTAATCACTGGTCATCTATAAGTGGTACCTTGTCTGAGATAATCAATTTTGCGGGGCACGTGGCCCCTACGGAGGTAATGCAGTCTCTTACACAATCTTGTTCATCTATAAAGATAGAGGAATTGAAATGTTATTTGTGTCTTTTCGGTGTTTTATGAATGCAAGACTTATGCGGAACCTACAGTTGATCTGTATACATGTATGGTTAATGAATCAGAGAAGTTATCATGGTTCTTTTAGAAAACGATTTAGTTGAGAGCACAAATTATAACGAATTTTATACTAGAACACAATCTAAATGGCTTCAGCATTGCTTTATTTAAGTATACATATCTTATTTCTTTGCTTTACTTAACTGTGCATTCTTTGGTCTTGTAGAGACATGTAGGAAATTTGTTGGAAGGATTTTCTCAGACCCAGATTAGCACATTGGCTGTCAAGGATAAACTTCTTGTTGCTGGTGGCTTCCAAGGAGAGCTTACTTGTAAGGTGAGTCCACATGATTTATGCTTCCAATACTCTATTAAAAGATGAATGACTTTGTATCATTAATAATATATTTATATATTGCTTGAACATCTATCCATTGGGAGACATTAAATTTTCTTGAATGTGCGGGTTGCTGTGAATAAATTCTCCCATGTAAAATATATGGCAGGTGGTCATAAAGGGCTACGTGTTCATTAAAAGAATAGCAGGTTATCAATATGGAATCAGTGCTATGTAGGGTTTTGTTGATAGCTGGTCCTTTGCATTAAGTTACTAAAAGTTTGTGTTAACTCACTCTTATTGTGCGAAAATTTCATCTTTTGATATGATTTTTATATGTTCTAAAGAGGGAAACATTTTTGTTAGATTTCATTTTCTGTTAGATTCCCTGTTAAATATTTTTGAACTTTGACTTTGAGGACTGGTATATAGATTTACTAGTGAATCTTGTGAACAAAAGATCTGTTTGGATCAGTTAGGCTCAAAAAAGTGTTTCTTGATATTCATTTTTATTTTACTGATAATTGCCGGAATACCATCGTATTTTCACTTTAAAATTACTACCTCTACTTGTGAGGAGCTTGGTCTCCCTTATTTCTAAACTCTTGTTTCTATCATAATTCACAATAACTTCTCAATCAAGCTCAACTTAGTCACTAGGATTAACTTGTAGTTATTCACCCTTGTTTTTTTGGGGGGTCAAACCTTCCTTTGTTTGCACATCTTGTGTTATTAGATATTTCGGATTCTATGATTGTGGTGTTTTACTTTTTCTCCTTTGTTCTCTTCTTGGGGCTTCCTTCTATTTGGGTTGGCAATATATACTTAGTATATAGATTAATTGTTCCATGTTATTGGGTATGTGATAGGAATCATTGCTACTGCGCAAGCCTACTATTTCTCCCCAATTCTCAATTTTATCATACTAAGATTAGGATTGTGTGATGCAACTTAGTGTCTATTCTGAATGCAGCGTTTGGATCAGAAGGGAGTAAGCTTTTGTACACGGACCACACATGATGATAATGCCATAACAAATGCAATTGAAATATATGACAGCTTGAGGTATTTTTCATACCAAGTTATATTTGTCTCTGTTTGAAACATGAACACGGCTTGATAAGAAAACTTTTGCAGTGGTGCAACTCATATTATTGCTTCCAATAATGATTGTGGTGTGAGAGAATATGACACAGAAAGGTTTCAGCTTTTGAATAACTTCCAGTTCTCTTGGCCAGTGAATGTAAGCACCTCTAAGAGAAATCTGACTTATGCAGTATATTTTTTTATTTTATTTTCTTTTTCAATTGCTGCTTGTTAGCTAATTATTCTCTCACTCAGGTTCATTTCAATTTCCCTTTGTTATAGTTCCTTCTTTCTTTTTTTCAGTTGGTTAGAAGAAAATATATTAGAAAGAGAAAAGAAAACAGTACCATAAGTTTCAGGATAAGAACTCTTAGAACTTAAAAAGAAAACCAAAACAAAGACACCAAAATACTGAAGTCCTATAACTGTAAAACCTAGTTAGTGTAGGAGTGTTGTCCAATCTCGTTGCATATCTTATATGTTGATTCCATGAAATAATGATGAACACTAAAGAGAAACCGCGTACACAATACTCTACCCATGACAAATTTAAAGGATATGATGTACCCTTGTAATCATACATACAAGCATTCCTTTCAACTCACATGCACTCTACAAACTATCCAGCCACATTGTTTTGATTTTCATTTTTTTTGTATTTCCAAACCCTTAAAAGGGGACATCGAGAAACTGATTCATCTCACTTGGACAAACTCATTTCTTGCTCAAAAAGTTGACCTTTGAAGAAGCTTTTGATTTCCAAATGGACTTATATGGAGATAATCTTTCCCTTGGAGGATAAGTGAGAAATTGAAATAAGATTTGTTTGAAATTTTGAAAAATACCACAGGAATTTAGGTTCCAAATGGCATGACTTGATTAAAAGGAAATAGAGCATAATCAATTAAAGCCAAAGATGGATTGAAGTTAACTAGTTTCCATGTTAAATTTTTTTCTTCTACTGTTTGATTGTCTTAAACTGATTTTCTTGATTTGAGCATGGCAGTTGCATTCACAATTTGTATGAACTTCAACTATTTTTTCTACATCATTTCTACTTCCAAGAAAATGCAGTTTTGATCTGCCTTGATTCCTTATGCAGCACACATCAATCAGTCCAGACCGTAAGCTTATGACTGTTGTTGGAGATAACCTAGATGGGCTGCTGGTGGATCCTCAGAATGGGAAGGTACTTGGTTTCTCTTCATCATACATTGTGTTGGAAATTTGTGTTCAAGTATATTCTTTTTGTCTTTTTCCCAGTGAATGCTGTCTTTGATTTTGTTCATGCATTTGCTAATGGAGCTGTATGGGTAGTGAATGTGAAACAAGTAAAACCTTCATTGAACATATATGCTATATAATATGGTCATACGGGTATTCATTGTTAAACATCTCCAAGGGATAGTGAATGCATGCTAGATATGAAAAGTGTTGGGAAAGGGAGATGAAGATACGAATATAATGAAATTAAGCATTATGTAGTTAGTTACCTTGTAGTTTTATACTTTCCAAAAACAGCATACCATGCTGAAGAAACTTCCACTAACATCTTTGTGACTTGTTTGATTTCTTAGACTGTTGCTACTTTGGTTGGTCATCGAGATTACTCTTTTGCTTCTGCATGGCATCCCAATGGATGTACCTTTGCAACGGGGAATCAGGATAAGACTTGCAGAGTATGGGATGTTAGACACTTATCTTCTCCTGTTGCCATTCTCAGGGGTAACCTAGGGGCAACCCGTTCTATTCGGTTTTCTTCAGATGGTCAATATATGGTGGTTGCTGAGCCTGCAGATTTTGTGCACGTTTATAGCACAAAGGCAGACTACAAAATACGGCAAGAGATTGATTTCTTTGGGGAAATTTCTGGGGTTTGTCTGAGTCCTGATGATGAGTGTATGTATATTGGAATCTGGGACAGGACATATGCAAGCTTGCTACAGTATAATAGGAAGCACCAATATCAATATCTTGATGCCTACTATTGATCTTTATTCCTGCCAGTTGATTTAGGAAAAATCATTGATGTTGATTTATAGAGCAGTTTGATATTCTAGGTCCTTCTCCTTTCTCAGTACTTGATGTAGGTCAGTCTGATTAATCAAGACCACAGCATCATAAGATAGTTGTACAATGCAATCATGCCTCACCTTCCCTTTATTTCTGAGTTTTTTATGTGAATGCCACCTGCAGAAATCACAAAATTGCATGGTTTTAAATTTTAATGTTATATACATAGTCTTCATCTGCATCTAACAGTGATTATAGTTTGGTTTATATTATTTGGAAAGCAAATGGTGTTCGGCTAAGCAACTTCTAAGATGTGGCCGTGCCTTGGCATGTTGAATGTCCTTTCTCTGGATAAATGCTTGGAACAAATTCTTCACTAGTATGTAAGTTTTATGTGGACTTAACTAAGTAAAAAATAAGTGCAAGTTAATTAGTGTAGTTTATATGAAAATGGTATGTTGAAAACATTTCTCTCCTTTTCTAAATAGTTTATATGTTGTTCATTAAGGAAACGTCATTGAATGCTTCGGGCATCAAGTTTTGTTATAATATGAATTGAAATCTATGAGAAGGGAGAGGGCACAAGGTAAAGAGAATAATAGTAAGAAGAAAGTGAAAAAATGTCCTATATGTGGAAAGGAAACAAAAATGGATAGAAAAATGGTGATGGGTAGTGTGGAAAAACGGTGAGAAACAAATTTAGGACTGTGAGATTCCTTTATTTTTAAATCAATGACAGATTTCGTTTATAATTTTCTCTTTTCCTATATCACCTTTTATGTCTTCATCAACATTTTCCCCTTTTCTCCTTTCCTTGGTAGTTTTTCTTTTTACAGTGCAATACTTTTAGAAAATTTATAAACATCTTTTTTAATTATAGATCACATTTAAGGATAGAAGTTATTCTCTCTATTTATCTAAAGTTCTTGAATATTAGTAAGTAAAAATACAAATTGTCTAACTAGTATTAATCATGGTAAAGACAAGTTGATTTATCCATTATACTATTCCTACTAGTGCATTTATTAAGAAGTTAACAATAACTTCAAAGTAGAATTTTTATGCTCATGCTAGTTCCTCTATTACAAGAAGTATCTTTAATATTTTAAAACCATATTTGTTTCATTCGATTTTTTAAATATGAGAACTTGATTTTTTGTGAGTGAAATTTGAAAAAAAAATGAATTTTTCATCTTCAAGACTTCTTCATGATTTGAGTGAATTTCATACCGGGTTTCTTCCAAATTTAAGTTCAATTTTCGTTTAGCAAATCCAATTTTATCTGCCAATTGTCTTCTACTATAAATTCATTTTTGAGCAAATTTTATTAGATAAATTTAATCTGATCAATGAATTTCTTAAAACTTTGTTTTTTTTATCAAAAATTATCATAGTAAAATTTATTGAGTCTATTGTGCTATTTCCTATGAGACTATTATCATACCACTTATAAATATGTAATCTGATCTAGTTTTATACTTATACTGAGGTTTTCAAAAAAATTATGTGAGGAGGAAAGGTTTGAAATTGAATGGTATAACACACTACTGTTCAGCTGGCCCATAGTTGTATACATCAACCACCTTGAACTGATAAGAGAACATTTATTTATTTATTTTTGTATAAAATAAGATTATTAAACAAAACTTTCTGTGAAACTTAAGAATACGTAATAAACTGAAAAGTTGTGTGAAGTGATTTTGGTGGTATATTCTAGTTCCTCTAAACACATGGTAGAGTATGATATGTGAACAACAGACAAAAATGGAGAGTGGGAAGGTTCCTGGTTTTAATGTGTTGTCATGCAGATAATAAGGAGATAAAGTGCATGAAATTGAGGTAAAGCTGAGAAAAAATATGCAGAGATAAAAAAAAAAAACACACACACACACAACATTGAAATATGGGTGATTTCTTAGGAGCTAATGTGTTAACTAGGAAGTTGATCAATCAATAACTTAGTGACATATCACATCACATAAAAATGCACAAAAAATTAGATTGAATGATTCTCCATTGTTTTCATCAAAATGCTCCTATTTTTTTTCTTCTGTTTAAAATAAAGAAGTGAGAAAAAAATATACACCATCTCTGAGCAACAAAGTACCAACTTATCATTCAGAGTTCAAAATGTGGACAAAAGAATAACAGAGTAATAAAGTTTATTTCGTCATCCTTCGTCACCCAGCAGAGTTAAATATTAAATAACCACATCATTTAATACATATTATAAAGATAAAATAATTACAAAAAGAAATAATTTTTTATAATTTTAAAAAAAATAAAAATAGAAAAGTAATTTTTTTAATTTTTTAAAAAATAAAAAATAATTTCAAATAAATATAAAAAATATAATGTCAAAGGTATATTTTTTTTACCGTAAGTGTATTGTTAGAAAAGGAAAATTTGTATCATATTTCTCTGAGATCAATCCTTCTTCTAACACAACATTTTAAGTTATTCTACTTTAAATATTTTAACTAATATAGTTAGATTTTTTTAATGTAGCATATTGAAATAATAAAAACCCTACCAAAAGAGTTAGAGAATTTGTTTATTTAGTATTGAATCAGCACATTTTCATAGGAAAGATTTTAGGCAAAAGGGAAAAAAATGTCTGTTCTGTTTGACTTCTTTTATCTGTTATAACGAAGAGATTTTATGATAAAGATTGAATCTTTGGGAATACAGAAAGAAATTAAAATAGGGTTTTGAAGGGATGGAATTTGATAGAGGCAATTGGAAAAATGGGGACAAAGAGACAGAGAAAGAGAAAGTGTGACAGAAGAATCCCGTGAATGAATTTTGGATCTTATGTTCTGATTTGTGACCACATTCACGCGCAACCCATGTTCGTTGGACCCACACCACACCAACAAAACAAATATATTTTCTTTTTTTTCTTGTATTTATTGAAAAAAATAAAAAAATTAAATAAATAACTGTATTGGATGTCTTATACATAAAAGAAATAGTTATAATTAAAAATAATTTTGAAAAAAAAAACAATGTATATCCTAAATAATGAAATCTTGTTATATTTTGTTACATGTATATGTTTATCCTAAATAGTTATAAATGTAATTATCTATAGTAATTTAGTAGGAAAAGTAGTAAATTAAAACGGAAATATTTTGTTAATTCGATTAGATTAATTTTTTAATGACAAAGATTATAAAAGTAAAATCATAATTAAATTATAGTTTTTTTAATCTAACTAAACAAGACAATATGAGAGTTATCATTCATCTTGGCTCTAATGTTATATAATTATATTCCTTAGCATTTGATGATTATGCTAATGCCAAACTTAATGACGAAATTCTAGGGTTTTACAAAAGTGTCTTGAGACTCCAACCTTTGGATTTTATTACAAATTTAATGAATAGGTACAACCTGTAAATATTTAAAATGTGGGGAAAAGTTTTTTCTATGTAATATTTTATTAAATTAAATTCAACCATTATTATTACTCTTTATGGGTGATAATAGTTTTAGAGAATATTTAAAGAGTATAAAAATTAATCATACATAGATATTATCATCAAAACAAATGGATCATTATTCGTTTAAAGAATGAAAATTTCCTTTATCTTTTAATAAGTTAAAACAAACAAGAGTACACTTTTTGTTTTAAAATTATTAATCATTTCAATTTTTTTTAAGTTTTCAATTAGTGGGACAAACCCAAAAAACCTATTAGAAAAAAAAAGAAACATGGTAGATATTATGTTGCTAACAAGACGGAATGAAAATAAAGTTGTATAAACAATATATCTACTAATATTGTGAAAGTTTTTTTATTCCGTCATTTAATCAGAACTATAAAGTTGTATTTATTATTAAATAAGTATTGATTTAACAAAAACATAAAATATAATTTCAGTCAAATATAAAAATTAGGAATAAATAATACATACTGGTAGTGTAAAAAGATGTATATATTTTTATTTTATACTTAACCTATTAGTCTATAAATTAACAAGATGAAAACATTTAGAATTGTATATATAAATGTCCTAAAATATGGTAAAATATGAAATAGTGATAAAATAACATACTTTTGTATTTCTTTAACACATAATATAATGAAAAATAGTTATAAAAGAAAAGAAAATATATATTTTGAGAAAAATAAAATAAAAAATAAGAAAAAGTAGTATGTAAAAATTTGTGTATAAAAAATATCATTTCTTTAAAATATGTGATTGGAAACAGAAGATTCTTAGGATAGCTTAAACTGAACTAACGTGAAGAAAAAGTTACAGTGGGAAAGTACAATTAATAGACTTGCTTCATCCTCACACAGTCTTTTCATGGTACACTTTGCTGTACATTTGTGGATTCTGCTACACATTCATTTACAGTGAAAAACAAAATGGAAAATCTTACAACGATTTACAATATTTTCACTAATATAAATGTTATTTTTTTATTAATTTATTATTTATTTGTTATTATATTAACATATTATAAATTTAATAAAGAAATAATAAATGTTATATGTTAAAATATTATTAAAAGATTTATGTTAATATATTATTATTTACTAAAATTCATTTATTGTACCGATTTTTGAAACGGAACTGCGGAGCACAATGCATTTTTCTTGGTCTATAAGATAATAAGTATTAACGTAGAAATAAACAAATTGAATAATATATAACAAAAAAATTTATGAATTATTGTGAAGATTTTGAGTATATATTGTTCTGAGTAGTCAAATTAAATATTAAATAGTATATATTATTGTGAAGATTTTAAGTTATTAATAACACAACTTCAGTACTTCAAGATAAGTGAAAAATCTTGCATTAAATAAAAATAAGTAATACGAATAATTTATAAACATAGTTTTTTATATTTAATTGATGATAAAAAAAATTGTGTCTTTTCTCGTAAAAATATCAGTAGTATCAGAATTTAGTTGATCTTAATAACAACTTGAATAAAAATGATATAAAATAAGTAAAAATTCTATAAAGTTTAAAAATGATATAAAATAAGTAAAAATTCTATGAAGTTTAAGAATTTTTTACATTACAAAAATGTTCATTTCAAAAAAAATATATTAGTATTTATATGATGTCTCTCTCTCCTTGAAAGATATTACAATAATTTCCTTATGTTTCAATTGTGTGGGTGTGGAAAAAAAAATTCTTAAAAGACCCACAAACAACTAATAATGAATGATAACATTTAAAAAAAAATGTAAATTTTCACATTAATTATATATTTCTAACTATGTTTGAAGTTTTAAAAATCAGAAATGTACTAAATCAAAGAAACACACTACTAACCAAAGTGAAAGTAAGTATAATTACTTTGACATTATTAGAATCTATTACATTCCAATTCATTATTTGTTAGACTTTGGAAGGACTTAAAAATTTAAAGAGATTATATAGTAACATTTTTGTTAAGAATATTTAGTCATCTTGCTTTTCAAACTTTATATATTATAATAAGCTTAAAACAACAATTATAGTAACAAATAAGAGAATATTAACAATATTAACTAAAATTTATCAGAAATCACAAAGTTTTACATCTCAGATTTTTATATTTCCTGAATTACACTTATCTGGCAGATGAAAATTGTACCTGAAGTGAAGATATTCACATAAAAAGCTACCATGATGTAAAAGTGGTAGCTTGTGTTGCCTCTCTTAGGAAAGTGATACACTGAAAATTTGAATCTGATTTTCATTTCACAAGATAGCAACATGGTTTTTGTCACCTTCTGCTATAGCTATAGCTATAAGATATCTCTTCATCTACAGCAAAGCATTCTTATAATAATAGACTGAATATGACTCAGGCTAAACAATATTTGCAACCAAAAAATTCTGATGACGTACTTCAATTATTTAACTTTCTTCTGTATAATTTTATCATTCACTCTCTTATTTTTTTATACACTTTTGCTTAAGTTATATTAGCATTTTATCTAGTTGCTGCTATATTATTTTTTATTGCATGTATACCAAATAGAATATTATTTTGATTTGAACTACAATCTCTCTCTAATAAATCAGAGTTTATTGTAGCAGATTAGAGATTCTTTTCTCTAGATTGAAGAGTGACTGTTTTTCTTTTCTCAAATTTAAAATCAGCAGAGAAAAACAAACCACATAGTATTTTGCAGAGACAAGAGATGGAAGTGTCATATTATCAGTAGTTTAAACTAAAAAATGGTTCCTTCTCATAGAGGCATCAAGATCAATGCATCATATCATTCAACAACACCATTCTCAGGAATAAAAAAACTGTTCTCAATTTGAATGATAGTAAAACTACAAAACCTCACAAGGAAACAGTTAACACGTATATACATGTTCACAAAATTATTCTTTGAATTTACACTAAAAAAAATGCATATTTAACTCACTGAATATTCGAAAATGAGAGAAAGGAAAGGCACAGGGAGGTAGAGGTTGTAGGACACGACAAAGGCTTGTTTGGACAAAGGCCTTGTAAGGTGTAATGGGGTGGCAATTTGTCAGTAGCTTAGCCACGTTTGTTGGACCAAAACTGTTTGATCACGGACTACACTAACAATACCATATTCACCCATTTTTTGCTTTCTTCAATAGCCATTTCTGTAAAATATTCTTCTCTCTTTCTCGTGAGCTCACATGTAAAATCGTTTTCGCAAGTGTAGTGTAACATCTACCAGTCATTACAGTTTTCACATACTATGCTATCCCAAAGAGAAATAAGCCATAATCATAGCTGACTGCTAAAGATAGAAAGATAACTCCACCAGCCCCATCAAGAGGAAGAAGGACAAGAATGAGTATTTCTCAGTTTCGATCGAGAGTTTTGAGTTTTCTGATTTCAGTTTCCTGTTTTCTGTCATGCTTGGGAAACAATGACGTGCCTGTCCAGTTGAATGATGATGTTCTTGGCTTGATTGTGTTCAAATCAGACCTTCAAGACCCTTCTTCTTATCTTGCTTCATGGAATGAAGACGATGCCAGTCCATGTTCATGGCAGTTCGTGCAGTGCAATCCTCAGAGCGGAAGAGTTTCTGAGGTCTCATTGGATGGCTTGGGATTATCTGGGAAGATTGGAAGAGGGCTTGAGAAATTGCAGCATCTTACGGTACTGTCCCTTTCTCATAACAACTTGAGTGGGAGTATTAGTCCATCTCTTACTCTTTCCAATACTCTTGAGAGACTCAACCTTAGTCACAATTCTCTTTCTGGTTCAATCCCTACTTCTTTTGTGAATATGAATTCAATAAAGTTTCTTGATCTTTCTGAGAATTCATTCTCGGGATCAATCCCTGAGAATTTTTTTGATACTTGTTCTTCCCTTCATCACATTTCTCTAGCTAGGAACATGTTCGATGGTCCGGTTCCTGGTTCACTGTCTAGGTGCTCCTCATTGAATAGCATTAATCTTTCCAACAATCGTTTCTCTGGTAACGTGGACTTTAACGGGATTTGGTCACTGACCAGGCTTAGAACTTTGGATCTATCCAACAATGCCTTATCTGGGTCTTTACCTAATGGAATTTCATCCATACATAACTTCAAGGAGATCCTATTACAAGGTAACCAGTTTTCAGGTCCTTTATCCACTGATATTGGATTCTGCCTGCATCTGAGTAGGTTGGATTTTAGTGATAATCAGTTCAGTGGAGAACTACCCGATTCACTTGGGAGGCTTAGTTCTTTGAGCTATTTCAAGGCATCAAATAATTTTTTCACCAGCGAATTCCCTCAATGGATTGGTAACCTTACCAGTCTGGAGTACCTAGAGCTTTCAAACAATGAGTTCACTGGAAGCATCCCAAAGTCAATAGGGGGACTGGGATCACTGTCTCATCTGAGAGTTTCAAGTAACAAGCTTGTTGGAACTATTCCATCGTCACTAAGTTCCTGCACAAAGTTATCTATGATCCATCTCAGAGGCAATGGTTTCAATGGCACCATTCCAGAGGGTTTGTTTGGCCTAGGATTGGAGGAAATAGACTTGTCCCGCAATGAATTGAGTGGCTCAATTCCAGCAGGATCAAGCAGGCTCTTGGAAACTCTAACCAGCTTGGATCTTTCTGATAACCATCTCCAAGGGAATATCCCTGCAGAAACTGGACTTCTTTCAAAACTAAGTTATTTGAATCTGTCTTGGAATGATCTTCAATCACAGATGCCTCCAGAATTTGGCCTCCTTCAGAACCTAGCAGTTTTGGATATTCGAAACAGTGGCTTGCGTGGTTCAGTTCCAGCAGATATATGCGACTCAGGCAATTTAGCTGTCCTCCAACTAGATGGAAATTCATTGCAAGGGAATATTCCCGAAGAGATTGGGAATTGCAGCTCTCTTTACTTGCTGTATGCATCCTATTTCTGAAGCCCAAGTTTTAGTTTTGGTGCAAGTCTTTTTTGGAAGATACTAATTTGTTCTACTTTTATGCAGGAGTTTGTCTCACAATAACTTGACTGGTTCAATTCCGAAGTCCATGTCAAAGCTAAACAAGCTAAAAATCCTCAAACTGGAATTCAATGAACTAAGTGGAGAGATACCAATGGAGCTTGGAATGCTTCAGAGTCTACTTGCTGTGAACATATCATACAATAGGCTCACAGGCAGGCTTCCTACAAGTAGCATATTTCAGAACTTGGACAAAAGTTCCTTGGAAGGAAACCTGGGTCTATGCTCACCCTTGTTGCAGGGTCCGTGCAAGATGAATGTCCCCAAGCCACTGGTGCTTGACCCAAATGCATATAACAACCAAATAAGCCCTCAAAGGCAAAGAAACGAATCATCTGAGTCAGGATCGGTCCACCGCCACAGGTTTCTTAGCGTATCTGCCATTGTAGCGATATCTGCATCTTTTGTGATTGTATTAGGAGTGATTGCTGTTAGCCTGCTTAATGTTTCTGTGAGGAGAAGGCTATCATTTGTGGATAATGCGTTGGAAAGCATGTGCTCAAGCTCTTCAAGATCAGGGAGTCCAGCCACAGGAAAGCTGATCCTGTTTGATTCCCAGTCCTCACCTGATTGGATCAGCAATCCTGAGTCCTTGCTCAACAAGGCATCAGAGATTGGAGAAGGAGTCTTTGGAACCCTCTACAAGGTTCCATTGGGATCACAAGGTAGAATGGTCGCAATCAAGAAGCTTATATCCACAAACATAATCCAATATCCAGAAGACTTTGACAGGGAGGTAAGAATCCTAGGAAAAGCAAGGCACCCAAATCTAATAGCATTGAAAGGATACTATTGGACTCCTCAATTACAGCTTTTAGTAACTGAGTTTGCACCAAATGGTAGTTTGCAAGCCAAGCTACATGAAAGGCTTCCTTCTAGTCCTCCTCTTTCTTGGCCTATAAGGTTCAAAATTTTGCTTGGAACAGCAAAAGGGATTGCTCATTTGCACCATTCCTTCCGTCCACCAATCATCCACTACAACATAAAGCCAAGTAACATTCTGCTAGATGAAAATTGCAACCCCAAGATCTCCGATTTCGGGTTAGCTCGGCTTCTGACAAAGCTAGACAGGCATGTGATGAGCAATAGGTTTCAGAGTGCATTAGGATATGTGGCACCAGAATTGGCGTGCCAGAGCCTAAGGGTGAATGAGAAATGTGATGTGTATGGTTTTGGGGTGATGATCCTTGAGCTGGTGACAGGTAGGAGGCCAGTGGAGTATGGTGAAGACAATGTGCTTATACTGAATGACCATGTGAGGGTGCTGCTTGAGCAAGGTAATGTGTTGGAGTGTGTGGATCAAAGTATGAATGAGTACCCAGAAGATGAGGTATTGCCTGTTCTAAAGCTAGCAATGGTATGCACCTCTCAAATTCCTTCTAGCAGGCCAACTATGGCTGAAGTGGTGCAAATACTGCAGGTCATTAAAACACCAGTTCCTCAAAGGATGGAAGTGTTTTGATGCGATATGCTTCTCTGATGAACTAGCTTGTCATATAGAAAAATATCTGTTAACTACTAAGATTTTTTTTTTCCTCTTTATGTTGTGTATCCTTTTCAATTTCCTTAGTAGCCATTTGGTTTATGTTGATTGTTCTTTCAAGTACAAGCAGATTTTCCTCGTATAAATGGAAATCGCTATATAAATCCGTTATTCTCAACTCTTGATCTCTCTTTAAATGACAAGCTTTACGGATTTCATTTACCCCACTTTTAATCCTGTTACAAACGACATCGATTTAGCCACGTCATTCATCGGAGAGGACAGCGTGAGTTCTAGGAAAGAAAAGTTTACCAGGTAAGAAAATGGAATTAGAGAACCAAAACTTACACCTTGTTATAGAAGTAACTTTAATCCGGCAACATACGCAGAAGAAGAATGCTAGCTATACTTTCCTTTATGTTTGTTTTTATGAATGGTTAAGATTTATTGGAATGTATCAATTTTTACAAGTCTCCCTGTATATCGAACGAGGTAGCCGTCAAATGAAAATTAATACCCAATAAAATCAGTAATTTCCAACCAATCGTAAAAGCTTCCACAAAAGGTAAAATGTTTCTATTACTACGCATTCAAATCAAGGTAAAAGGCTTCCTTAAATACGTATCCTGCGCATTACAAGGCCCACTTGGATTTCAAAAAAAAAGTAATTTTCTGCCATTAAATGCATTAGAAAGTGCGACCAATTGGTCTTCTAACTTCAAATCAAGGAGACCTCCTTATTTTCCTTAAAGGTGTTATATTTTCCACAAAAATAATGAATTATCTGGTAAATACAACTGGATGCTCAATTTTGTGACATAACTCAAATAACAAGCAAGTGGCTCAGCATGTATCTCCAAAGAACAGATTATACAGGCATATATAATGGATGGGTTCAAAAATAAACAAAAATTGCGTCGCCTTAAAATCATAATACTCTAATATACTGCCAAATTCACCAGAAAAGTCTCGGTACTATATGGAAAAGAAATTGGACTAAACCATAAGAATGGCAGACAAAAATTGCCTTCTCAATCTTCATGCAAAGCCTTCATCAAATACAGCCTGTTAAAGCTCTGCCCTGACACCCTGCAGAACATGCAACAGAATGTATGGAAGATTAAACTCAATCGGCTAGAGAAGACAATTACAAGAAATAAAATAAAGTCAGAAACTTCAATTCGGTAACTTCTTGCTCCTCAAACATGAAAAAAGAGGAGCACGGTCATCATCACGTACCCATTGATTTGATTACAGTAGTTGGAAATTTGATTTGTTATGAGGAAGCTCTCCAACCGTGATGGCTCGGGGAGGGGCTTGAAAACGGGATTTGAAGGATCTTCTTCCGGCAAGGGCTCTTCTCCAGCAGCTTTACGAGCCATGTTCTCCGCCCTATTATTTCAAAAACAAAAATATATAATATGCATAAACAATATTTGAAAACAAGGAATAAGCTACCTATTGCTACCATTAATTTTCATGGGTGTGCTTAAAATATATAAAAAGACAGCCAATGATAAAATTGTTAATCAGGCCTGTGAATATTCAAAGACTGCTGGATTTCCATAATGATCGGTTGAAAATAAAAGTTAAAAATTGTGCTACAATTACCAAACATATATTTGTCATTTATTGGATATGGGATATGAGAAAATAAAAAACGATAAAGCATAAAGCAAAGTATGACGATGGCAATGGTCCAGCCCCTCCAAAAGAAAAAACAGAAAATCACTATTTCCTAACATGTAATACATTGATCATCATATCATACCCATAGCACATGCAATGAGAGAGGTATAGAGGGAGGGGACCATTTCAAAAATATAATAATTGAGTTTCTTGTCCTTATATTTTTGACTCTGTATGATTACGTGTAAAAGTTTATCCCTTCAACCACAGTTCATTTAAAACTTGGCAAAAACTAAGAAATAGAGAAAAAGTGCATGCAACAGAAAAACTGCTATTCTGCTGATTCAGTAGCAATTCAAAGGAATCACAGGTCACAATTCTTCCCAATAAATAATTGTGCTTCCTACCTCCGGTGCTAAATTAACAGTGGATAAAATTGAGATTCACACAACTATGATAACAATGGAGGTTATAAATTGTCTAAAGACATGCACTGAGAAAAACATAATGCATAATATTCATCCAATCCAAGTAAATGGTTGTGCGGACTGGTCTTTACTTCCGAAATTGTGGAAAGGTATAATACAAAGTCTAACAGTTCTTGACCAGAAAGCAGAAAATGGTTAAAAAAATATCAAGGTATTTATGTATCAAACGTAAAAACCAGTGCTTCGAGTATAAGAGCTTGCAGCTGTCATTGTTCAACTCGAGTCAATTTTAGAAATACAAAAATGTTTGTTTTCATGTAAATTACAGTTTAATTATAGTAAGGAACAAAAATATATCCTGGTACAAAATTTAAAACGTCTAATTTGAAAAATTCTGTAAAGCTTACAACCCATATTCATGTGCTAGCTTTTTATTGTTTGCAAAAATCATTGTTAAATCAGTTTAATCATTGGTGTGATCACAAGTTATGGTGTAAAACTAAGGTACTAATTCCTTAGTTTCCATTTTGTGAGTAGAGGGTTTTTTCATAAAAAAACCAAAAAGGTGGGTAAATTCTTATGCCAAAAAAAGTTAGATAAAAACTTAAAAAGTTATTTAAATAAGCAAAATAAAATATATGTTAACAACGATATTTAAATCATTGGTGGATTATGTAGATTGGCCACCCACTATGAAGCACATTGTAGCTTCCTAAAATGGAAATCTGATACTAAATGGCTATGTATGTAGATTTCACAAAGTATTCAATAAATCATGAGAATAAACAGAATCTAAAACAATTAGAAAACCCATATTCAAAGACATGGAATCTGAACAAAAACAAAATCATTAGTGAGCAAAAAGCCTCCATTCAAACGCTGACCATCTTCAGAGAACATAAAAACTAACTGCTGATCTATGAATCCCAGTCTTACAAAGAAAATATAATGAAGTTATTACTTTTAAAGATTCTAGTTCAAAGGCAATCTTAAAGTACCTTCTCTTTTGGAGCCATGCTTGCTGCTGAGCTTGTTGACGAGACAAGCTCCTATAGTAGAATTGGAACTGAGATAGAAGAAATTTCAGTCAGTTACATTGTGAAAGAACGAAACACCCACGCACAAAAAAGAGCTAAAATAACCTTTTGTTGTTCTAGTGACAAGTCATCCATGCATTCTATCAAAAACTCCGTATTCCTCTCCATTAATGAACTGGTTGACAATTGCAGACGGTCATAATCACACTGCAATGGCACAAAAGCAGATGTAAACATAAATAAATTTAAAATGACCAAAAGAATCCCTACTAAAAATCACTGTTCACCTGGGTGACTGGAGTATCAGGTTCCAGCTCAGTCATGAAAGCACTGATAAGGGCAGAATTTGAAACTTTGATCTGGTATATTAAAAAAAATGTCAACATTAATAAAAAAACCTACCAAAAAAATAATTCAAAACCAAAATTAATACACTTCCATACTATAAAATATGCAACAATAGTATTCATCTTAATGTCAGTAGCATTTCTAGCTCATTCCTAACTGTTGCATTAACAGATATGAAGAAGATTATTACCATCCTATTGGTCAAACCACCCAAAAAGGAAAGGCAAATTCCTGGAAAAACTTACCGGTATTTCCTCAAATATATCCACCCATGATAAATTCTTCTCCCTCAATCTATTTCACAAGACAGAAAAATAAGAAATCAAATGGTTCGACTTTTAGACAACAAGACACGGAAGAAAATTCATACTTCTCCCCAGTAAAATTATTGCTGCGATAGAGTTCCATGAATGAGTCAGAAAGCTTCAACGCCTTCAGAGCCAGAACACCTTGATCAGACCTTGATGGATCATATATTATGCAAACACAACGTCTAATATTCTCCTGAAAAACATTGGTAAGTTTGAAACAAAAGGTCACTCATCGGCCTTGATACTGTTGAAAATATTGTCTTCAGCCAAAAGAAAAGAAAAGTGCACAACAGACTGCATCAAAAACAAAATTTTCTATTTTAAATATCAGAATTCACTAGCAGCCATTTTTACAATAAATTGAAGTAACAGGAAACCTGAACATTGGAAAAGGCATGGCATTCACGTCATCTAGTTATATACAAAGCATTGGGTATGTTTGTCATTCTACATACTCCACTCAAGTTCCCTGATTTCAGAAAAGACTAATTCTAATTCGAAGCAATATGATAAGCATGTTTGTAAAAATAATATAGTTAAGCATGCATAATATTCCCAATGAATCGTAACGGGTAACTTTCATATCTGAAACAATTGGTTAAGAATGGTATCGTGCCACATAATCATAAATTCATAATAGGTAACCACTCAGAAGTTCAAATCCTAGGTGGTGCACATCGTATCCTGTGTTGGCCAGTTGGGCATTATCAATTTATAGTTTCACAAGTTATTATGATATGGTAATAACCTCCTAATAATGGCTTCATTTGACCCAAGTAGAATAGTCATGAGAGGCATGTTATTGTAAATATCAAACTATGGGAGCATTTGTGCATAACGTCATTTACCATGAAACCCCAGCTGAAGCAAAATTATGCAAAAATAAATAAATTGTCAAGCATTCGCTACCTGGTAATTCATAAAGGTTTCAATAAGTTCCACAGTCTGAAAGGAGCCGAGCAATGTAGATTGGTACCTGGATTCGGAGAATTATCCCATAAGTAGGAGAAATTATTACAAAGAAAGAACGTCTTGAACCAAAATTTCATCACATTAAACAGACCACTAAAAGCGCAGGTCACATACGAAAAGTGGTATCTTCATCATACATACCATCCAACAGTATTGTTGTCAACATTAACCTCCCTCAGGCATCTCATCATTTCCAGCTGGTAATTAGCTCCATCAGCTTCAATTTCCTCATCCTCCTCCCTCGTCTGCGATTTTTAGCAACCAAAACAACGATGAATTTAGGAGCGCAATGGTGAAGGATTGAAAAATGGAGAAACAAAAAGGAAAAAGTAAGGAAACATCATACTGGAAAGGGGAAACAGTTGGTAACTTCAAGAACACTGCCAACATCCAACCCAAGAAGTTGCCCAGTGACTAAAGAAGGCGAGTGGTCCTTACAATGCTTAATTATCTTAAGAATGACCTATTCAACCAAGACACAATAGCACCAGATTGGCGTCAGTATTTCTGCACAGAGCACAGAATTAATGAATATTCAATTACACTACAAGGACCTGCCACAAAAGCTTATAACATGAATCCTACTACCAGATGCCCATCAACATAATAAATGTTGTCATTTCAAAATCCATATTATTGGAGAAAACAAATACAGATTAAACACAAGCAAGAAACAAATTAAAGCTGAACAAAAGATCCTTCCAAATTAACCCCATATATACAAAGGAAAAAGTGAACAACAGTAGAGCCATTGAAGTTTGTAAAGCATAGAATCCATACCAGGCCTTCAATCTGGACGACTCTAAGAGGCGGCGCAGCCTCCTCCGTCGCCGCGACTTGGAGAAAAGATCTAGTCGTAGCTGCATGCGTAAAACGAGATATCACTCAATGGCATTAAGCAAGCGAACAAAAATGAAAGAAAAACCCTAACTTAGAACAAATTGTTGGAAGCAAAATCATACTTGTAGCCATGTTTTGAATCGAAAGATGGAAGACTCTGCGATAGAGTTTGGAAGAGGAAGAAACCCTAACGCACGCCGGAGCAAGAGAAGGGGTTTTGCCTGCAATTGGGTTCAAATAGTCCACAATAAAATTATTAGCCCGATTTTAGAAATAATATAATAAAAACGACATTATAATTTTGGTTATGAAATTAACATTATCAAATTAACTTAATATATATCAAAGATCTCTACAAACTGTTTACATATTTTATTTTTTTGGTAATAATTTAAAATGTTAATATAAAATATATATCTATAATAACGTATAATAGAAATTTTGATATATATACGAATTAATAATATTTTAAAGATAAAATAAAATAAAAAATTAAATTTACTTTGATATGTTACCATCATATTTATATAAATTGTATAATAAACCTCGCTAAAAATACTAATGAATTATTTTATATTGTATTTAAAATAATAATAATAATATACAGAGATACTATTTTTTATGATAAAAATATTGATGACAAAATTATATTCCTCTTCTAACGAAATTTTTTATTGTTTTTAATTTTTCTAATACATCACATGTCTTGTAATTGTTATAGAAATTTTACTGATATCTTCAATTTATAAAATATATTTTAATTAGATATTTAATTTTTATATATATTATTTAAGGAACAAAAAAAATTAAAAATTCAGAAAATCAAGTACACTTTTTTTTAGATATCGTGCAAAATTTTCACGCTCTAAACCTTTTTAAAAGATGGATAAATTAAATTTGTTTTTCATGATGGAATTTCACACGCAAATTCTATGTTGTTTTAGTAGAAAATATCAATCACGATAAAGTAACAATGAAATATGAAATAGAAAAATTCAATAAAAATAATTTCTCATTATAGAAATTAAAAATGGAGACAATTTTACAAAAAGACAATTATCTCACCACGATCGAATAAAGACTTGTGAACATCACAAATAAAAAGTATAAGGAAATGACGGATAATACTACTAAAAATTTGCACTTAACATTTGCATATGTAATTTTATCCAATAAAACTTTAAAGATGGAGATTTGAAATACCCTCGTCGAATTGTACGAGGTTAAGTTATTTTACACAAGAATGTTATTGAAGATAAAACTATATACTCCTCGAATGAGTAAGTACACAGAAGTAACGGACCACATTAATAGTCTAAATGTTGTTTGTTCAACTTTCAGTAGCAGATTTCAACATAGTTGAAAATGAATGTGCAAAGTTTTTGCTTCAAAGTTTATTTGTTTTGTATTCATCGTCAACATAACAAAATTACAACATTGATGAGAATTTACACTTCTAAAAGAAGAATCCAAAAGAAAAAACAAAGTAGATATAATGGATATGGTTCATGGGGAATGATTATGCCTGAAATATCACTGGATTCAATACAATCAAAATAAGAATTCATGATGGTACATTATTTCCACAATTCAAGCGATATGACATGTGAATAACTTTAATAAAAATCTATTTTTTATTGGATAATTAGATGACCTTAGGTGTAAGATCCATAATAAATGTGAAATATTAAAGATGGTGAGACATAATATGGTAGTGATGGAAACAAAAAAAGATCGTGCTGAATTTGTACATGGTTACGAAAGATACATTGCAAATAGTTAATGTAACAGTTTCATCAAGTTAATAAGAAGTGGTGATGATGTGACATCATAGACTTTGGCATATTTCACAGCCAAGTTTGCAAATTATCGTGGAATGTAATATCTTTCACGAGTGCAAAGAGGTTGATTTACCTTTTTGTGAGCACTATGTGATAAATAAGTAACATAGATTAAAGTTTGATAGAAAGGCAACCAAAAGCAAACATGTATTATGATGTATAAGAATCACAAATATTATCCTAGGAGAGGCAAAACATTTCGTGTTATTAAATTGATGATTATTCCAAGAGATTATGAGCACGAGTAGAGCTTGAAACTAGGAAAAGAATTAAGTGTTTGGGTTATGCAGACAATGTGAATGGGTATTGCCTATGGGGTCCTACTGTCCACAAGGTTGTTGTTAGCATGAATGTAACAGTGCTATAGCTATAAGGCTTTAAATAAAAATGAAATTTGGTTTACATGTTGAACAAATCTTTATACAGTTTAAAGCAGACACCCAGATATTCGTACTAGAGATTTATTTCCTTCATCATTAACTTTGATTAAATAGACTCAGCTCAAATTATTACACTTATTATAATGAGTTTTGTGAGAATAATTTTATCATTTTATTTTTGTATATGGATGACATGTTAGTGATAGACCCCAACAAAGTTCAAATTTGATAATTGAACGCACTGTTGACTATGGAGTTTGATATGAAGGACTTGAGACCAACAAACAAAATTTTAGGAATGTAGATTTATTGAAACACATAAATATAGAAAGATTTGGCCTTTTCAAAAGAATTACTCATTGAAAAAATTGTGATGCTTCGATATGCAAGGTTGCAAGCTGTCAACACCTAATTTCGTCCGGATTAATATTTTGGGCTTTATTATATTGTGTTTTTTTTTTTAGGTTTTTATTATTTACTTATCTCAATTTTTATTTTTATTGTTATTTTTATTTCTTTTATTTTATCTTTATTTTTCTTTTTATTATTTTATTTTATTTTTCCTCTTATAATTCTCATCTTAACTTTCGTTTTTTATTTTACTTTTATTTGTTCATTTTGGTTTTAATAAAAAGGGGAAAGAAAAAGAAGATTTTGTCTTCAAAAAAAAAAGGAAAAAGTTAGAAAAAACATTGTAGTTTGTCTTTAGCAAAAAAAAAAGGTAAAAAAATACCGGAAAGAAAAAGGAACTTGGTCGCAAAGAAGGACAAGTCGGATTGGAGTGACAGGCGCGATTTCGTTTGGCAGAGGTGGTTCGGATTGTCGGATTGGATTGGATCGGCAGAGAAAAACAATTACAAAAAAAAAAAGTGAGTGTCACAGAGAGGGGGGAAGCCTTCATCTTGAAACATCATTCACCCCTGAAGGCGACAATTCCCATTCACGAGCAACCGAGGGGAAAAAATAAAGTCGATCGTCAGAGCTACAAGGTTAGCAATAGCATAGAAACTCAGGAAAGCAACTCCTTCACTCATTCGTTCATATTGGCATGTATAATAGAATAACTTTGCTGTATTATGGACTGTATTTCGTGCTTGCTATTGCGTTTCATGCTTCCTATTTCTCTGCCTGTGTATGAGTTTTATGCTTCGTATCACTCTGCTTGAGTATGAATCTTCTTTGCTCTTCGTTCTCACTCACCATCATCTTCATCCATTATAGTAGCCTACTTTGTTACCCATCATTAACATACCCATTCCTGATTAAGCTAGATACTTACCAGAAAAACAAAAAAAACAATAGAGCCGGTATCTTCATCCTCATTAGAACCTCCATTCTAACCCCATTAACACCATCCTCCTCAACCTGCGTTACATGAAGCCACAACAACAAAACTAAAACAAAACTAATAACCAAGAATCAAAATCAATTTCCAAACCACACGCACAACCTCTGATTGATTCCTTCCCCCTGCAAGAAAAGGGAACGTTTACCACATTGGTCTCACATGGCCGAAAGCTTAAACTCATCTATTAGAGCCTCATCATCGTCTCGACAACCCATTCTAACATGCTATCATCATAGAATCAGCAAGAATTTCACACAGAAACACACACCCAGTTAGGCAGACGACGCGATTTTAGGGCTTGGTGGCAGTTTCGTGGCGGTTGTTTCCGGTGCAGATGGCGGCAACGATTATTCTCATCGGCGGCGACATTGACTAGTGGAGGACGCGATTTGAGAGTGGCGGTCTGGGTGGTGTTTGCGATGACGATAGATGGGCTTGGGGGCGTTTCTGTAACTGTCGGCGTGGTGGTGGCGATTACTGGTGACAACGGCGCCACGCGGAGTGGCCGGAGGAGAGCGGCAGCTTGCGGCGTCCAAGGGTGAGAAAACCCCAGCCCTAGGCTGGGCTGAGGGATGCACGAGGATGGTATCCACGTCGGATGTCTCTACAGCGCAGCGGCTTTGATGATCGGGACGGTGGTCGCCGGCGGAGCTTTTGGGGGCGTCGCGGTGGCCATTCGGTGGGGGCAGCGGCGAATGCGTGAGCGGTGGCCTGAAGTGGTTGTGCGGCAAACCCCAACCCTAGGCTGGGCGAAGGAGACGCGCGAAGATGGTGTTCGCGTTGGTCGTCTCTGCAGCGCAGCGGCTTTGACGCCGAAAGGGAGGTCTTTGCGGTATGGTGGTCGGCGATGAGGTGGCGATTGGCGACGCCGGGACTGGCCGGATGGAGAACGGTGGCTGTCGGATGGCCGGCGGTGTTCGAGACGGCAAAGCCCCAACCCTAGGTCGAACAAAGAGCGAGAGAGAGTGGCTCGTGGCCGGCGATGGTCGCCGGCGACGCTTTAGACGGAGCGAGAATGGCTCGCGGCGGCTGGGTTGGCAATCGTGGGGAGAGGTTGGCTCGTGTTCAGAGAGAAAAAGGAGACCTCTGGTTGCTGTTCATTCAAATGGGAGGCTCCCTCAAGGTTTGGGGGTGGAGGGAACCCTAATGGGTTCTGACTAAAGAGGAACCGAGCCCATGTTGGGCCCAATAAAAAATATCTCCCTTACAACCCCTATTTTACCTTCCACCACCCCATTTCCTTTTGGGCTTAGGCCCAGTCCGAGTTTAATTTTGAATTTCCCTCGCGCAGCCCCTGTTTTCCCTTTCACCACTCCCTTTCAATTTGGGCTGTAGCCCATTCCGTTGCTGCAAACAAAAAACGAGGTTTTAGACTTGGGCTGAGCAAGTTTCTTCGCCACCCTGGTTTTGTCTTCTACACTCCCCTATTCTTATTGGGCCTATTGGACTGTAATATTTTTATTTTTATTTTTGTAGTTTTAGAATTTGTTTTATTATTGTTTGTTAATAAAAAATATAAAAAATCATAAAAAATATCATAAATACAAATTTATTTTAAAAAAGTTAAAGCACACGTGCGACTATCGCGTCAGCCTTGTGTTGAAAACCTTTTTTTTTTCTTCTTATTTTAAAAAATCAACAAAAAATAATTATTATTTTAACAGGTTTAAGCACACGTGCGACCATCCTCGTCAGTCTTGTGTTAAAACCCTTTTTTTTTTCTTTTCTTTCTAAGAAATTAACAAAAAATATAAAACATCATGTTTTCAAACAATTTTCCAAATGGTTTGCTAGAACTACGTAACCCTGATTTCTCAGTCTGACTGAGAATACGTAGGAGCAAGGTCAATCCTTGTCGGGCCCAAAAAACACAAAAAATATTTTGTTTTCTTTAGAGTTTTATTTTATTTTTCTTTAGGGGAAGTTAAACATTTTTGAAAACCACATTTTATTCGCGTATTTAATTAAAGGTACTGCCTTAGGGCAGACGTTGTAGGGTGCTAATACCTTCCCTACACGTAACCGACTCCCGAATCCAGAATCTGGTTTTCGTGGACTGTGTCTTTTCTTTATGGTTTTTCCGTAGTTTTCCAGAATAAACTATGGTGGCGACTCCAAATCTCTTTTTTCTGTAAACGGTTTTTCTTTTTTGGATCGTCGTCGTCCCGCGCGATTTTCCGGTTGCGACACAAGCCAATTTATATCCCATTTTCTATCAATTGTAAGTTATCATCAAGTACGAACTTTAGAAGTGAAACAGAGATGTTGGAGATGACTAAAGTACCATATGTATCAACTATGGGTAGTTTATGTATGTTTTGATTTGTACAATACTAGAATTTGCAGAAACATTGAGGGTGGTTAGTAAGGTTGTGAAAAATCTAGGTAGAAAACATTAAAATATTTTTAAAAGAATATTTATATACATAAAAGAACCTTGAGTGTTCTATTATTGTTGAAAATCTTATTTGTCTTTTTAAACGTTGAATCGATTTCATTTGTATGATTTTCATATTAAATTAGTTAAAATATATTGATATTATATTTTTATTTATATTTTTGAAACACTAAAAAGTTTTAATTTACTCCAAAAGTTATAATATCATTGAATGATAAAATTACATTTTATTTTCAAACTCACAATTTAAATTAAATATTAAAATTAAGTTTGTATGATATAAAATATTTGGACTTACATTTTTTTTTTGTTTATAAAAATAGAGAGAAAGGGACATAGGAATACATTGAAAGACACTCTTCAATCGTCTCTGTTTTGAAGTGTACGTAATTTTCGAAGATGAAATTTGGTCACTCTCTTATAGGTCACCGTAATTTTCTAATTTTATCCATTGTTAATACTAATTAAATGTTAAACAATTATTATCTGGTGTATGTTTCAAATATATTATTTTCAATTTTCAATGTCCAATTTCAATTATTATATACTTGGGATATACCGTCGAGGTCAACCGTCTAAGGTTTGCTTAGTCGTTTAAAGGTTGTTCTAAAGTTCAAGTATTGGGCTAATCCTTTGTTCAAACCATTTGGAGAGTATTTGCACAATGCACTTCGATGTCAAAATCAGCTCAATGTTGTCAGTTAAAAAATAATGTCACAGTAAATGCATATAGCCTATTTTTTTATCTCAAACTAGTATTTATAAGTTTGAGAGTGAACTTTTGATCAACACGACCTAATTACTATTGAATGGTGAGTAATCATAATATACCTTTAAGTTAATAAATATTAAAATTAATTATACTGACTCATAAATGACCAATTTGCTTCTTTCACTGAGAGATCTTATAGATGACTTATTAGATAATTTAAATAAATATACAAATATTATTAACACAAATATCTCATTAATTTAATATTAATACGGTCTCTTTAATACTTTATTTCTACCTATCTATAATTTAAATAATTATGTATTATAATGATTTAGTTCAGGATATTTTGTTTAAGTCAAAATATGGATGAGATTTCTCATATATATATATATATATATATATATATATATATATTTTGAATGATATTTGTGGAGGGTCGCGTGTTATTATTTTAAAGATCATTTATGTAATATATTTAAAAAATAATAATTAGCTTTTGAAAATAGTTTTTATTAGGTAGCATATATTCCTCTCTCTGAACTTTCTAAGAGGACAAACTTAGAAAATAATGGTTCTTAGCAATTAAAAGTTGAAAGAACAACGTAGAAACTTACAAAACAATGTTTGTTAATGTTTGTTAACAAGTACTAGAAGAAGGTACAACAAACATATATATAACGTGGGGTATTCTGGTCCTTTCAATGTTTGTGTTGAGGATTTTTTAAAAGTGGAATCTTTTCATTTTTCAGTTTATTCAAATAGTATTTAAAACTCACCCTTTGACACAATATTCAGAATTTAGCCTTTAATACCAAATATTTAAAATATAATTAATGATTCTCATGTAATTATACTTTTAGTTAGGAAAGAATCTGATACTATTTACACTAAATTAATTAATATTAATAAGTTTTAGAATTCTTAATCCATCAGATGTTAAAAAAAAAGTCAACTTTACAATATAACTTTTTATGAATATTCCCGATAGCGATTATTTACGTAGGTAATTAATATTAAAAAACAAATTTATTAAATAATTCATATTAATAAAAGGAATTTTAATTTTTTCAATACTGTAAAAGTTTAAAAAGATTTTAACAATGGAATTTGTAAGGTCGTGTCCCACTAAGGTTTTTTTACATGTACAAGAAAAATAATTAATTATAAAGGATAGAGATTCTTAATTAATCAATATTAGGAAAAATATTTTTTTTAATGATTAAACACGTCAAAAGATTTATCTGAAAAATATAGATTTTATTAGATTATGCCTTTACATGTATAAGGAAGGCAATTAATATTTTAAACAAATTAAATTACTCTTTAAACACATTATGAAAGTAATTAATGTTAAAAAATAAAAATGACAAATGAATTATCATTAATAAAACGAAGTTCCAAAGCCTAATTTATTTTATCAAACAATTGAAAATAATCAACTGAAAATTACGAATTTTATGAGATTAAGTCGTACTCTAATTTAATTGGATAATTATTATAATAAGATATAACTTTTTAGTGTGTTTTCAATTAGAAAATTAAGCTAATAATTTTAACATAACCAGTAAAAATACGTGTAATAGTAACTTTAAAGTTATATACTTTTTTATAAAAAAGATTAATTTTTTTTTTGTAATAATAATTTTGAAAAGCTGGGGAATAAATGTTGATAATGTAAAATGATCATATTCACTTTTAAAACATTCAACATTTGTGGTACTTTTTAGGTGAAGAATTCAGTAGAGAAGTTGTACATTTATCAATTAAAGTTAAATAATAATTTCAATTTGATAAATAATAAAATAATTTAATACAAAAACAGTGAAAAATATAAAAGAACATATAATTTATGCAATGATAATAACTATTAATAAGGTATATTTTGATACACTTCATCAATTACACTTTTTTGTGTTTTTATACAATATAAAATGTTAGTTATACAAATTGGAAACATAACATGATTAAGTAAATTAATTGATATTTAATTATCATACTAGATTAAGAAATTAATTTAAAACTTTTACAAAAGTTTAATCATAAATTAACTTACAAAATTGATTTCTGATTAAACTGTTCCCTTTATATTTAAAATTTTTTGTAAAATATATATTTAGTTAATTAAATTTGAAGGATAAAGAGTTAAAAGGCATATATGAATATAACATTTAATGTTAATATTGTCGTATTTATATATGTAACTTTTTTTTTATCATACAAATAAACACATTATTAACACTAGTAAAAATGCATGCACCTAATATATGTATATTTTATGCACCTAATATATTTAGTTTATTTTATGCACCTAATATATGTATATTTTATGCACCTAATCATTATAAACCCAATATAAACTATTTAAAACAATTTAGTTTACATTCATTGTTATTTCAGTTTTAATGATATAATAAAGGAACTAATTATATAAACAAAACTTATATATAAATAATTAAGTTAATGTATTTAACTAACATATTAGATTAAGTAACATACTTTGAAATATTCAATAAATTGAAAAGAAAGAAAAAAACAAAACTCATAAATTGTACTATAAACATAAATATAAAACAAATAAAAATTTACAATTCTAATACATTGAAATATTCTAAATTAAGGTTGTGTCATCTTAATTTACTTCTATTAAAACTGAGATAAATTTATCATATATTAATTTGATTTAAACTTAAAATATATTGAATTAAAATTGTGTTACGGCTATACAACTTTAACTTACAAATACTTTATTACCATAACATAACATGATTTATTCACAATAAAATCATACTAAACTTAAATTCCATATATTTTTTTAAAACGTCTATTTTGGTAATTAAAAAAAAATCACAAGGGTGATAAAATTCAACCGGGAGTCAAGAAAAATCAAATAAAATCTTAATATTTTGACAATTTTTTTAAATAATTTTTTAATAACAGAACACATGTAATCACTTTATTCATTTAGTTGAATTTATATTTAAAAAAATATTTAAAATAAATCAATTACAAACCGTCACTAAAAAAAATTGTGAAAAAAATGTTGTTAAAAAAACTTTTTTTCAACCAAATCACGTTGATAGTTAAAACATGTTTGATTGAAATCAGTGAGAATCAGACATTTTTACCTTAAATGTTGTTTTATGGGACGCTACGCAACTCATAGCCCATTTGTCCACGCAACATGACACCGTTGTTATCCCTTTCTTAACACTACACTGAACAGTATATAATATAGACTCTTCTCTCTCTCTCTCTCTCTCCCTGTCTGTCTTCTACTATAGTTTTTTCTTTCTTCTCCATTGCTACCTTTCTTCCTTCTCACCAATTCCAATGGATTTTTCTTCTACTTCGATCTCTCACTTCAGAGTCTCTGCCAATTCGTTCCTCTCTCAATACGAACCGCTTGCTCTGCTTCTCTTTCCTCTGCTTTCTCTCCTTCTCGCTCACTCGCTTCACTCCTTCTTACGCCTTCTATCCGAGAACGGACTCAAAGCCACGCTCCTAGGGTTTATCATGAACGCCGTCAAGTACAAAACACCACTCCATGCAATGCTATATCTCACCAATTAACTTTAATATCAATATTCACGCATATTATATATGTTAATTACTCTTTTCCATATGGTTTTAATTAATCTAATATGTGATCCGTGTTTCAATTCGCAGATTGGTTCCTGGCGTGAAGGGATACATAGATGCCGAAAAACAGAAGGTTTGGTTCTGTGTGATTCTATTGAATTAGATTCGATTGGGCTTTGGTGTTGTTTTTGTCTTGTGTAAGGAGTCAACTTCGCATGCTTGCGCTCTGTTTGGAGCTCTGGTTTTGTTTGTTGTGATTTTAGTGGCAATGAGTTTAGTTTCATTGGACGTTTTTCACTTTGCTTAATCCTTTATTAGATTAGTGGTTAGTTCAATTTTTGTGGTTTTGAGATTGCGAAACTTTTCGAGGTTGGAGAGTTTTGTCAGTCCATGCCATTTTGACTACGAGGCCCGTTTGGGTGGATGTGTAATCCAGAATTGTATTATTATATTACAATGACGAAGTGGAAGAGAAAAGTGGTAAGCTTAGACACATAAGAGGATAATTACCGAAACTGAGTTTTTAAAAGGATTCGATGCTTTTCACTTCATATCTCCCTGCGATGAAATATCACTGCAGAATTAGGTATGACATATTTTATGTACTTTTAGTTTGGTATCCTCTTAAATTTGGGATTGAAATGGTTTTTCATAAGAACTTTGTTGCCTTTACCTTCATTCTTAAGGGTCAGTTTGGTATGGGGGTAAACAAGTTCGTGAATATGCTTCATTAGCAAAATTGTATTGAGAACTAATCAGTGGGTTTAGTGTGCATGAAGTAAAGAAACCGACTGGGTTTCTCCAATGTCATTATACGTCAAATCCAAACACAGATTTCAATTCGTGCCACCTCAAGTGGTACATGTATACTTTGGTTTTAAATTTTTTTTGCTTTTTTTAAACCATGGATCATCATCATTATCGGTAATTGATTTACTTATTAATCTGGTCATTGAACTCAGGTTGTGGATAAGTTGCAATCTGATAGCAAATCTAAAAGAGAAGGTTGGAATACTGAGTTGCCAAGCGCAGGATTAGGGACGTCTGTCCTTGATAAAATGAGAGAGGAAAAATATAATGATCCGGTCTGGCAAGGCAAATGCTCCGGTACAGTGTATGTTAGTAATTTTGGTAAAATGTTAAATTCTGAGCAATTTGTTCTTGGGATGCCCTGGTACAATGTATGTTGTAATACTTAGACTGGCGAGTACTGTATTTTTTTAATGTATTTATTGTTTATTTCTTGCAGCTACATTGGAGGAAGTGAATCCGATGGACATTTTTCTGTGATAAATGAGGCATGTTCAATGTTAGTGACACTACAGAGTTTTCAGCTGTATTTTATGTTTTTGTTAATATGATTGTTTAATACATTGTTTGACAATTACTATCTACTTTGTATATTCTTCTAGATAGATGGATTTTTACATAGATTAGTGGTTTTGTAACTGATTAAAGTTTCTGTATACCTACTTCAAAGTACCTTATTTTATTTGCTTTAGGAGCTGGGAGCATTATCAGTTTATGTATTTTGTTTCCTTAACGTCAGTCTTGCTTCTGACTAAGATCTGGGCACTGTAGGAAGCTTTCCTTATTGTTTGAACTTGAAAATATTTAAAGCATGCTTTTGGTTAAGTCTTCCAGTTTTGCCAATCAGAACTGAACATGATTCCTCTTTGCTACTCAGATCATTACATGATTACATCATAATCTGGACCAGTTCAATAGATTCCGAGTCTCATAGACAAGTTTCAAAATAATTTGGAATTTGTGATATTCTTTAAGGTTATAGTCATGCCCATTAGCTTGGTTGCTGATATAGCTGTATGCATGCATTGAACAATTCACATTGATGACATTTCAGGTTTGCACATACCAATCCCCTGCATTTGGATGTATTCAAGAGTGTTGCACGCTTTGAAGCAGAAGTGGTTGCAATGACAGCGGCACTTCTTGGAAGTAAGGAAAATAGTTCTGGAGGACAAATATGTGGCAACATGACATCAGGCGGGACTGAAAGTATACTATTAGCTGTCAAAACATCTCGTGACTATATGAAATCTAAAAAGGGAATTACAAGACCTGAAATGTATGTCACCAATAATGTATTATTATATACTTGGTAAATTATCATTTTTAATATATTTTTAAACTACCAAATTATAGGATTATTCCCTTGTCTGGACACTCAGCATATGACAAGGCTGCACAGTATTTTAATATCAAACTATGGCGTGTACCAGTTGACAAGAATTTTCAAGCAGATGTGAAAGCGATTCGACGCCATATTAACAAAAATACCATCCTGGTATGAATGTTATTTTTCCTTATTCTAAAGAATCAGAATTCTTGCTACTGGATTTGTTAAGGTACACAACCTGCTAATATATTAAATTCTTACTGCCAAATGAACTGACTATATCATGATAAACCAGATTGTTGGATCTGCTCCTGGGTTTCCTCATGGAATAATTGACCCCATCGAAGTAAGTTTTTTCATCTAATGCTGAAAAAGAATATATATTCAACTTTCTTGCTCAATTACAAAATGCATACAATTTGCCTATTTCTTCCGTAGGAACTTGGTCGTCTGGCATCAAGCTTTGGTATTTGTTTCCATGTGGATCTTTGCCTTGGTGGCTTTGTATTACCATTTGCTCGTGAGCTTGGGTATAGTTGGCATGCCTTATTTTATATTACTGAACCATCATTCAGTGTTGTTGTCTGTTACCTTTGCTTTTATGTTTACCTTGTCATTGTTTTAGGTGTTATATACTTTCCTTCTTGAATCTGATCTTTGGCACAGAATCCATCAATTTATTAGGCCTTTTCTTCTTTCTTTGATAATACACTCCACCACCCTGCCCATCCACCCCCCCCACCCCACCCCCATCCCTCCCGCCCAACAAATACACGACTCTTTCCTATTTATCTTTATTTTGCACTGCAAGTCTCATTGTTTTTGGATTGTGTTGTTAGCGTAGTATTCTCTTCTTCAACTTCCCTTGGGTCTGGGTTAATTTTTTTATGATTATATTAATGTATAACACTTCCAATCACCCTACCCACACAGAATGGGGAAAGTGGCTCTGCTATGTTGAAAATTATATGTAGCACTTGTTGCAACTTCTTTTCAGTACTAATGTGACTCATGTTCAACTTATTCTTTCCCAGGTACCCCATTCCACCTTTTGATTTCTCTGTTAAAGGAGTTTCTTCAATATCAGTGGATGTACATAAATATGGTTTAGCTCCCAAAGGAACAAGTATAGTTCTTTATAGAAACCATGAAATCAGAAAGGTAAGGCAATGATTTACTCAAAAATGCTTAGGGCAGTAACTGAAATTATTTGTAGTCTTTTTAGTTTATACCTGAATTGTAAACTGATTATTCAATATTTTTACTGTTAACTTGTGCAACTTTTTGGAAACATCTCACAGAATATGACATATCCTAATGTTCGGAAAGTGTACTTTATTTCAAACTCTTTATTTTTTCCTTGAGTTGGTATCCATCAATACTATGAAAATAGAAATTAGCGTATCATATTTGATTATCGGTGTTTCTACCTCAGTTTTTTTCTAGTGAAAGGGTCATTTTACAGACGATATGTTGCATCATAGAATCTGACATATCATTTGAAGAGTTCTATCTCTTTCTCTTCCTTAGGAAATCATGAAGAGTTGGTAGATGAAACATTTTTGCATTTCTTCTTACTTAAGGATATTGGAGAAAAAAACTTTCTTTTTCTGAATACAATTATAGAGACAGGAGTTAGAAGACGAATTGTATAACAGGGCAAGCCCTTTGACTCATGAACATTAAAGCAGTTATCAATTAACTGAAATTCAAGTACATCATTTTTCATATGGATATTCCTTAAAATCACTCCTCTCGAGTCATAGTGCATCTCATGTCCAATTCTTAAAATTTTAATACAATCAAAACTATTTCAAGTTTACAGCCCCTGTGAACATATGAAATTTCATTTATAGTAAAGCGTATTAACAAAAAAAAGTAATTGCGTTGTTTGTGTGGGGCAGTTCTCTGATTTTGTGATGAGAAAACTATTTAAAAAAAGTGTAAACCATCTTATTTTTGCAACGTAAAGCAGCTATTTAACCATGTGGGTTTTGCTCATGGCTGTTTTCGTGGGAGTTTCTATTCTAGTAATTAAAGAGACTATGTGCTAAAGTGCAGCACGTTCTATAGGTTTTTGTTTTCCCCGTGTTCCTAGTTATTGTATGGATAACTTCCTCTCCCCTTTATTGTATTTTCCACTTTTCTATCTAATAACATTTCTTTTTCTATTAAAAAAGAAAGTTTCTATGAATATATCCTAGTTCTCTTCTATCTGTATTTCTCTTATATCGATTACCTTCTCTACAACATGGCTTTCTATTATTGGAAAATTGGTTGCTGATTTACTTGCAGCTGATTACTAATATGTTTTCTTTGTCTTCTGGATTCTACAGCATCAATTTGTTGCCGGTAAGTTACTATTTGATTCTGATTAATCTTATGTATTCGGCAATTGGGGTTATTTTTATAATGTGCTCGTGCATGTGTACAACCTACAAGGAAAGGGAAAGATGATAGATGGTGACATAAACTTTGGACAAGAGCTAGTCTTCAATATTTTTGTCACAGATAGTGGATAGTCATTTATCTTTCTGGGGAAATCTTTTTGTCTCTTGGAATAATTCCCTTACTGTTTTCTTACTAATTATTGTCAAATTGTCAACGTCACAGTTACCGAGTGGTCTGGTGGGTTGTATGTGTCTCCAACCATAGCTGGAAGCAGGCCTGGAAGTCTAATTGCGGGTGCGTGGGCAGCAATGATTTCTCTAGGGAAAGAAGGTTACTGTCCACAACCTTTCTGTTCTGCTTCGACATAATAATTTGATTTCCCTTTCTGCTAACTCTGATCCACACAAATGTATGATGTACGGAAAAATTCTGGTGTGTTATGTTCTTCAGGTTACTTGAAAAATACAAAAGCAATTATGGAAGGGTCAATTAGAATACAGAAAGGGTGAGATACTGCTTCTCTTTCTTTCTGTATGTACTCTAATGTTGTGCCTTTTATATAAGTTTTGAATGTAATGATCGTGTTATATCTGCAGCATAAAGGAGATTGCTGAGTTGTTTATTGTTGGAAACCCTGACATGACAATCGTGGCTTTTGGTTCAGATGTTCTGGATATATTTGAAGTTAATGATGTTATGTCATCCAAAGGGTGGCATTTGAATGCATTACAGAGACCCAACAGGTAGGGGCTTTAAAATTGGGGTGGAGTGTTGAAATTTTTTTAAGGCGATGGACTGGAAAGATTGAATACCTCTGCAGTATGAGTTGTTTATACAAGATATCTGACACCACTTCTGTCATAAAACTTTAAGGTTTAAATTTTGTAGATCTTGTTTTTCTTATATACTACCTAACCTTTTCATTTATATTAAATGTGAGACTTTTAACTCTAACTTGGATTCTTAATATAGAGTAGAAGCACTACCTATAATTTCATCATTAAATTGCAAGTACATTGTGGTCTCTTTGAAGAAACTGAGAAAATTTTCGTGTGTTTGAATCAGCATCCACATATGTGTTACACTACAACATGTGCCAATTGTTGAAGACTTTCTGAATGATTTGAATGAATCTGTGAAAACTGTAAGTTGCTTACTTATATGGAATCCCATAATAAATGAATAATTTATTACATTTATATGAAATTTAAGATATTCTCTCCGGGACACCAATAGCAGAAGGTGGTTGCAGAGAACAGGATGACAGTTGATTTAACAGTTCAGTGGCTGATAATACAACACATTGAGTATGATTTGTATTATCTGTTTTACTCTTTTCTTCCTTTCCAATTTCAGGTGAAAGCAAATCCAGGTCCAATAAGTGGAGGTCTGGCACCTATATATGGCGCCGCAGGGAAGATGCCAGATAGAGGCATGGTCCAGGAATTGCTGGTAGATTATATGGACGGTACCTGCTAATGCCATTCAACATTTGTTTCAGATTTTTCAGGCAACATCTACTGTAGTGGACCTTAATAATATCCATTTTATAGTCTATTCCTTTCCTATTTATCATAAATTTAAACGCTGAATTTAAATGAAAATAAAATAAGGCCCTTTTGTTTGTTATTGTACATTTTGGAACATCTGTTTCAAGTTCTGTATTTATATTTTTGAAATTGTAATTCCCAGGAATGTTGAAACCAGAAAATTGTTCCAAAGCCTAATTTTTCAAGTTCTCATTTTTCTTATTTTGGTGAAAGTAAAAAGTTTGGTGACACTGATACCTTTTAACACCGTATCATTTGAGCATATTATCCTTTTTGGCAATCTTGCTTTTGACTTTGACATTAGAGACACTAATATTATCTGAGCAGGTCATGTGGAAGAACAAAAAATAATGCACATGTGAGTGATTGATGGTACAGTAACAAAATGTAAGTGTGTGTGATTGGTAATCATTGTTAAATTGTGTTTATCTTTTGTTATTAAAATGTGTTATAGTTAGCTTTTTTAATTATGAAAGAGTTAAGTTAATAGTGTAATTGGAAATGATTTTGAGATTAAAGGCACCTCGTAAATCCTTGTCTCTTTATCAACTATAGAAGCCAAGGCAAGAGCTGAAGGAGTAGGTCACTTAACCTATTTTAATTAAACTTAAAATAAAATAAACTTGTGTTTATAGTGATAATTGAAAGTGAACGAATGAAAACAAAAAAGATTAAAAAGAGAGTGTAAAAATTAAGATTGTTTTCATAAATAGAAATAGAATAAAAATGAGTAAAAATAAGATAGAGATAAACTAAACATTTCTTAAGTTTATAATTGATTTTATAGAAGGTATAAAGTAATTAAGTATTTTTTTTTTATGAAATGTTCAAATTGCCCTTTGAGTCATATTTGAAAATTACTTTTTATTATTTATATTTTATTTACCAACTAACATTATACTCTTATCACTTGAGTAATATTTGGACAAATTGTAATTTAAAAATTGTAAATTTACCTTTGAAGTCCTTCAAGTACTATCATTCCTCTAAATCACTCTTTTTTTAGCTAAACCAAACTAATGCTTATATAATGTAAATTGACACATTTTATTTGGCATTGAATGAAACTAGAAAAGCAGAGAAGGTACAAAAAGAAAGAAAAATATAATTAATTTGATTATTAATAACAAGACAATGAGTTCAATCATAATTAGGATTAACACAATTTTATTTTGTTACCAATAACTCAAACTTGTTTTCGTTTTCATTGTGAGGTATCTTTATCAATGTTTTCAAGCACGCCTTCTAATAATTAGAGCTGATTTGTCAATTCAAACAGGCTTTACATTACTTAGACCTAGCCACAAAAAATAAATTAATTTTAATATAAAATTAGTGAATGATCAACAAAAAATATTGATTTTTTTTTCTTGAATGATAAAAAAAAATTTAAGTACTTATATAAATTATTTTAATATATTTTCAAAAAGTAATTTAATTAATTGAAGTATAATAAACCAATATAGGTCAAACTAAAAATTGACAAAACTTGTGAATTCTCCTTTTTCCAAAGGAAAAATTGTGATTCATCTTAAATATGGAATAAGTTGTTTCTATTTTAAAATAAAGGTGTCAAAATTACAGATTAAAAAAATAGAAAAAACTAAAATTAAGTTCAAATTCAATTTTAACTATTATAGAAGTACTTACCTTATGATATTTTAGCACCCACCAAATAAAAAATACTTACTTAACTATTAAAATAATAATATTTTTTAATCATATTTATTTTACTTTTATCTTAAAATTATAAATATATATTATTATATTATTAAAGGGATTCTTAATTGATTTATTTACTAGAATTGTGATAGTATTATATTATTTTTCCATTATAATTTGAATCATGTAAAAGTAGAAACATTTATTTAAATTCTTTAATTAGCATATATCGATGGTATCTGTGACGTGGCATTGGCATGATCGCATAATAGACACGAAACTGTGAATCTCCCAACATAACACAAAAATAATGTTTTTCCTTTTAAAACAAATTTGATAAGAAAAGTGACATTGGGATAATTTATCAGTGACATTTGTCAACCACTAATAAATATTGACATTTTATTTTATATTTTTCATAGTAAAAGAATTGTAATTTAATATAACAATTTTAATTTTATTAATTTCATTTAAATTCAGTTCATAATTAGAATATGTAAACATGTATTTATTATTAAAATAATGAAAAAATAAATAAATTTTCTAAATTTTAAAAGTAAAAAATATAAAACCACTCAAAATTAATTATATATTAACATTAATTTTTATATTAATAAATATATATTCTTGTATGATTATTAAAAATCAAAGAATATTTAATTATTTTAAAGATTATAGAATTTTTATTATACCAAAAATGAGTTATGTGAGATTTTCTTATACTAAACTAATATATATATATATATATATATATATATATATATATATATTCATAAACAGTTGACACTATATTCAATTATCCAGATATATGTCTTTGATATTGGACTTTATTATGGGCGTACACTTGTAGTATTTATATTCTAGAGATTATTATTGTCTACTCCTCAACAAGTGTATTGAATTGCTCTAGTAATATAAATTGGTAAGACCAAGTATAATTTTCTATGAAACTTGTGTAATACTAAACAATTGTATAATTAACAACTTATCTAAACTAAAGAATAGTACATGAATCTACACTATGTGTAAGAAAGTAAATGAATAAAGAAATAAAATGTGGACTTTGATAGTTGGAGGGGAAAGGTAAGAAATAGAATGGAAGGGCATTGCTAGGGGTAAAATTCACTAGCTTCACTCCCGTGCACACACAAAATTGTCTTCCCTCCATCAAACAGTAATATCAATCCACTAAAACACTTTAGTCCCAATCCCTTAGGTGAAAGAGCCTAGATTCCCTCATCAAGCGTCAATCCCTTAGTCACTCAACAATCAAAGCCTGCATTAAGATCTAGAGTTTAAGATAACAAATGGGTTATGTTCCATCTTTAGATACAAGTCCCCGTTAGATCTCTTGTTTCAAGCCTAGGGTTCACTAAATTCTTCCCAAAACACAATGAATCCATAAATCAAGCTATCCACTCCCAATTTCAAGCAAGTATTAAGAGTAGAAATAAGAAATTAGCATTTAATGGAAGATACATATATATAATCAAAGCATTTATAAAGTACATGAGAGTTTAATGACTACAAATGCCCCTAACAAGTGTCAAAACATTCTTACAAAAGTGGCGCTTAGTGGTAAAGTTTGTCGCTTAGCACCTTGGAGCTAAAATACTCCCAGACCTGTAGCACAAACAAACACTCAATGCCATTATTGATCAACGCCGTATCAGTTGACAACAAATGGATTTTGTGATTTTAAGTGAACTTTGACTAGATCAGTTGTTCAAATTGGCACTCTTTTCTCAGTGCATTGATTCAAAACCGTTTTAAACATGAAGCCTAGTACCAATTTACTTAATTTCTCATGTTTTAAATTCTATGCAAAACATCATTATCAAACTCACAAGCACACCAAAACAACTAGCTTTCTTTACATGACCAATAACTCACAAGATCCTAACTAACGAAACTCCTCCCAACTTGCAAGATGTTCTATCTACACATAGAAATATCACAAAAACGATCAGGACATACTATTATAATCACTAATCAATAGAGACTCATATAGATAAATAAAAAGACGTCTATAAGTGAAAGAAGACTAATATGCAACAAATAAAAAAAAAGACAAAAAAAAAGGTTGAAACTCAACTTATACGAATAGAGAAACCGTCCAAATTGAAGAGTTTATCGCAAAACCAATCCTACGAACTCGATTCTTCAATAAAACAAACAAAAGAAAAGAACTCTTAAATAGAAGTAAGAAAACTCTAAAAAAATAATTTCAAAAAAATAATGTATTTTAAAATAATAAAACTTATGACAAAGTTTTAAACCACTGTCACTTGTGCCATTAGGTCTTGTATCATATTTTTTTCTAAAATTATATTTAAGTTTTATATATAAAATTCTCAAATCTTGCTAAATAAAATTGTATTTTAGAAATTTGAGTTTTAAACTAACTACAACAAGTACTTTCGAGATATGACTATAAGGGGGAACAATAAAAGAAGATTGAGATAGAAAAATAAAGTAAAATATGTCATCTTTTACTTTGTTCTTTTTACCTATCCACTTTTACCATTGCCAGACATGTTTGAAATAATAATTCAGTTGAATAGATTTGCAATGTCCATGATTGATGTATAAAAGAAACCTAAATAATAGATTTGTTAAAGATTACTTTTAGTCCAACGTTTAACCAATTATTATAAAAATAAACTAATTTATCATATGATAACTTTTTATTAAATAATTACATAAAAGTGTCTCACTCTTCTAATATAACCCATTTTTTCTGATAGGAAATTCCATTAGTAGTTTATAAACAAACACACGATTGAGGAATTATTGTCTCTCACTGTCAAATGACAGTATTCTGATATATCTCTTAACACGGTTTGACAACTTTGGTTTGAATAAAAAAGTCTAAGTGAAGCAAATTTTGACTATTGAATTACCCATACACAGTTGTCACATGTCACAGAAACATATCAATCGTTTCATTCGAATCCTAAAGATGTAAAAGGTTGTTTAATTATTTGATCATACAGAATCATGCAGAAAGAACACTAGGGACACTGTTTTGATCTGTTTCTGCTACTCTTATTCCACTGTACCATGACTCAATCTTGCTCTATTTGCAATACTTTGAATACCAATAGCTACCACTGTTTCTGATAAGAAAAGATAGCCAAGTTACTGTCAACAGTTTAGGAGTTTGAATTACACCTTCTTAACCCTGATACTGTTTCTTAGTTAGATCAAATTAGTGTGAAAAAATTTGCAAAACTATACAAATTTCAGAGGTTTATTCATTGAGATCAAGCAGTATTGAAACTTGTTTATAGGGAAGCTATTCAAGGTAAATTTGCCAAGTTTGACATTTCTCTTACTTATGGTCTTAGGATCTTTGATGTTGTTCTTCTGGTAATATCTCAGAAACATACTTCTTCTGTAAAAGACTTTTAGTTGTTTTTTAAGGTTATTCTTGTTAGAATTTCAAGTGTAAGTGTAAGTGTAAGTTTCTTGAGTAGAAATGAGAAATTAGAATATTATATAAAATTGAAGATTCATTAATCCATTATATTAAGATTTGGACAGATATCAATTTCTTATATAATTAGGTTTAGATCTTAGTATTTATCTACCTAGTTAACCTGTTTAAGAAGATATTTAATACATTCTACTTTTTAATTTGCATTTTTTATAAATATTAGTTAAAAATTACCTGAATAAAATAAAGTTGATGATCAATTTGCCTATAACTCTTCTGCATCTTAAGCTGGGTCCTCCCTGAAATATTTAGGGTTAGGAAAAAATATCAGATCTGAGAAAACAGAGAAATTTAGGGTCCTCCCCAGAAGATTCCTAATAATTTCCACTTATTCCAAAATAGGTAAGGAGTGCAAGATCTATGAATAAGCTAGCAACAAATTGAGTATTCCAAAAATAGTTAGAGTGAGCAACACCAACAAGTTGAAATTCAATGAATCATAGACTAATAAATGTGATCTATCTCAGTAGAACTAGATTTACACACACATAAAATAATGTCTTTACATTCAATTCATTTATTGCCACTAAACCAATAGAACCTTTTTTTTCTCTTTTCTTCTTAATTTTTGTTTATCCAAGTGATGCAACAGCAGTTACCAAATCATTATGTAACCATGTTGGCAGGAAGAGTCAAAGATGTGGATCAAAATTACAACAAAGGGAAAGTACATGCAACTTTCTTCTGGAAAGAGGAGTAGCTAGTGAATTTGCAGCACCATATGGCAACATTGCTAACGACACATAAAACATACCATATTCCTTCTACGGAGGGAGGGGGTCCCCTGGCCTACCATTTGGTGCAGATTTTATGAATCATGAATTTTATCATCACTGCTGCAAAATAACACGGTGTAAATGATCGCCAAGTGTGCCAACTTGGTGTTCTACCAAACCCAACTAACATGGGAAAACTGTTTGACATGAATTTTTCTTCTCTTTTGACGTGCCATTCTCACCACCATTCTGCACTGTTCATCTAATGTGCAACAACATTGCTCAATGGAATACTAAACATAACAACTGATATAAAAATTGTAACACATAGGGAGAGAATAATTGAAAAGGAAATAGGAAATAGGAAACATAGCATATCATTTAGAAGGGTCTAAAGTGTAACGTGTCCGGACACTTTGATGGGGCCCTGAATTCTACCATGGTCTAGACTATTCTAACTTCCTGTCTGAAGGAGAAAAGAAAAGATACACTTGTTGGTCAATTGTGTGCTGCTGTATAGGCATCAACCAATGATTTTGTGCTTTCCAATCACAAGAACCAGTGGTTCCTCATCACTGCACCACTCAAACTCAAACTCAACTAATGAGATGCACGAGGCACAAAATGTTGCACACACAAGTCGTGGTACTCACGATTGCAAAACTGTTTGATATATGGTTAATGTGAGTGTGTGTGTGTGTGCATGTTAAAGTACAAATCAGAAAGGGTGTGGAGTTGATGCATGGCATCTTAACTCTTAACAATGGACAAAAGAATACTGATAAGTAAAATTTTCTACACCAAATCATGCAAGCCTTACTGTTAGTCGACCTTGCACATGATCAGATTAGCGTGTTTTGGACCCACTTGATTTAATGCTGAGATATAACAGCAAACAATGTTTGTAAGTATCTCTATGTTTTTCTTGCTGCATCCTCTCTATAAGACATCACTGATTCTCACCAATATTTTATATGTTCTTTTTGAGATATCATTTAAGTACCAGAGACACTTCCTTCAATTACCTTATCTTCCCAAGTTAGGCAACCAACAATCAAGATTTTTTCTTGAATACCAAAGATGAAGGTAAGATCCACTATCAATCATTCCTTGCAGGACAAAGTATTCAATGTGCTTCATCGTATATTTTTCTGCAGTTACTAGGCTGGATGCACAGGAAATTTCGCCAGAATAGCAGTGAACCATTCAAGGACTTGGTCATTGGTAAGTCATATATATGCTGCTAGCAAGCCACTTATTCATGTTCCTCCAAACATGCACTAACTATGTGATGATCATCAAGTAAAAAGCCAGTGGTAGTATATGAAAGCAAAACATACCATACTAGATAATAGATAACTTGATTTCTGATGATCTTGGAATAATAGAAGGTAGTTAGGGAGAATTCAAACAGTCTCTTGCATGCACATCTGACCACAAATATGTAGGGCCATGAAGACGCAGCAGTAAAATGCCTACGTCCAACCATTTAAAGGCTAAGCATAAAATTGGAATATTGTAAAAATAAATTAAATGACTGGCTAGAAATGGAAGTTGGAGCAAAAAGGTAGACTGCATAAAACTTTAAGGTAATAACTACTAAGGCCCCTAAAATCTCTTCTGTTGCTTATTCTGTCATTTGTGAAAGACTAGCATAACATCATAATTAGCCAATGTAACTGAATTCTTTAATGAGATTCTACTTTATGTGTTACCTTTCAATTACCATCTATATTCTTTAAATTTTGCTTGTTTCAGGGAATTCTTGCAATTGTCTTTCAGGGCAACCACCATTTGATGATGAACAAGCCTATCCGAAACCAAACCTCGGAATCAGACTTGGCAAACATGCTCAAAAAGGTCACAATCTTAGAAACTCTTTTGCTGGTCTAGAAGCTGCAAGAGTGGATGAAGAGTATGAGGGGGAATTCTTCCCTGGTTTCCTGGCAATTGGAACACTTGGTTCAGAACAAGTGTCTGACCCATCCACACCATCATTTCCCGTTTCTGTTGAGAGCATCACTGAAAAAGAAGATGAAGTGACTGAGAATGATCTTAAGCTTATCAATGATGAGTTAGAGAAAGTGCTGGGGGCTGAAACCAAGGATGATGTCAGCCTTGATTCTTCAAGGAGGACCAGCCATGTTAGCACTGGGAGAAGTAGCCATGTCAGCACTGGGAGAAGCAGCCATGTCAGCATAATAACACTCAGTGGAAAGCCAATAGAAGGCACAGAACCAAATGGAAATGGAGCTGCAATTTGTCCACTCCAAGGATATCTCTTTGGAACAGCCATTGAACTATCTGAAACAACTGCTGCAGCAAAGAAAGAACACAGGACTTCACTTGGGGAACTGTTTCAGAGAAGCAAATCAGCTGAGGAGAATTTCAGTGCAAAATGTGAAAAGGAGGAAAAAAGAACTGAGAAGGAACTGGACAAATCTGCCATGAACCTGATGAAAGAAAAGCTGAAAAAAAGAATGCTCCATGCTTATTCTAAAAATTCTACTTCGATAAATGGAGGGCCTATCGATTCTGCTTCTGCAGAAACAAAGCTGAATAAGGTAAGCAACTAACAAACCATGACTAAAACCATCTGCTCTTGTTTATCTACGTACAATGAATCTATAACTATTGTGCATCACCATAATCAGCATTCTTCAGATTGAGTTTTATAGCTTTGCTTTTTGATGTTCTTTTCATCTTTTTATTGCCTTAAGTAACACTTTAGTCTTGGCATGTTCCATTATTCTGGTCATGACTCCAGTTCTGTTTGTGGCTTCTAGATTCTCCATATGTTCCGGAAGAAAGTTCACCCGGAAAGTTCAACAGCTGCACAAAAATCTGCCAAACACCACAAGAACATGAAGAAGAAAATACTCAATGATGGAGGCTACAACAAAAATGATATGGTGCATCCAGAGGATGAAGATTCATCTGCCAACAGGGAGTACTGGATCAAAACAGATGCAGATTGTAAGCATGCAACAATTTTTCACAGCCCTTATATCTATGCATTCCAATTCAATTACAGAATTTCATGATTCACTTGATGAACATAGCATGTCTATTTTCAGTATCACTGTTGTGTGTTGCTTCTTCCACCCTGACTTAATTTTTTTTTTCTGTGTATTGCAGACTTAGTTCTAGAGCTCTGAGGAACCCAGAAGAAAATGTTTGTGTGTTCATAAGATATATTTTTCTATTAGTGATAACTAATGTTGTGTTTGTACTGTGAAAACTTATATGTAAGATATGAATAATTGAGGTTGTTTCAGTGTCTACCTCACAGTGGTCAGTGTGAAATGTAAGATTTGTCCAGTAATAATCATGAAAGATGAAAAAAAATATATAGCTATTGATTGAGTTGACACATAAATTATGAATAAATCATGATGGCAGAATCCACCGTCAAATCATGAGGGTATGCAAGTTGAGCTGCGGAAATTCGATGAATCCGTGTAGATGTAGATCGTGCGGTGGTGGAGGTAGGTGTATTGCATCCGCAATTTGAATAATATTATTGGATAAGTAACACGAACTCATCAAGAACACAGTATGCTTAGATTTTCTCTATTTTCATAAATATCAAACATCAAATCATGATGGATTGAATTGTTTTTTCGATCGGGAAAGATTAGGGAAAGGGTAAAAGTGTTTTAAGATATTTAGGATTAATCGAATTCAAATTTTGAAAAGCCTTTTCTTTACAAAAAAATTAATGTTATGTTTCATATAAAGTAAACAAGTTAAATCATAATAAATTCATCTAAAGTAATTTAAGACATATAAAAGAATATTATATTGAATCAAATTGAGTTATCAAATAAACTCAAATTCATGTAAAAAGGTAAAATCACTTTCAATTTAAACTCTTATGATAATATTATGCTTGTAATTTTTTTCATGTCCAACTTCTATATTTATAATTTAAATAAAATAATATTTTTATATTAGGATCATTTGTGTAATATGTCATGTTAGAGAAATAATCATTTTAAATTTGAATTTAATCTAGTTTATTACAGGCGGATGAATTATACAGGTTGGTTTACTTAATTAAAACTTTTTTTTATTCAATTCTAAAATTTTTACAAACTTTTTAATTGAAAATTTTAAGTTCAATTTAAAGACAAACTAAAATTATTTTAAATTTTAAATATAATCTAAAATTCACAAAAATACAATAAAATTCAAATATATTTAAAAATAAAAAAACACCTAAATTTTTTGATAATATAGTTTAATATTTAAAATTTATTAGCAGGTTGATAAACCAACACAAATTCAAGTAAGCAAAATTCTTACTACTTGATTATTTTTAGCTTGTGTTAAAATTTATAATATTTTTTAATCGAACGTAGCTAAAATTTAGACCAAATTAACTAATGAACTTTAACCTATTTTAACAATTATAAATTTAAGGTTTAAATCTTCATTTAGTCTTCGTATTTGTGTGTTAATTGCCAATTTCAATTGGGTCATCGTTTTTTATTTTGTTTCAATCGGGTCCTATTACTTGTAAAAATGAGACAATTAAGTCCTCTCCGTTAAATAATGACTAACGTCGTAAAATGGTGTAGAAAAAATTAGCTGACTTATAAGGAATTAAATACGTGGATATTAGTATTTAAAATTAAGCTTTTGACGTGGAATTAGGTATTTTATTTAGGTTTTTTATTTGAAACAAAAATACTTAATGGGAATTAGGGATTTGACAATTTGGGAATCACGGTCCCAGGCGTCGTTGCCACCGCTGTTCACCGTCGGAGGCATCGCCGGCATGGCATCGGGTCCTCCCTTCTCCTTCTTCTCTTCACGCGTGAGAGAGAAGCTCTCTCGTTCCTCCATCAATCACCTCTTGAGCGAGCCAGACCACCGCGAGCCACGATCCAGGACGCCACCAGCGCCACGGGTCGCCGCCAAGGTCATTGCCAGTCACAACAGAATTATATCATTTTCAAACAGTGGGAGAAGAGTTTCGAAAGGAAAGACGGAGCGAGATTTTGGGGATTTTCCTTTTCCTTTTTTTGCTTGATGTATATGCTTGATGTTAATTTCCATCTTGTTGAACATGGGGTTTGCAACTGCCCTATCAACAATGTTGGTCTCTGATTTGGTAATTAAACTGGTAGAAGCAAACTATGACGAGGGGAATTCGGTGGAGAAGGTGGTAGTGGAGTCGACGAAGAAGAGGGGCTCGGGAACGCGGAGGAGACCGGAGGAAGAAAGGAAGGGGTTGGTGAGGCGCACGTGGGGGCGACATCGTTGTTGGCTTCGCCGGCGAGATCCAACCGACAAATCTTTCTGGCAGTCGAGGTCAGCAGGTACCATCGTAGGATCTTAGTTTCTTCGATGACATATTTGTCTGTTTGCTGTTCTGTGAAAGCGGAATCAACAATGAGATATTTGGGAAGAGAATCTTTGATTCTGGTTTTCGTAGAAAATGCTTCCTGAAAAAATTGGTGGGATTCTGTTTTTTGTGATCTCCCAGCTGTTTCACTGATGATCGAAGGGTACGACAGTTTTGATCTGAACCTTGTTCCGGGACTTTTAGGTCTCATGCCAGTGTTCTGCATTTTCTGTTGGCTATTTAGGAGCTGTTTACCATTTGAACAAAATTGAGGGAGACAACAAAGAATGGAAAGATTTTCCCAAAGGACTCAAGGTTCTTCTTCTTGAGGGAGACAACATTTCTGCTACCGAGATAAGAGCAAAGCTTGAAGCCATGGACTATAATGGTAAGTTGTAAGTCAATGATAACTTAACGGAGAGGGTTTAATTGTCTCATTTTTACAAGTAATAGGACCCGATTGAGACAAAATAAAAAACGATGACCCAATTGAGATTGACACACAAATACGAGAACCAAATGAGGGTTTAAATCTAAATTTAACTAAAAAATGTCCTATCATAATTTAATTATTCTCAGTATGACTTACACAATAATTATATATTATAAAAGTTAAGAATTTACTAGATATAATAAATTTAATTGATTTAGTTTCCTCCTTCACCATTCTCCAAAAAAAAAACCTTCAAAATGAAAGAAAGATACATATTAGACAAAAATACATCACAATATTAAATTTAACTAGAGTGATAAAAGTATGATACCTAATCTTTATACCGTTAATCACATTATAGTCAATTAATAAATGGGTTAAATATATTTTTAGTCCCTTAAAAAACTGGAATTAGTCCCTCTTCAAAACTTTGGCCTCTCCCAAGTTTAGAAATGTATGAATTTAGTCATTTTGACTAAATTTTGTCATGTTTATTTAATGTTTCAAACACGTTTCATTATAACATTTGGGTTGTTTACGTTGTTTGACACGTTTTTGCTTCAATGTTAACTGAGAAACAGGCGTTTGAAACATCAAATAAAGTTAACAAAATTTGGTTAAAAGACTAAATTCATACATTTTTAAAATTGGAACTAAATTAGACCAAAATTTTGAAGAAAGATTAATTTCAATTTTCCTTGAAAATTAAGAGACAAAAACATATTTAACCCTTAATAAATTAATTTAACTCGGCTTACTGTTAATAAGTTTAAAAAATTTAATTCTAATTCAATTTATCATGAACGGGTGGGTTCCGTAATTACAATTTTTTGTTCTTCAATCCTAACAAAGTTTACAATTCTTTTTAATTGAAGTTTAATAAAAATTCAATTCAAATAGAATAAAAAATAATGTTAAACTTCAAATATAATTCAAAATTTACAAAAATACAATATAATTTAAATACATTTAAAAATAAATAAAAAATATTTAGAATTTTTATTTTTTTAATATAATTTAATATTTAAAATTTATAAATAAATTTATAAACCAAGACAAATTCAAATAGATCAGATTCTTAATAAAGTGAATTTATTTTTAACCCATACCAAAATTTATAATATTTTTTAATCCAAACATATAATAAACCGTTTTAATCCATTTTAACAATTATAATTCTAACCTAAAAAAAAATAAAAAATCCTATCATAATGTCTAAAAAAGGGAGACACTTTGATTTTTCTTTGCAAATGTTTCTAGTTTCTTACGATAGCTACATATCTATCTATCCACATAGAATGAAACCTAGAGAATAGATGGTGGAGTTGAAAGCTAGAACATTGAACACGCCTTTCGATAAATCTATATCTATCTTTCACATCTAATTCATATCTTTTTTCAATGATAAATTTCTTCAAAAGATAAAGACTCTATCATGTCACAATTATTTGATATGATTCTCATATAAAACCCATACGACTTTTATGTTAAAGTCAATCACAAACAAAGACTCAACTTTGAAATTTAATCACCCTTATATTATTTAATTATTCACCTAATCTTTCACCTTCTTTTAATCTCAGTATTAGCACTTCAATAATAATAATGGTTCAACAAGGCAAGATGAAAAAAGTTTACAAAATAAAAAATATTGCTTTCTATCAAAATTATTTTACACTTTTAATTTTGAATAATAGTATCATTACACACTTTTACATTCACTTGATATTGACTATAAGAGTAAAATTGTTATAAAAGTGTAAATTTTTGTATTTTTTAAAAAAGTAAGAGAATAAAAAGTAAGAAAGAATAATAAAAAATTTATCTGTGACAAAATATTATTTTTCTTTAATCTTCAATGATTTTTTTTTTAGTTTTTATAAAATTATAAATATTTTATATTAACTTCTTTGTAGAATGTTTATTTTAGTCTTTATTATTTAAAAATAGCAACATAATGTGTTGAACGGATAGTTGCTTCCTGATCAGGGAATAGTAAAACAAAGAAAAATCATGAAAAAATATAGTTATAGGACCGTAGAAAATAAACTATTAAATTTTAATTGCACATTAAGAATATACATAGACAGTGGAATACAGAAATAAAACAATATAAATAATTTAACAAATAGTATCGTTAAGTATAATAAATCTCTTAATTTCTACATTAATTATCTAAAACTTACACCATTAATAGTTTTTTCAATTTATTAATAATAATAATAATTTTATATTCTCAAGACAGAATCATTAAACTCGTAACAGGTAAAAACATTCATTTAACATATTTTTTTCTATCTATCTTCTTTTGGTGTCGTGCTATATTATACTTCTCACACTACAAATTTATTTAATTTTAATAGGATTTATTAATCCAAGTTATAGTAATTTTCGGTACAAACGATAAGTATTAGAGTTTTATAAACTCATGATAAGTGTCAATTATTTTTAAAAAAAGTATTAAAGTTATGCGACTCTTATTTCCTCTATCTTTCATAGTAGGGATTCTCGCATATCTCTAACGTTTTCTCAAAATATAGGACAGGTTGATTGCTATATATAATGATTAATGAAAGTATATATCTTGTGTTTCCATTAATATATATCTTGCTATATATATATATATTGGTTTTTTTTTTTTATCGAAAGTGTTGCTGGTATAAAAGTCATACAAAAACAATAAAATCTTTAATAGAACATTGATATTTAATCGCAAGATTCAAGTTTTGATGTTTTATGTTAGTTATTTAATCTTTAGCCATTAATAAGGGTAAGAATTGAATTTTAGGATAAAAAAAATGGGAAATTGGATTAGTACCATTCAGTCAACAAATAATTAATTATAGTTTGGATAGTTAATTTCTAGTTCAAAGAACAAACCAACAAGTTTGACTGGTTATACACCAATGTGATTGGTCAACTCTTAATTCAGAGAATAAATCGATCGATTATGCATTAACTTAGACGGTCAACCTAACTCCAAGAACAAATTAGTGAGTTTGATCGACCACCAAACAGGTCAACCGACCATACACCAGTTCGGATAGTCAAACACCAACTCGAAAAGCAGACCATTAAGCCAAAATGATCACCAAACAAACTATCTGACCTTGAATTGGATCAATCAAAATAAACGGTACAAAAAAATATTAACCTTAAAATTGATTAATCCAATATTAAAATATGATTACTCACAATTAGGTCATAATTGAACTAAAGTTAATTAAAAACTTATCACGAAATCTATAAATAAAAGTTTAAGATAAGAAGACAGATTATATATATTAAATATTACATTCATTGTTATTTATCAAATGTTAAAGTGATCTTGATATCAAAATATCTTCTATAAATACTACCCATTTTAACCCAAAGAAAATCATTCACTAAAAAGTAATTAGACTTTAAACTATATAAAAGAGTTCAAAAAGTTAACATTAATCCCATATTCAAATTAGAATTAAATGCTGTTAATGAAACTATAAGAATAGAAGTATACAGGTTGATACACTTTAAACTCTTTTAAAATTACCTTCTTCATTACCTTTTCATTTTTATGACATTTTCTTGAGTTGGTTAACTATAATATTTTTCACTAGATCATAGTTAAGAGTTATTTTATATTATATAAAGTAATATACTTATAATTTTCCAGTCATAAAAAGTAGTGAAAATTGAAAATAGTTAGTGATTATTTTTTTAATCGGGAGATGGTGATGATAGTTCTATAAAATGTAAATAAAGAGAAGAGAAAAATTAGTTTGAATGTAGTGTTAAAATTGTGGCGGGAGGAGGTTGAAGGTGACAAAAATGAGTTGTCAGAATTTTATAAGAATATTCCACAAATCATAAATAACAAATACTTAACTTTTGCGTTCTATTTGGACCACCAATGTTAATATTGCATTGTGCATATAACCTTCCTATAAATATATATATATATATATATAATAATTAATTATTTATTTATTTAACAACCACGTCACGAAGAAGATGCCGTATCATAATTTAGAATAATAGTATTTTTATAACATTTTAACACTATTTACGTGTTATTAGGTGATTAATTCATGTTAGTGTTTATAATAATAATAATTATTATTATTAATTGTTGAATAATTTTCGACTAATTATAAAATGATACATGATGTTAAAATGTTGTCAAATTATCATTATCTTATATTTTATCTCTTTTATTATCAAGTCAATTTTTTTTTCAATCATTATTTTTATATTTTCAAAATAGAATAATTTCATTTTAAAATATCTTAAAATTGTTAAAAGTAAATATTTGAGCTTGTTTGGTATAATTAATTTTATGTTTAATTTTTAACATTTTAAAATGAATTTAAGAATAATTATTTTTCTGTAATTATGTTTTCTAGAAAAAAAAATTACGTTTTCTGATAATAAAAGGGAAATTATTTAATCGTTAATCTGACTTCTACACAAATTTTCACAACTACTGCGACTTTTATTATCATGTGAGAGAAATTAAGATATAGAAACTGTTTAAAGTATCCTCATACATATTTTAAATCATTACATTATAATTTGAGAAGATGAATAATGATGTCTAAGAATAAGAAATTAGATGATGTTATTTTATTTATGATGCAAATGGATGAAATTACTTAGGTTTAATTATTTTGGATGTTTCTGTTTATGGAGATTTATTTAAAACAGGTCATCGTATTTTAATTGGTATCGATTAGGTCTTTATTTTTGTAAATTTGACTCAATTAAAATCTTGCCATTAATTAGAGTGGACGGCGTTAAAATTTTTGTGTCTTGGCATGTTGACTGTGCAATTTTTAGTGACGTGACATTGTGGTTTGTTGACTGGATGGCGTCAAAAATGGCATGACGTCGTTTTCTCTTTCTTCACCGTTCAAAACATTTTCCATTCTTTCAGATATTAGAAAATGGATCTTTATCTTCTTCGTTTCGATTCCAACTTCCCAAATATAAAACTCACAGAGCTGAAACCCGTTTTTCATTTTTGCACAATTCAAAGTCGTAATACTCCAAAAATGTTATCACAGTTAACCTATCTTGTGAATGTCGACGAGAAGACTGTGGACCATGATGGACTCCGCCTTTACCTCGCACTCCTCTTCCGAGAGAAAGGCCTTTGTCGCCTCCGAACCCCCACAACGCCATAAGAAATAGCTAAACAAAAAAAGAAAAAAAAGAGAACTTTAAAAACTGGGAGCATTAGATTTAACAAATCCAACGAAAACAAAAATGGTGATGCTCCTTCGCAAAAAAAGGCCAGTTTCATGGATTAATTATAAATAAATCACCAAGACAGGAAGTGTGACAGATACCTGGAATGGAAAAACACTTGCTCCCAGGTGTGTGCATCTACAGAAGCTCAGGTTTCGGGGGAGGAATCTGCTAATGCTATAATTCATCTTCGAGCTAAGAACTTGCATGAATTGAGCGGTGACTATTGTAGGAAGATTAGTGATGCAACTCTTTCAATGATTGTAGCTCGGCATGTGTCACTTGAGAGCCTTCAGCTTGGACCAGATTTTTGTGAGAGAATAAGTAGTGATGCTATTAAAGCAATAACTCATTGTTGTCCTAACTTGAGTAAGCTCAGACTCTCGGGTATCAGGGATGTAAATGGTGATGCTATTGTGGAAAATAACACTGATTTATTATTCAAATAATGAAAAAATACATTCTGATACCCTCTATTTGTAATAATTTAATTATCCTAAAAAGAGAAATAGGAAAACTAGGAAATTTAGAGAAAATAAAATAAAATAAAAGATTTTGTATCTATTTCCTCTAAATAGGAAGATTCTAAAGATATTATCTCAAATTACAATACTCCCCTTCAAGCTGGATCATACAAGATTGTATGAACCAAGCTTGGAATAGACAAACTCAATACTAGCGAACGTCAATAAACCAAATTGGACAACAATGGACGAGGGCGAACTAGCACCATGAAACTTCAACTTGGACAGCAATGGACGAGAGATGTTTCCATCAAAAATGGATTATGACTTGCAGTAGCAAATATCAACAAATTGCAAGAACAGATGAAGGGCCTGTAGTGGCGAATAGCAATGAACTGCAGGGATTGGATTGCCATCAATAGTGACGAACAACAACAAAACTCCAAGGGATTTAACTGCCCTAAACTACAACAAAATCTTAAGGGACTTAGCTGCCCTGAACAACAACAAGCCTTAAGGGACTTAACTGCCTTAAACAACAACAAAACTTCAAGGGACTTAACTGCCCTAAACAACAACAAACCTTCAAGAAACATCTGTCCTGCAGAGGCAAACAACAACAAACCTGCAGGGACTACACTACCCTACAGCGGCTGGAACTTTTTCCTCCTCACGACTGAACGGCAGAACGTGAAGGTAGAAGAACTGGTGAGAACCGATCCGTATGAGGGACAAACATGAATCTCATAACTTCGAAAGAGTCAATTCAGCGGGCAGTCTCAGAACAACTCCACATTTCAGGTGAGTTGTTATAACAAAGAATTGGCAGAAACCAATCAACGAGTAGTGAAGATGCCAATTATGGGCATTACTTAAACTACCAGGTGCACCTACTGGTGTGAGACAAATTATGGAAGTATAGCTTATAACTAGGTCAAATTTAACTCTGGAAGTATAACTTATAGCTAGGTCAAATTCAACTCTGGAAGTATAGCTTATAGCTAGGTCAGATTGAATTCTGGAAGTATAGTTTATAGCTAGGTTAGATTGAACTCTGGAAGTATAACTTATAGCTAGGCCAAATTCTGAAAGTCGGTTTTGTGTAGCTGTTATCGATCAACGACTGAAGAAAGAATTGACGCAGTTGCGTCTGGAGTGGTCGTTTTGGTCCAAACAAGGAGCGTACTTGGATTCCAACTCCTCCAAGTTGGATTGCTGGTGGAAAACCCAAAGATCAAAAGACTGTTCAAGGGTTGCAATCTTGAAAGATTGACAGTAGCTCGCAAAGTGGAGGGGCTCCGGTCTCTGAAGGAAGGAAACATCGATGATGGAGGTCAAACTGAGATCGGAGAAGAACATAGCATAAGCGAAAGAGGTAGGACTAGCAACTGATTGTGGCGGTAGCGACTGACTGCAGTGACGATACAAACGGCGGATGATCGAAGCACTGTTGCTCGAGAAACCAAAACTGAAAAACGAAGAGAGCGTCCACTGCAGCATCAGTGGCATCAAAGTAACGAAGAGGGAATGTTCCGAAGTGAAAACGCGAGATGAAACTTTCTTAGAAGCTGTAACTACAGACTTGACAAACAATGACTTGAACTGCAATATGATTAAAGAAAATGGCCATTGCTTGTAGAAATTGGTTTCATAAACCATTTATACAATAGTTTAATTGATTTACAACTCTATGGCCTGTGATCTTGTACCTTGAAACATATTATTGCAGTACCTTTCCTTTAACCCTGATATTTATACAGGCAAGAGGCTGCTGGTGCACTTTGGAATTTGTCATTTGACGATAGAAATTGAGAAGCCATTGCCGCATCTGGTGGAGTTCAGGCCTTGGTAAGTTCTTACAAGGTTAAGCTATTACTTTTAAATAGAAAAAAGTTGTAGTATTAAATAGAAATAGAAAGATACAAGGGATGATAAGAAACATTCCCGAAGAAAATGAAAATCTGAGAGAAGATAAGGGAGAAACCTGCACTTTAAAACCATTGTTAAATTTAGAGAGGGGGAGGCAGAGGAATGGAGAAAGGGTGAGAGTGAGAGAGTCTGGGAGATAGAATGGAATTGGTTGAGTGAAATTGCTTTCTTCTGCAGTACATCCTATATGCAGAACATTAATGTTGGTTTTTGTTTGCTTAGTGTTGCCATTGGACGAGAAGGAGGTGTTGCACCTCTGATTTTAAAAAAAAAAACCTAATAAACATACTTATTAAAAATTGTTTTGCAGTATTTAATAATTATTGAGACTAATTAATTATCTGAATAATTATTATAATAAAGTGTGGTTATCCTAATTCAAAATACTCTTTCATCGTGGCGACTCCCATTCTCTGAAAGCAAAACCAAAGAAAGAAAAAGCACACCCAAATCAGAAAGAAAGAGTTCAAGAATATGGCAAAGAAGCCAAAGCAAAGAAAGAAAAAGAACGCCCAAATCAGAAAGAAAGAGTGGAAGAAAATGAGAGAAATTCATTCTCAGAAAGAATCCGTCACCGCAAATTCTCCACAACCAACGCCAACACAAACACCTCCCAAACACCAATGCTCCAGCATAGCAAACTCAACCCATGCACGATCACGCTGATCCCACGACAGTGGTGGAGCCCACCGACCTCTTGCCCAACAACCCCATGAAGAGCCGCTCGCTGCCCTCGTGTTCTTTCTCCGGGGAGCCCTCCACCAAGAAGCCATTCGTGAACAAGCGCCGCTCTTTACCCGTCCTCCACCGCGGCGTTTCCGACCCTTACCGCCCTCCGGCTCCGGCGCCTCTCACTCCTGCGGAGAGAGGGTCCGGGCTGCCACCCCTGCCGAGTCTGAACTCCGAGGAAACCGCCGCTCCTGATTCAGTGGTACGGAGGGTTGGGAAACAAAAGGGGTATAAAAAGTTTCGATCTTTTAGAGTTTGAAATAACGGGTTTGGTTTGTTTGTTTGTTCTGTGATTGCAGAAACTGAGAAGGATGATTGAGCGATTTGAAAAGAAGAAATTAGATAATAAGGAAGAAAATGTAAGGGAAGAAGAAGATGACAAAGTCCTTCCTCGGGTATGTGTATGTTTGGTTTCGCCTTCTTAGATTAATTTCGATGTTTGAATCCATGTGTTTTTGCATGATGATTTGACAGCAGGAGATTCTGAAGAAGCTGTTACTGATGAGAGGGCTGAAAAGTCTGCAGGCATTACATTTACTTGTCCGTGTGGGAAAGGCTACGAGGTTCTCCTCTCCAATAATAAGGTCTACTACAAATTGTTCTAACACTCTTTGAAGGATCTGTTCTATCTCCAAGAAATGTATCATCTTCCATCAACTGCAATAACTCTGTTTAAAAGATCATAAAGAATGAATTGTTTCCATCGTTTGAGTATCAAAGAAAATTATTGATATTTTACAAGACTTTTATGATATTAGTGAGTTAATATTATTTGTTAAAGTATAGAATTAAAAAGGTTATACACGAAAAAGTTTTATTAATATTTTAAGAAGATTAATACCTTTGCACACTTTTCTTGTAGATTAAGGTTTATTAAAAATTACAAAATCTGATAGGTCTAGAATTCTATTTAATATTTTTCTTTTATAATTTTTTGATAGAAAAAATAATTCGTTTATTTTGCAAAGAATCTAATTTATTTACAAGTAAATAAAAATTATTGAAAATTTTGACTAAAACCTAATGAGTTATTTTACTCTTTTTATTTTCAAGATTGTTTTCGATGTTTAATTGAAAAAATTAATTTAACCAAATTTTTAATAATTAAATATTTATTAAATTTTGAAGTTATTTACTTTTACAAATCAATTCTCAAAAAATGTTTAGAAAATGTAATTAAATTATAAAATGTATAACTTTTTAACGCCACGTGAAAACAATATGATTTTGTTTATCTTAAAAATTAAATATAAGAAAACATAACCACTTTCAAATGAATTTGTGGTTTATTTATTTTTATTCCATTCATTTATTATAAAACATTCCAACAAATAATTTATTTGATTATTATTAGTGTAAATTATTCTTATTAATTGATAATAATCATTAAATTAGGAGTAAAATTATTTTTATTTGCAAACCAAATGATCATTCTATATTTTTTTTTTCATGTATCAATATATTATAACATTATAATATAATATACCTTTTAAAACATTATCTATTTATCTATCTCTGTATAAGACCGTGATAATTAATTTTTATTTTTAATTTTATCATGACTAATCAATTCAACCCAAATTGTATTAAAATAATTAATATATATATATATATATATATATATATATATGAAAGAATTTAATATGTTAATACTTTTCGGGTTAAATATGTTTTTAGTTCCTATATTTTTGGGTTGATTTTGGTTTTAGTCCATTTTCAAACTAAGGTACAATTTAGTCCTTTAACTTTAGAAAACTTTGGTTTTAATCATTTTTATCAAATTTTTTTAACTTTATTTGATGTTTCAAGCACGTTTCATTATAGCATTTGGATTGTTTACATGGTTTGACACATTTTTGCTTTAATATTAACTGAGAAACGTATTTAAACAGTAAATAAAGTTAAAAAAATTTAATAAAAAAGATTAAAACCAGAATTTTCTAAAGTTGAAAGACTAAATTGTATCTTAATTTAAAAATGAACTAAAACCAAAATCGTCCAAAAATATAAAGACTAAAAACATATTTAACAATTCAATCATTATAAATTCACCTCGATAATGTTTGGGATAACTTTTCTATAAATTAAGAGTAATAGTAAATTAAAAACAAAATAATACTATTAAATACTAATAGAATATATTTACATGGTCTTAAAGGTCATAATAATGTTAACGTTCACATGGATCCACGTGTCTAATTCTCCCGCTCCGTCCATTTATCCGTTAACCCTAGTCTCTCTCTTCCATTCTCTCTCTTCTGCAATTCTTCCCGTTGAACACAGACACAAGAAAACCCAAATTCTTTCTTTTCGAATAATCAGAAAAAAAAAAATAAAAAAAGAGACGAAATCTGTATCCACACACATTCATCTATCACAATGGGGAAGCTTTTGTGTGATTCAACCACCGTCGCCGAACCATTCCAAGGTTCGCCGCCGGCAGCGCTTCCATGGCGGGATCCCAAATCGGAGTCAATTAAAGCCGTAGATCTCGTCGTTCCGGCTAGCGTTGGTGGTGCGACCTTCGCCGGCGGTTGGGAAGATGTCGTCGGTCTGGAAGAGCAGCAGCGGCGCCACCTCCAGAAGCTCCACGCCAAAGGCGTGCTCTGGAAGCCGCCAGAGGAGGTAGAGGACTCGTCATCATCTCCGCCGTCGTCCTCCCATCTTAGATCCGTCGTTTTCCGGCTCTCACACGGCGGCGAGGTGTCGGCCGACGGGAACTGCCTGTTCACGGCGTCTCGGAAGGCGATGGGAGTCGAGGAGGTGGACCCGCGCGAGCTGCGGCGGCGGACGGTGAACCGGTTCTCGGAGGATCTTCGATCTGTGAGTTTTGTGGAAAGAGAGGCGATCGATGACGCGATTCGACACATGTACTCGCCAGATCTGAAGAATGGTTGGGGGATTCATGTTGTTCAGGAGGTGAAGTTGCTTGCAAAGAAGGAGGATCGATTTGCTCTTGATTCGGCCATCGACGAGCTCGTTCACCTCGGCATGCAAAGGTATTGAATCGCTTGAAGTTTCATTCTTTGGTTTTATTATTTGCTTGCTTCTTTCCTCTTGACTTGCCGGAAGTTTCATTCATTGATTTCATATAAACACGATTTTTATTTGTTTAAATTGAAAAGAAGAAATTCAAGAATGAGTTGTTCTCTGTTTTTATTTTTTAACTTAATGATATTTTGGACTAATTCATTCGTTTTCTCTTTTTTAGGGTTTGAGAAATGTTGAGGTAATATGCGTAGAATAGTTATATTAGAAGATTGACAGCTACAATTATATAGAAGACGAAAGAAATTAAGAATGAAAGTTGTTTTGTTTGAGCTGCATTTCTTTTTCACGCTAAATGAGATGTTCGCAAGAGATCTGTGTTTTTGTAATGTATTTTGATATGAAAAGTGTTGAAATGGGGCTTGGAAGTTTCATCACACTGCTGTTTGTTGCGTATGGTTTTGGTTGGTTTCTTTACTGTGTGTTCTTTTTCTGCTTGAAGAGAAATGGCGGCGGAGTCTATTTACAAAGAGAGATGTATTCCCGTGAATGATGGTCCAAGTTGGGCCAAATACATGTTGATCTCTGGTTCTCCTGATGATGAGTATGATATCATCACTTTGCAATATACCGAGGAGGGTTTATTATCTGTAGACGAAAATAGAGAGGGTCGTGCTGCAGCTTTCGGTGACGATATTGCAATTGAATGTCTTGCTACAGAGTTCAAGCGAGAGATATACGTGGTAAGTAACAATTTCAGGAGCTTTCAGCGTAGCTTAGAGTTGTGTTTGGTGTATGTTCATATTTTTTTCTGGATTTTTCACCGGTTTTTCTGTTATCTGTGTGCAATCCCTATCTTCGGTGGAATAAGTTATGGTTTAAGCATTATTATTGTTTGACGACTATTTTTACACTCATATTTGTTTTAACTTTGCAGTGTTTTTAGTAAAGAAGAACTTAATTTCTGTGTTGCTGCGTGACAGTTCTAACCGAGTAAAAGTAAATTGGATTTACATAAACTTTGTTGTTGAAGGTTATCATATGGGATTTTCTTCAATTGAATTCTAGGAACTAATAGGAAGATTGATTGGACCTCGAGAGCCACTCCAGGTAGTTGGAGTTTTGGCCTGCAATTGCAGATATATCCTGGAATTCGATAACTCTCCTTGTAGGCTTGATTATGCCTTCAACTTTTCTTATGAATCTTCTACGAACGGGAGTTCTTTTTATATGGGTGTTGATTGCGATTGCTACTAATATAATTTACGGGAGTTCATCTTTTTGTGCTGTTTAGTTTTTATACATGTGTGAGCAATTGTCAGTCACCATGCTTCCATCTGAATTTGTTCACTTTTTTCAGGTGCAAGCCCATGGTTCAGATGCCATGGTCGAGGAAGAAAATTGTGTTTTCTTCCTTCCACATCGTCCAAGGAGCCGAATTACCGAACCTCCATTCTTCCTTTTCATGAAAGGAACAGGTACTGAAGAGAAAAGAATACTTTAATAGATATGACCATTTTCGTTCAAGCTTTAAGCAGTAATGTTTTCTTTATTTTCCGTTTGTTGTCATTATGGGCAAAGGTTGTTTAACCAGCAGATTGAGACAATTTTTTATTATGTTTCCCTTTATTGTCATTTTGTAATGAAATTTCTGAGTAAATTTCCACATACAGGCTGGTGCGGTGCTGGAGCTGACCACTATGAGCCCCTGATTGCTCATCCTTCCACCTTTGTTTCCCAAGAGAAGGTTGCTGTGGTACTGTGAGGTTTTCCCGACCTGCAATTTTGTGGAATAGAGATTGAGTAGAATTAGAATTTCTTCACCCTATTTATGGGCCACTATCAAAGTGTTTGCTCTGCGTTGTGGTGGTTCTCATATGTCTTGTCCCAAAGGAGAACCTCATTGGGTAGCATTTATTTTGTTACTGACTTTAGAATCAATCATCTTTGACTCTTGACATTGGACAAGCAGGTAGGCCATTGCCTGCGGTTTGAGCAACCCTAGAATATTTGTATTAGTTTCACCGGCTTCTGTTTTGTTGTTCCTGTTGTTGAGTTAATTAGAGAGTCATACCGTCGATAGGTAGTAGTGTGTTGTTCAATTGGAAGAGTTGAGTTGTATCTCTGTGAATTTCATCACAGTAATGAAGTGGCTTCTTCTTTTCTAGGCTTCTGCATGTGTCATTTTTACTATGCGATTCACTAAGTTTTCCTAAATTAATAGATGCGAGAAGCTGGTTCTCTCTGTCTTGGTCTTTTAGATGTGTTTGTTTTTTAAATAATGCTTAATGCAATTTTAGTAAGCTTTTATTGGAATTGGCTATTTCAGGAAAAGGGGCCTCAGTAATGCATCTGAACCAACATTTACGCAGAACGAATTAGACCAGGAAAGCACCTACCGGTACACATTACGTGATTTTAAATTTAGAAAAGAAATTAAAAAGCCTTTGCAGTTAGCAAGTCAAATTTGGATTAACGCACAAATAAAATAGTAATTTTATTTTTACGTACACTGTCTTTCCACAATGTGGCTCTGAGCCCAAGCTTTTCTTCCCCTTGCTCGCTGTTGTGGAATGCAATGATGGTGGAATCTATGCAAGCTTTCAATCACCCTATGAGAATTTTGTATGCCAAAAAAACCCTGAGTCACCGAATTAAGGGGAAAAGTCCTCAACTGAGTGCACGATGTCATGTTCTGTGGACATTTCTGAGTGATGTGGAGGCAATTCAAACCTTTGGGAGTGGGGTAAGTGGGAATATCGTTTATCTGCTTGGGCATGTCTAACAATGAAGCAGCATAGAATAAGATATTAGTCGATCAAATATTTCTATTTTTCTAACAAAAGCACTTTTTTTTTTTTATCCCAAGTCGTTTATATATAGTTAAATTGTGAGCTTGGATTAAACGTATTCTACTTTTTTCAAAGTTTGTTTAGTTTTTCTGGCCTCTCATTTTTTAAGCAAACATTAGATCTTTCAGGCAACACATTTTCTAAGAAAGAAAACGCTGTAAAGTCACTTTATTATTTGTTGTGTCCAAACGTGATGTAGACTTGATAGATTCTTCCTGCACCTCCTTAGTTTTTTTCTACATCCCCATGATGTTTTCCCTTTTTGATCTTTTTTTAGATCATGAAATTCGGAAATCACTTTTTCCTTCATAAAGTGATTTCTAGATTGTATAATTCAAAAACTAAAAATGACTTTTAGGTTATGTAATTCAGAAACTAAATAACATTCAGAAGTCCGAAAGCTAATTTTTTAGAGGAAACAAAAAATTCTAGAATACATAATTTAAAAATTATTTTGACTTTTAAATTGTATAATTCAAAAGTGAAAAAAAGAAGAGAATTTTGGATTATCCAATTCAAAAATAAAAAAATAACTCTCAGTATAAACCAGAAAGGAAAAAATGAAAAAAGAAATTCATGGAAGTGCAGGAAGAAAGTTAAGGGGAGCAGAAAAAACTGTCCAAGACTTGCTCTTGGGGGCGTCATATATATATATATATATATATATATATATATATATTATACAATAAGGAATCTAGCAAATCAAACTAAATATTAATTTAGTAAAATTGGCCTGTAGTTTACTATTTTAAAATATACAATCATCAGTCTTGAACCCGAGACTTGAGTTCATATCAACACGAGTATGGAAAACAAGACATATAATACATTCATTTTACCACTCAAAGTGAGTTTCAGAAAGATTTATGTATAATGCATTTGGGTTTATTTTATAAGTTATAGTATTGTTCCTGTTAGGTAGAGATATATGCATAGGGATACAAATAATCTATTTGGACAGAGATGTATCAATTAACTTATTCTTCCTCCAATTTAGATTACTTTCTTCATTACTCCATTCAACATCTTCTTTTCAGTGAAGATGACATGACGTTGAAAAAAAACACATTCGAATTAGTCATTGAAAATAACGATAAAAGAATTAAAGAATTTTTGTTACCACATATGAAATTAATATTCACATCCTAAATCCATGGTGATAACATTATTAAAATTAATCATTATCTACCGCTTTTTAATATGAAACTTTTAATATAAAACTTATCTTATAACTTAAATTAAAAAAATGACACTTAAGAATAACCAACTTTAAAACTAGAATTCAGCTAAGAATCCAATAAATCAGAGTCTTAAATTAAGAAAAACCTACACCAATAAATAAAAGTTACCTTAGCTTTTTTGTTAGAGAAAATATTGTTAAATTAATACCTTGATTTTTGGCAAATAAATATGTTGACGCAAGTGAGCCACTTTTGATGGAAAGCAGTTCAGAGCCACAGAGAGTTTGAAAAATAGAAAGATTGAAAATAGTTATTTTATTTTATATTTCAGAGTCAAATACTTGGAAATAGTTAAATTTATGGCAATTTGGTTAGGTGCAGTGCGGTGTGGGACATATTAATGCAAAGGCAAAACACAATTTGCAAACATGATTGAAAAAAAAAGGGAAACCTAATAAATCGGAGAGACCAAAAACATCCACCGTTGTACATTGTCCTCTGCCACCCAGCAAGGGAAAGGGACAAGCAAAGCACCCCTTCGGAGATCTCAAGGGCCCTTCCCTCGTACACTCCGAACTCACACCCTTTCTCTTCTTATTTCCCTCTTTTTCAATTCTCTTTCTTAATTCTTCATTCCCTCATGGCCACCTCGCTCTATTCAACTCATTGTCGTTCACTCGCCACCTCCTCCTCCTCTTCCTCCGCCTCCTTCCAGCCCTCTCCCTTCTCGTCTAACATCGCTTACCTTCAACGCGTCACCTTCTCGCATCGCTTTCTCGCTTCTAAGGTCTCTCTCAAGTCTCAACCCCCGTCGTATAAGATTCCGGTCCACACCCAGCAACAGGAAGGTTCTTCTTCTTCTTTTTCTTCTTCTTGTACCCTTTTCTTTGTTTCTTTTAAATTTTGAATCTTTTTCTGATGGGTCCTTTCCGTTCTTTTTATGCTGTAATACACATGAAATTTGGGATGCGTCTGGGAGAGACGAGAGAATTGGAAACGGGTGTTTAGTATGTTATTAGATGGCTTTAACGGACTAATCAGTTTGAAATCATAAAAGAAAGTTGAGTTTGCAAAAGGAACCGAGTCTTGCTTTTATGGAAACTTGGTTTCTGGCAAAATATTGGTGTGTGTGAATGTACTCAATCCAAGCTGTGTTTGGAGCGTCCCAAATGGGAATCAAATTATAGCCTTAGTCCTTAAAGTAGTAAAACTTATGTAAGTAACTGCTAATGTGTTAAATATATTCCAGTTTAGTCACTAATTTGGTATATTTTTCTAACATTCATTGACCAATTTTATGGATTTTTCAGTACTCGAGGGACTATTTTTCACGATTCATAATGCTTGGAGTATTACTTGTATATCTTTCCTTCTTTAGGGGCCACTTAGGAGAGAGAGTAATGCTCTAGGGATGAAATTGAGGGTTTATTCCAAGCTTACTATGTCTGATTGGTTGTGATTGGATGAGCATGTATAAAATTACACTGGTGGTAGTGCGTATATTATTTATTCTTATGATATAAGGTTTGGAAAATCCTTAGTCTTACATGGCGTGTGATTTCTGAATGTAGGTGCAGTAGCTGCTTCCGTGACACCTGTTGAAAATGGCACTTCTCACAAGCAGCTGAATGCTGAATTATTGTCTGTTAAGTCCCCAAAGGAGTCTCTAGTTGAAGACGGTTTTGAAAAGGATGAAAATGAGTCCACTGTTAGTATTACTGTTGTTGGAGCCTCTGGAGACCTTGCTAAGAAGAAGATATTTCCAGCTCTCTTTGCACTTTACTATGAGGATTGTCTCCCTAAGGTTGGATTTTGATGGGATGGTATTATTATTTTTTTTTTTTTTGTGTTTGGATTGAGCTAATGCTTTGGTTTTTGGCAGCACTTCACCATCTATGGTTACGCACGGAGTAAGATGACTGATGCAGAACTGAGAAATATGGTTAGCAGGACCCTCACTTGTAGAATTGATAAGAGGTGATTATTACATCTTAATGTTTATCATGGTTATGGTTAGGCTACATATTTAATGTTTGGAAATTCGTGTTGTGAAATTTCAGAGAGAACTGCAATGAGAAGATGGAGCAATTCCTAAAAAGATGTTTCTATCATTCTGGTCAATATGATTCTCAGGAAAACTTTGCAGTGCTAGACAAGAAGCTGAAGGAACATGAGGTAGTTGGATTGGAAAGGGGATAATATGATATAGTTGTAGTCTATAGCTTAAATGTGGTTCGGATTCCTACTGTAAGAAGCGAGCACTGTTTTAATTATAGTTTTCTGAAATAGTAGAAATTTAATAATTGGACTGAATGCATTTTCCAACTTGAAAGGAAAATCCCTTACCCAGAAGCAAATAAAAAAGATGAAGAGAAAAAAGGGTGGAAATAAATAAAGAAAACAAGAAAGAGTTTTAACACATTAGCTATTATACACCGGTTATGTCTATTGTAGATCTCTGTAGTTGGTATCTACTTCGAATTACGGCATTTTCCTTTTGGCTCCATGACCAATTGGCCATAATTTCGTTGATGTTATAATTCTTCAAATATAACAATACAGATGACATCATCAAGAAAAAACCTATTTGTTCATGTTTCAATTAGAATCAACATTTAATTGTATGGCTATTGTGTTTCTTTGACATGCTTGTATTCTTTCAATTTTTTTTCTCTCCAATCTGCACTTTTTATTTTTATGTGAGGTTTTTTATGGCATGCAATTTTAATCTGCTTCAAGTTTGATATAGGAACAAAGAAAGAACTTATTGTATTTATTTTTGTCTGAATAGTTGAAGCTACTCTCAACATTTTTATAATCAGATTTTAACCATTCTGTTTGAAATGAAAATTGTTTTTGTAGGGTGGGAGAACTTCTAATCGCCTGTTTTATCTTTCAATTCCTCCTAATATATTTATAGATGCCGTAAAATGTGCAAGCTTGTCGTCTTCTTCTGGTAATGGTTGGACAAGGGTCATTGTTGAAAAGCCTTTTGGTCGTGATTCTGAATCTTCAGCTGCATTAACAAAATCACTCAAGAAGTATCTGACTGAGGATCAAATTTTCAGGTTTTCCAACTAACACTAATCATCTTCAACTTTAAGATTGTAATGTACATTTTATAAAGTGGGAAATATTATATAGGATTGACCACTATCTTGGGAAAGAGCTTGTGGAAAATCTTTCTGTCCTCCGATTCTCAAATCTCATCTTTGAGCCATTATGGTCAAGGCAGTATATAAGAAATGTACAATTAATATTCTCGGAAGATTTTGGCACTGAAGGACGTGGCGGGTAACTTTTATTCCTTCACAACTTTCACACTTTCTTTTCATATAATGGGGATTCTTATCCATTTCCATTGTGCTATATGTATAGGTATTTTGACCATTATGGTATCATAAGAGACATTATGCAGAATCATTTACTTCAAATACTAGCTCTCTTTGCAATGGAAACTCCTGTTAGTTTGGATGCAGAGGATATAAGAAATGAAAAGGTCTCAAATGGTTATATGCCTTGAATTCAGTTGTTCTAAATAATTGTGAATTTTTCTTTTTCACTAGATTTTCAATTACCTAATGTATGTCAGGTCAAAGTTCTTCGTTCAATGAGACCCCTGCAACTTGAGGATGTGGTTATAGGCCAGTATAAGAGCCACACAAGAGGAGGTGTTACGTATCCAGCCTATGTTGATGACAAAACTGTACCAGTAGGCAGCTTAACTCCAACATTTGCTGCGGCTGCCCTCTTTATAGATAATGCAAGATGGGACGGGGTACCTTTTCTGATGAAGGCAGGGAAAGCACTGCACAGCAAAGGGTAAGGGGAGGAAATGAATTTACTTTAGTGTTAGCCATCTGTATGTACTTCTAGGCCTCCACGCCCACTTTAGATATATTTAACTGCTATTTTGTTTTGGGTTCAGAGCTGAGATACGGGTACAGTTCAGGCATGTGCCGGGTAATCTGTACAATCGAAATTTTGGTGCAGATCTTGATCGGGCGACCAATGAACTTGTTATCAGAGTTCAGCCTGATGAGGCTATTTATTTGAAGATAAACAACAAAGTTCCAGGTCTGGGAATGAAGTTGGACCGCAGTAATCTAAATCTTCACTATGCAGCAAGGTATTTTCCTTTTACTCTTAAAAAAAATCAACTTTATGGGACCCCTGAAATACACTCTTCATTAGATTATCATCTCACAAACTCACTTCATTCTTAGTTTCTTACTTAAACTGGTGGCAGTGTTCAACATTGATATAATGTCGATATAATCTTTGTGGGCCTGTGGAATGCTGCCACCATAATTGCAGGATTTTTCTTGCTCCATAGACGAAATTGGACATTTTGAAAGTAGTAAAGTGCTATCTATGGATGACATACTGTGATCATTTTGAAAGTAGTTTTCATTTTTACTTCATTTCAGATATTCAAAGGAGATTCCAGATGCTTATGAGAGGCTACTGTTGGATGCCATTGAAGGAGAAAGAAGACTCTTCATACGCAGTGATGAACTGGATGCGGCTTGGTCACTCTTTACACCTGTACTGAAAGAACTAGAAGAGAAGAAGATAATTCCAGAGTACTATCCTTATGGTAGTAGGGGTCCTGTTGGTGCTCACTATCTTGCAGCCAGATACAACGTACGGTGGGGTGACCTTGGTTCAGACATTGATCGCTAACGCTCAAATTTTGTTCGCATGTAATCAGCCTCAGATGTCAGCTATTGCACATGCATGCTATTTTGTGGTTTCTGCTTTGCTTGCATTTTATTTTTCCTTCAGCAGCATGGTTACTTCTCTGGTGGTGGCAGATGTCAGGCACACTTGAAATCATGTAAAGCAATAAAGCATCTGGTTTCAAAGTAGAGTAATAAAGCTCTTAGATCATTGATTTTTTTTAGTTATTGTTGTTTGAGAGTTCTATTGGGAATGTTTCATTTAGTTGCCAACCAATGTAGTTAGGTGATGATGTATTTTGATTTTGAAGAGGAAAATGAAGAAAGCTAGCAAGTTAGTATTAAACCCAACCTTTTCTCTTGCAACCTTGATTGTGTTATCATAACAAGAGATGATTTTTCATACTTATCAATGTGTTGCATTATAATTTATCATTGATTTGTTACATTTATCTGACAGAACTTTTGCTTTTGCTTGTAATGATATAACATTGACTATACTAATTATGGATAAACAGTAGTACTATCAAATCAGGCAATATGGTCTAACTCAAACTGATCCAATCTGGGTTTGGGTTTGTTATTTAGTAAGTTAATCAAATCTAATTTATTTATTAACGAGATTGAAAGAGTTAAAAAATTCAATCTGATCGATAAGTTAATGGATTAGTTTATTTATTTATAAGTTTTTTTTCAATTAAAAAATAACAATTTCTTTTTCAATTAAAAAGTAATAATTTTTTTAAATTTAAATTTAAACAAATTTCAATCTAAAATAATATTAAATGTTAAATCCGAAGGGGATTGGGTCGGTTCAGATATTCTAACCGATTTTGACCGAATTAATAAACTGAAAATAATATTTTTGGTTAAATAAAAAAAATTAGATTGCTTTGACCGAGGAAATATGCATTTAAAAGATAACAGCTAGAACTAATATGGCTGATTGAGTGCATACTTAAGTATTATTATATTGTTTTTTGTTTTTTAAAATGTACTTAAATCCTGTATTTTTTTTTTTGTTTTCTATTTGTGCAAGAATGTATTATTGAGATATATTTAGTATCTCAAGTTGTTAATTATTTTTCTAGTTTTTTTAAAATAATCTACAAGTGCTTTAAGAACATAAATTCTGCAGAAAAGTAGGATGTGATTGCATCTATTGTTACAGTGTTCTCCAATTTTTTTTTATAGGCTTTTACTCGTTCCACTCTCATAATATTTCTTCGCGTACCCCCTCAAATTTTGAAATAACCATTTTCAAAAAGTTATTTTCAGATTATATATTCTGAAAACTTTTCGGAACAAATTTTTAAGAATTTTTAGAACAAGATTTTCGAAATAAAATTTTCATAACAAAATTTTCAAAATGTAATTTTTGAAACATCTTAAATGTGTTTTGAAATAAATTTTCCAGAATGAAATTTTCAAAAAAAATATTCCGAAACTCATAAAATGTCTTTCAGAATAAGTTTTTTGAAATACTCACACATGAAATATGTATGAAAAATATGTTTTGAAAAAAGCTTTTTGAAACACATGAAATATGTTATGCCAAAAGACTTTCTTAGAATGAGCTTCTTTTCCTTTTTTTTTTGCATTTTTTCTCTTTTTGTTACTGTGCAGTATCGTAGTAAAGACTATTTTACTCTTTTCTGAATATTATAGGAGTAAATTTAGTGATTGTGGGGTGCAGGAAGCATTAACCAGTTTTTAAGAAAATTGCCATAGACAACAACAAGTAGAACACTAGTAAACACGCCCAATTCAACTTTATCTGCAAATTTATTTACAAGATTGAAAAAATTGTATCAACATATATAAGTCAACCAACAAAAACTTTTATCCCTTTTTATCTATTTATTTTCCAAAAAAAAATAAAAAAATCAATAAATGTAATTAATATCATCATTTACATTAAAAAGATGTGCATTTCCTAATACGACCTTCTTTCTTATTTCTCTTTCACCCATGATAAAGGTGTAACATAAGTAAGAACTAAATGAAACTAAGAGTATGATAAAAAGTAATGATTAATGTGATGTTAATGGTAATGGGAGGAATAAAGTGAAAGATGTCAGAAGAAATTAACCTTAACATTGGTTTGTGAAAGATTACAATTTTTTCTGCTATTAATTTCTGCATAAGTGGTCCCTTTTTCTGTTAAATGTTTACAAAACCTTGCATCAGTATACGATCCACCCATGTGATATATCATTCACTACAAACTGGTGGGCAATTTATAGTGCTATAAATTGACCCAACATAAGAAAAGAAAGCAGCACTTAAGTATTACAAAATCACAGAAAAATGTACAAATTAAGAGCAATTGAAAGTGATAACAGCTAGGTTGATATTGTCCTTTGTTCACAATTAACCACAAGGTAATTAAGTGGCCCTCTTTCATCCAAGCTCAAGTTCAGATACATTGCATCAAATGGCCTTTGTTGATGATGATGATGATGATGATGATGATGCATCTTTGTTGATTAATCAATTCATTAGTACCGCACACAGCACAGTTTTTCAGCCTACATGCACTGCACCACGTCATTTTGCTATGAATGAGCATGCACAAGTACTATGACTTAGAAGAAAAACATTGGAAAATACTACTTTATCAGGAAGGTTCTCTTTGAAGGGTGAGATTTGATTTGGTGGTAATTGAACACATTAACTCACATTATGAAAGTATGAGTTTAAGTTTCATGTTGAGTAGAAATGAGAAAGTTAAATACCGTACGTATAAGGACAGAGACTCATAAACTCATTGTCTTAAAATTTTGGGTTAAAAGTAGTGTCATTCTTATATATATCTTGATTTAGGTCTCATTATTATTGCTTTAAGATTTTAGATTAAAGGTAGCGTCATTCTTTTATACGACTTGGTTCAGGTATCATCATTACTTTAAGATTTTTTATTAAAGGTAGTATCATTCTTTTATACGACTTGACTCATATCTCATTATTGTTGTGTCTTTCGTGATAAACTTCTCCTAATAGATCTATCATACATTCAGTTGACTTGATTGACACCACCAATGAATTGATAATTTCTTGATGCATGCATATGTGAAATGAAGTAAATCAGTTCGTTCTTTTTGGTTCTTGTCTATAAAAAGACTCAGCCAAAAACCTCAGTTTCATAATTTTATTCATTCGTTCGTTCCCACCACTCTTCTCACTTTACTTCTTGCTTCCTTGTTATTGGTTGTTCGGTGTTCTATTCACCACTCACTAAGAAAAGAGCAGCTCCACCTTCCCTTCTTGATGCATAACTGAATATTCTTAAAGCATTAACGTTTTATGGCAACATCATTGTGATGTGAAGAATGGGAATGCTTTAAGAATTTCAGTTATGCATCAATCATGGCAGTTTTTTGAGTCTGATAAACTGATATTTTATCTCTTAATTAACACATAGCTCAAGAATCAAAGCAAACAAAGATATATCTGCGTTGTGTTGATGATGAAACAAGGGGTTACAACATACATCTGGTTTTGTTTTTCACCACAGCTTCAAGTTAACTGATATGAACTGATAGCATCAATTAGGCTGTTTCTGGCATTCTGTAATGAGTGTGAGATAGGATTGGGGTTGAAAAACTTTGCAACTGCTTCATGCCACTTTTCAAGCCCTCCTAGTATGTGGTCAATAACAAGGTTAACTCACAGCAAATTTAAAAAATTACAATTTTCTTATAATCTGAATTACAAGATACACCTAACAGAAATTTCAGATCTTGCTTTCAATTTTTTGTTTAGATGGCTTCTTGAGTAATTAAAACGCCATTTCAAAACTTCTAACATGGTTCAAGCTTAAAAATTCTTGCTCCTTTTTTGTACAATTTTGTTTATGAACGAATGCAATTTCTTTTTATGTTATTGTTATACTTTATATTACTATTTGAAGTCCTTTGCTCAGTTATTTGCAGCTAATCTACATCAGATTGTGTACAGTTTCTTTTATCAGAAACTAACAAAATGTTAATATGATATCTTCTGTGTTAGTATGAAATCCTTTTGACATGTATAGGCATTGAACATAGCTACTTGAGTGTGTGTGGTGGCATCAATTCTTAAGAACATGTTGAAACAGCTACCATAGATATATATACCTATATTGTCCATGAAAGCCAGTGATTGAAAGTGGGGGATGGAAATATATGTGTCAGAGTCTTTTGCTGAAAGTTTCATGTCGACTATTGTTGGAAATCCTAGTGTAACTTTAAATTTCACGGATAAAAATGAGAAAATTAAACACCTTGTATAGATGAAGACCTATTAATCTATAATCTTAAAGTTTTTAGTTAAGAATAGTATCAATTTCTTATGTAATTGAACTCAGGTCTCGATAGTTAGTCTAAACTCTTAAAAAGGTGGTATTAACTCTTTATGTGATTGGATTCATGTAAACCTAACATTGAATTAAGATCAAAATTCACTTCTTAACCCCTTTTGAGAGGAAAGACGGTATGAAGCAGTTGCATAGTTTTTCAACATCAACTAAGCCTAACTCTCTCTCATTACAGAAAACCAGAATTGAAGATATTTGTCATAGTTATCTGGTAATTTTAATGTGCTTCAGAAAGAGAACCAGATGCAGTGAAAAATTCTAAGCAGCTGAGCATGATTTCAGTCTGAATAAGTGTGTATGTTATATACTACTGATCCAATTTGTGTACAGATTCTACAAGGGATTTGGAAAATCATGTAAACTCAATATTACAAGTAAATGAGATTATTCATCTCTTATCAAGCTGGAAAGTTGGAAATATTTTGTGATTAATTAGAATTTTGAAATGCTCCCTCTTGTATACAAAATCTGCATGAGATGCAAGATTTGTAAAAGATAAAGCTTGTACCTTTTATAAGATAAGGTAACTTAAATGTAAAAAAATATTTGTTGCTCTTAATTAGTTATATTGAATTATATATTGATTTTTAAAAATTAAATATAAGTACAATTATTTTAACCTAATATTGAAGTGAAAATATTGAAGATTTTTTTCATTGCATGTCAGAATTAATTCAGCTAACTTAATTGATGAATCAAGTAGTTTGAATCAAGTTTAAGTGAATTGACCAATTTTTATATTTTTGAAAAATACAGTTTAAATTATACGAACTCTTAATATTAATTAACTATTTAAATATTAAGTGTTATACATATACACACCATCAATGAAAAAATGTTACTAATTTTGAATTTTTAAATTTAGTGAATCAACTCATTTCATTTATAAACATGCATAGGCCAAATTGTATTGAAATTTTATGGCAACATTATTAGTGAACCAAATTGAATAAATTAATTTTTAATTCAATTTCTAGTCAATTAAACGTGTCATTTATTTATTTTTTTAAGTACGTAATACTATTTTTTTTAGAACTGATGTGTGTTGAAGTTAAACTGCAGAGTTAGACTATTTTTTAATTTTAATAAATTTTAAAAGAAAAATAAAAAAAATAGTATCAGTCCAAGCAGATTTGATAACTTTTGAAACTTCTGATAATTTGATTCATGTGAAAAAGTAATTTTAAATTGGATATAAATTTTCTTAATACAGTGTTTGGTTTAAAAAAGACGAGAAAGTGAAAAAGTTTGATAAATTGGGAGAAACACAGATGAGGCAAGAAAATATTCCCTTGTTTAGAAGCAGAGAAGAAACATAAAGATGCCAATTTTTTATTTTTTTTACAAATATTTTACTAAGATGAAAGTTGAAATACTTTTTATACAATCTGAAAATTATAAATTGATTTTCTTAAATTATTATAATATTAAAAATGTTAAATATGTTTATAATTCTAAAATTTATATTCAATATTGAAATTTGTATTTATTTTAGATAAATTTTAGTTCTTAAATTTTAATAGATTTAATTTTTAAACTTTGAAAATAATATATATAGTCTTTTTAATTCAACATATAATTTTATTTACATGTTAAATAATATTTTAAATTAACGTTTAAGTTAAATATTTCAACAATTCATTTATCTTTGTTTGACATAGTAAAAATTTAATTGTCTAAAAAGATTATATTTATATATGTTAAAAGTTTGAAGATTAAATTATATTAAAATTTTAAACTTTAACAAATTTTATCTTTATTTGACATATTAAAAATTTAATTGTCTAAAAAGATTATATTTATATATATGTTAAAAGTTTGAATATTAAATTATATTAAAATTTTAAACGTTAATAAATTCTAGTTTTTAAATTTTGATAGATTTTAGTTTCTAAAATTTAAAGATAATAAATAAATATCACTTTCTAATTTAACATGGTAATTTTGTTTATGTTAAAAAAAATTAAATTAATAATTGAGTTGAAAAATATATAAAAGGTTACATATTTATATTTGTTTGAGACGTTAAAAATTTAATTATTTAAAAAGATAATATTTATATATGTTAAGGTTTGAAAATTAATTCGTATACAAATTTTAAAGATGAAAATTTTAATTTTTGTATTAAAATTTAAAAGTTAAAAATATATTTAATTTTATTAAAAAATGTAAAAAATCGTCAGAATTAATAAAAAGTAAAAAAAAAATTATAGTTTGCCTCACGTGTATCTGAAGAGAAAAAGAAAATATCTTAGAGAGAGATGTGTAATGGAAGGTCATGTGAGTCTACTAGGTTTGGATTGGATGAGACAGACAAAAAAAGTAAAGAGAGACAAAAAGGAGATAATGACGTGGCAATACACTTACTTACCGTACCTGTCAGTACTCTGTCTCCCACACTTTTTCTTTTTTTTCTAGGGTAAAAATAAAATAATCATATGTAAGATATAGTATAAAAATAAAATAAAATAAACTTTTTTTGTATTTTTTTTTTAAAATAAAAATAAAATAAACTTTTTTTGTATTTTTTTTTTAAAATAAAAATAAAAGAAATACTGTTAAATGTATGTGTCCTGTAAAGACGTTCAGCAGAAATAATATATATAAAAAAATTATGTATGTGAAAGTAGTATTTTTTTCATTACAAATCCTAAATTTTTCATTTATCTTTTTAAAAAAAACTTTATGTTATATACTTTACAAAATGTTAGATAAATGATGACTTTCTTAAACACTCTTGATAAAGTTAACACATGGTTTACCATGATGCCAACTCATTCACAAGACTTATATATGCCAATTGAAAATAATACATCAATTAAAAATAGAATAGATTTACATACAAATTAATACAAAGCTCATCTTAAACATAAATTTTATAAAATTAATTTAAACATAATTTTATAAATTAGATTAAATTTAAAATCTACTTCATAAAATAAATACTAATTAAAGCGTTTTTGTCTTGCTATATTCTCAAATCACAATGTTCTTGTGGGAATTCTAATAAAACACAAACTCTAATAAAATGATTGATAAAAAGAGATTGAAAGCAACGAAAGGAACAAAGGGAAAGGCAACCATATCCACGTGAACATGTTACATTTTTTATGAAAAAGAACAGAGATTCTTGATTTAACTGGTTCTAAATATTAAACACAATCTTATATGGGGACTAAACACTTTACGACAAAGCCATGATTTTGCAGCTCCATCCCTTGTGCTTAATTCACACCAACTTACATTTTTCTTTTAAATATATTATGTAATATTGGAGAGGAATACATTTTCTTCTTCTTATTATAATTAATCTTCAAGAATCGAATCCACGATAATTAATATTTTATGTATCACGATGTTTTCTAGTAATTTTTTTATAAAATATTTGATATCAGTTATTGAGTCTTGTAACAGGTGTTAGAAGTCTCACATCGATTAGAGATAAGGTCAATTTATAATATATATATATATATATATATATATATAAATAAAGTGTAAATCTCACTTTATAAGTTGGTTTTGTAGAATTGAGTTAGAATTTTTTAATAAAAAAACTAATTAAATTTAGTATATTACAAACCTTTGCTCCTCACTTTTTTTTGTCCCAATCAAAACTATATCAATCACAAATCTCTCTCCACAAATATCCTTGGAATACTCCAATAAATATAAATTTAAAGTATTATGATAGATTAATTATATTTAATACACATTTATTATTAATATCTCTAAATCTAACTTTAACATAAGAATATCTTTAACTTTATTATTAGAGTGTTTTTTTTTCAGATAATTCTTCTATTGTACCGAATGATAATAATTACAAAACAAAATATAAACTTTAACCTTAACTTAAAGTTAAAAGAATAGATTAAGGGAATGAGTTCACCTCGTTCCCACAAATTGAAATAGTATACTTGCTTTTAACGAAACATATATTTTGTCATCTTAAAAGTGAGTTTATTGGCTTCATGTTTATTTTTTTCATTTATTTAAAAAAAATAGTAAAATTATATTTTTCTTTATGATGATGAAAATTTGAATTTTGAATTATTAAATAATGTTGAGAATGGATGTATGTGATAGAAATGGGGCAAGAGTTTGGAGAAGCACTAGCAGATGCAAGCTTTAATTAACCAATGCATCTCTACTATTGTGCCAACACACAGAGAAACATCTTCTGGTCCACGATGAGTTTCAACCATGCCACACTTTTTCTTTCAACTTTCATATTTCATTACCAAATACTTTGGAAAATGTGCTTCATCTCAATGTTTTCTTTTTAGACAATGATACTTAGACAATATTTGAACATCGTTTACGTATCATTTTGTGATTGATCCAAAATTACTTTACAATCAATAATAATAATTATAAATACTATTATAGATCAATCACAGGATGACACGTAAATAATGTTCAAATGTTGTCAAAAAAATGTTATTTAAGTATCATTATCCTTTCTTTTTTGTATTTATTTTAAGTAGATGTAGAGTGATAGCAATACTCTATTAGCTATAAAAACTAACTAATAAATATGTATTTGACCCTTTTATTTTATTAACAAAAAAAATAATATTTTTGAAACATGAAAATAAATACCAGTGTTGGTCGTGAGACAAAACTGAACTTAGGTCCACCCTATGGTAACACTTATTTAAAACACATGTATAAATATTTTTATTGGTTCTTTGAGAGTAACTATGTTGTCGGTTCATTGTTCCGTAGACATGCATTAATTGAAAGTTTATGATTTTACAATTTTATTTTCTATCATAAACGCGTTTTTTTTTCTTTTTTTATGTTATTTTAAAATAAATAATATTTTAATAATTTTACACAAAAAGAAATTTAAATGCGTTACTTACAAAATAATTCATAATCTAATTTGAAATTATATACACGAGTCAAATTTTCAATGAAAAAAATGCACTGTGGTCCATTGATATAAAAACTAAAAATTAACTAAAAAAATAAAATAAAACAATGATTCATTTAGTATTTTCCTTTTACAAAACCAAAACATATGCATCCACATGGCACCTCAACTCGGAACATGAAAAGATTCACATGCTTTACCTCTTAATTGTGTAAAGTGTCTTTTGCTCATATTCTTTAAAAGAAAAAAAAAATATTAAGTATTTATTAAAACATAATCAACAATTTATTTTAAGGAGTCAAATTTAGAAATTTGAAAATCCAAAAATATATATTTTTATGAGTAGTATAAATTTTAAAAGAATAATAGAGTGTACAATGTCTTTCATTAATTGATTAATTTTTTTGTTTAATTATAATTAATAACAAAGAAGGGTTGACTAAGAAAGATAGAGTGTGGATGACAACTCATGTCGAAGCAGTTTGTTCATTCAAACGAACACTACAAATGCCAGCTCATTAGTAACGGTTTCTTATGACAAAGGACATTCTATCATGCATTCCAACTTTCACATGTTTTACCACTCACCACCAACTCCAAACATCTTTTCTAAAAGATTAATATTTTTCCCTAAATTATTATAAAAAGTTATATTTTATTCTTAAATTAAATTATAAAATATTTTGTATTACACTTTGGGAAAATCATACAAAGTATCACCTCCAAGAAGTTATATTATAATTATTATAATTTATGATAAACTTTGTAGGTAAAGTAAAAAAAAAAAAAACACTATGGTGTAATTAATTAAAAAATATGTTTTACATGACTTCCAAAAATATAAAATTAAATATGTATAATTTAATTTATAGAAAAAAATATATTTAATCTTTTATATATATATATATATATATATATATATTTTTTTTTATAATATATTTTAATATATTTAATAATCTAATATGCTTAAAAGTTATTTAAATGTATTTTTTTTCTTACATTTTAAAATATTTTAAGAATAAGATTATAATCAAATTCTAAATTTGGAATAATCTTATTAATACTGTCTTAGTATTCTTGATTTCAGAGCACAAAATTAGTGGATTAAAAAATATTTTAATATCAATTTTGAATTTATTAGAATATAAACAAGCAAATTTATTATTTATCATAACTGTTATTTGATATCATAAAAATTATAAGATGGTTATAATTGTAACTTGAGTATATTTACAATTTCTATGTGTTTTTTTATTTGTTTTTAGTCCTGTTTGTAATAGTATTATGTGAAATTGGTTGTTATATGTATGTGATAAAAAAAAGGTGACATTTAAGTGGCGCCTACAATATTTCTAGACAAAGCTTTTAAAAATAAATTAAAGAAAATATATATTATTAATTCTTTCTAAAATTGATATTAGGAACAAAATTGGTGACTTAAAATAATGATGAAAAATAACAAAAAGAAAATTATTTTACAGGGACTAAAACTAAAATTTATAGTTTTACAAGGACTATAAATAATTATTTAAACTTTCACGGAGATAAAAGCAAAGAAATAAATCGTAGGATCAAAAGAAAAAATATTTAAATAATTATTAATTTTTCGATAAGGAACTGTAATAATATATATATTTTTTTAATTTAGTTTGTGCCGTTTTAAAAAAAAAATATTCAGTTGACTTCAGTCTTCTTTTATAGTCCTCAGTCAAATTGTTTCTGTATTAACTTTTTTTTTTTACAATTTTTTCCTTAATAAATAAATATTCTGGTCAAAGTAATAAATTCAATATGTTAATTCTTTAATTTGTTTCCATTCCACGGGAACATAAGATGATTGCTGGTCAAAACGTAATTACTTAATTCAATATATAACAACTAATCTGGGGAAATATAATTAAAAAATGAAGTCCCAATAATCTTGAAAAAATATATAAATAATTAATAAAATTTAATACAATTTATCAAACGTCTTAATTCTTACCAAGCAAAAAAAGAAGTTAATATCCAAGGCTAAAAAGGTAATAATACTGCTATCACTTTTTGAAGAAGTATAAAAAAAACACTTCCCCTAAATCATAAGTTTTCTCAAATTAATCTAATAGAAAAAAGGTAAATTCTTAAACCAATATCATAACTTTTTAGTTTAATAGTATATTTTATTATTTAATTATTATTATGTTAGTCAACTTTTCCAAATACGGTGACGTGTGAAAAGTTTAAAAAAGGCTAGAAATTTTTAATTTATTATACATAATTTGTAAGAAAATATAATATATGAATAATAAAACACAAAATTAAGTATCTTTTGATATCTTTGTTTGGAGAGAGAGAGAGAGAGTTATTGTTACTGTTAATATGGAAAAGTGAACGTTAATTTTTGGAAGGCATATATTTAGTGAGTAATTAAACATTTATTGAGAATTAAATAATATAATAAATATTTATTGAGGAGATGAAGAAAAAAGAAATTGTGATAGTGTGTTGTGTGGTGTGTCGTTAGGGAACGTTTGGTCCAGCTTAGGAGTCATTCTACCAATTGACCACATTCCAAAGACCCAACACAACACAAAACACGAAACACAAACACAACACAACACACATCCCAATTGCAAGGTACAAGCAAAGTCCAACAATACACGAATCAAATCAGACACACAACACAACACAAACTCACTCTCCGTTATCCAAACAAAGCCACTCTCTACTCTGTTCTGTTCTGTTCTGTTTCCAACCACACCCCAAATGGATTGTTGGTCATCTCCTCTACCTCTTCATGATGAATTCGAGAAGCTTGTCATTCGAATGAACCCTCCCAGGTTGGCCACTCTACCACCACTAATCATCTTCTTGCTTCTTTGCACTGCTGGGAGATGTTTATGCAGCATAATAGTGTTTCCTGTTGTGTTTTGCTGCCCTGCAGAGTTGCTGTGGATAACGTTTCGAGCAGGACAGACACTGTGATAAAGGTGCTAAATTCATCTCCCATTGGCCTTGTCTTTTCTGCATTGCAAAAGGGTCTCTCTGTGTTACCATTTTCCGTGAGTTTTGTTGCAGGTTGATAGCGCAAACAGACGCGGGAGTTTGCTGGAGGTGGTTCAGGTTCTCACTGACATGAATCTCAGTGTTAGAAGAGCTTACATTTCCTCTGATGGAGAATGGTTCATGGATGGTACGGTTCACTTCTGAGTTCTCAATTTTCTATCTGCCATGGCTCTGGTGAATTGTGTTTTCAGTTCTTGGGATATTGTTTTATGTGGTTTTTTTGTCACTGCCCAGTTTTTCATGTCACTGATCAGAATGGGAAAAAGTTTGTGCAAGATGATGTAGCTGACCGAATTCAACAGGTAGTAGATCTGTAAAAGTAATCTGAGGCCATTCTTATTTTCACGTATTTTATAATTTTTAATTTCCTGTATAAATTGACTCTTGAAATTTGGATTAACTTTGTTTGATATTTTTCATTTCATCCCCCTAATAGCTATGTTCAATTCTGAGTTATCGTAATTTCTTAAGTCCTTTATGCTGCTCAATTTTCAAACTTTCAGCTGGGAGCTTGTGAATTGATGACCTTAAATATCTGCTATTCAACTATTTGAGTGAAGGAGCAGTTGGTGGAATTGAAATAAGTGATTGTTCGGTCTGCACATATCTCCAATAAAGAAAATAATGCATGTTTCTGTTTATGTTCTTTCTTTTCAACACATCAAATTAACAACTGGAATGTAAAAGAACTAGTTTGCTTTCGTTTTGAAACTTGAATCAGCAATTTTCTTCTTGCATGTCACTGCTCTGTATGGATCCATCTGAATTACCCAATTCACTCTGATAATTTCTGTTTCTTGTTGCAGTCGCTGGGTCCAAGAGCCTCCAGTTTCCGATCCTTGAGAAGATCTGTTGGGGTTCAAGCTGAAGCAGAACATACAACCATTGAATTAACCGGAAGAGACAGGCCAGGGTTGCTTTCGGAAGTTTTTGCTGTTCTTGCAGACCTCAAATGCAATGTGGTAGCAGCAGAAGTCTGGACACACAATTCAAGAATGGCATCCGTTGTTTACATCACGGATGAGGAGACAGGATTGTCCATCGACAACCCGGATCGCCTTGCTAAGATTAAGCAGCTTCTACTGTATGTGCTGAAAGGAGACATAGATAAGAAGAGTGCCAACACTGCTGTTTCTGTTGGTTCTACTCACAAGGATAGGAGGCTGCATCAGTTGATGTATGCCGACCGTGATTATGACATAGACGATGGAGATTCTGGATCAACAAGTGACAGGAACAAGCTCCTTGTAACTGTTGATGATTGCATAGATAAGGGATATACTGTTGTGAACTTGAGGTGTCCAGATAGACCTAAATTACTGTTTGATACCGTATGCACCCTCACAGACATGCAGTATGTTGTGTACCATGGAACTGTCATTGCCGAAGGACCAGAGGCATATCAGGTTAGTTTTATGTTCTTGGAATTGACACCATGTTAGTACTAGTACATCTTACCAACTTAGACATGAATTATAATTATCATACTTTAATGACATTACATGTCATGTTACTTGAGTGCAAATGCATATTGGTAATAGTACCAATATGCTTTTGTTTGTGGTTGCCATTGGAATTCATCACTGGAGGTACTAACTGTACCATTAAACTTCACTGATATGTTTTTGTTTTGCTTTCTTTTACAGGAATATTATATAAGGCATGTGGATGGGTGTCCTATCAGTTCTGAAGCAGAAAGACAAAGAGTGATTCATTGTTTGGAGGCCGCTATTAGGAGACGAACTTCTGAGGTACCACCACACGTGATTGGTGTGCTAATTAACATGTTCTTACCAAATATTTATCAGTGATACAATTATTTTGTATTTGATTTTGTAGGGTATAAAGCTAGAACTTTGTGGAGAGGACAGGGTTGGGCTTCTGTCTGATGTAACCCGCATCTTTAGAGAAAATGGCCTTTCAGTCAACCGTGCTGAAGTTACAACCAGGGGCACTCAAGCTGTGAATGTTTTCTATGTGACTGATGTGACTGGAAATCCAGTTAAGAGTGAAACAATTGAAGCAGTTAGAAAAGAGATTGGTTTGGCCATACTGCAGGTCAAAGATGATGTCTGCTCAAAACCTCAACCCCACGAGAGAGGAAAATTCTCTCTGTCTGGTCTCTTTCGATCAAGCTCTGAGAAGTTTCTTTATAATTTGGGTCTGATGAAGTCCTATTCTTGAACCTACCGTATTTTCAGAAATTAGGAGATATATGCAATGTTCTTTATTGTAAACAGTAGCTTAGTTTAGCCTAGATAGACTGCTTTTAATCCCATTGCAATGCTTTTGTGGTAGATTTTTCTACATTTGGTGAAAGTTGTAATTAGATGTCGGATTGTAGAGATCAATCTAGACATGTTTCTAAGTGAATTGTATATTAATATGTCTGTTATATTAATTTCTGAGAACGAAATTAGATTTCATACTGTAGGGTTTTGGTTCAGGCATGTTTCTTGGTTGAATTGTATAATACTCTTCCTTTATTACATTCTTCTGATCTCAGAAGCTTTGTTAATCCACACAAACACAAACCTACTATTAATACTTTTGAAACTCTACCATAACAAAAATTTTCAGAATATAAAATGAAAAGGTTTAGAAGTGTATATGTTGTCATCTTTTTTGGAATTATCTATGACAATTAACTTTACGTGGTTTTCACTTTATGAGTCACATTATAACGTTAATTCTACTTTAACTGGTAATAATTTCATTTAATGCATATGTCATGTTTATTCATACATCATCAACTGATTATTATTGTATTGGAACGTGTATGACATCATATTTTGTAGCATTCACATCTTCAATCCAAAACGTATTTTGAAACATGCATGTACTGAAATACAGGTAAAAGTATAATGATACTTAGACAATATTTTTTTTACAACATTTGAACATCATCTACGTGTCATTTTGTGATTGGTCCAAAATTACTCCACAATCAATAATAATAATCATAAACAATACCATAAACCAATCACAAGATGACACGTAGACGATGTTCAAATGTTGTCAAAAAAACGTTGTTTAAGTATCATTATCCCAGGCAAAATTATACCAGCGGTTATAAATTTTGTAACCAGAACACATCACATGTTAAACACAGCTACACCAATTTACATATAATACTCCAAAAAGATCATAGGGATTTGTTAGAGGGAAAAAAACCTGGAAAAAAGAGGTGTTATGTGGCACATTTATATATTAGTAATAGCACGTGTCGTGTACCTTCTTAAAGAGGTGATGCAGTTTCAAAATAGTGTCTGCTAGATTGAGACGTTTCTTTTGGCCTTCACAAGCTGGTTTAAGGGAAGACAACACTTTCTTTTTTGGCAAACGCGTGTGGGAAAGTGTGCAGATTCAACCACAATCACTCATTTACCTTATGGTTCTGACATATAATCCAAAGCCAAATAACAGGTAGAGTTATAAATTTCTAAGCTGAAAAATTCATTGCAAACAACAAAAACTCTTCATTTATGAACATGGACATGCTTGTTATTTAGCTGCTATACGCGTAAGATATAAAACGCGTTTGATTTTGACACAAACCATCGCAAATGGGAAAAAAGTACAAATGTCAATGTAAATTTATACCTGTGGGTAAGAAAAGGAAAGTTTTTTTTTCTTTCCCTTTTGCTGAAAGTGTAATATTTGTAAGGTTTCTCTTTCTTTGTATCATCATCTAAATTCTACAAAACCCTTTTAACATTTCACTCAAATAAAATATGTTTCTTTGTTCTAGTTTATGTAGCTTTTGATTTATTATTACAAATAGAAGTTGAACATTGTGTATGAAAAGGATAAGTTTACATCAATTATGAATCAACACATTCCTTCCGTTTAAACATTATTATTATGTCGTTTTTATATTTACATGTTTTCAATAAATAAAACAAAAGATACATTTTTTTTGAGAATAAAGTAAAAAGATAATGTATTTTACTCATGATTATTGTGAAACAATAAAAAAAAAACCTTTCTTAGTGATAATTCGCATGGCGCTGAGGTTGAGTACTGTGGTTTCAGGTTTTGGTCCGAGACATTCGAGTAAACCTAGGTTAAAGTTGAGGTTCGGAATCAGAAGTGGTTCTTGTGCTACAGTCACGAACATGGCCTTCACCGAAACCCCTTCAACCTCCAAAGTCATTGATTCCCATCTCCACGTGTGGGCTTCACCTCAAGAGGTAACATTAACACACCACACTACAATTTCTTCACCTTTTTCTTTTTCATATTATTAATTATTGTTAATGTTGTTGCTGACTTTTGTTATCATCACTCACCAAATTGTGATTAACCTTTTCTTTTTGTGAAAAGGAAGGCTGGTAGATTCCCTTATTTTCCTGGTCAAGAACCCACTTTACAAGGAAATGCCGATTTTTTGCTCCAGGTAGGATTTTGTTTATTATCTCTCTACCCATTGTTATCTGTGGGTCAATTAACTTGACAATAGTGTGTATATTTTTTAACATTTTTGTGTAAACAGTTTGTAGATGCATTATTTTTGTATTTCCTGCAAATTTTGACTCATTCATTGAGAATGTGATATCGGCTCCCTATCTTCTGTTTCTCACAAATCCCAATGGCCTGAGGTTAATTTTATGGAAAAAGATTGTGTTTGCATTTGAGTTTGTGTGTATATTATTGATGCTGATGCTCACTTTTTTCAGTGTATGGAGGAGGCAGGAGTAGATGGTGCACTCATTGTTCAACCAATTAATCATAAATTTGATCATAGTTACGTCACAAGGTTTGTTACCCGTTTGATGTAAGAACTGAGTTATTTAGAGTTTTCGTATTAAACAATGCTTGATAACACAATAATGGCAATGCTTGAATTGCCAAGGATGGAATGTGTAGTGGAAGTGTGATCTCAGCATTGATGTGTTTTCCAATGCTGGAATTGCCAAGGAAAGGAAAATAGGGGAGAAGAAAGGGAGAAATTCTGATAACACAATAATGGCAATGCTTGATAAGATTAGACATTCTGTTATAAAAGGACCTTTATGTAGAAACAGGGAACTACCCTTTTCTAGTAGTGAAACAAAAGGAAAGATCTCCAAAATCATTTGAAATTCCTTAAGCTAATAATTTAAAAGCTTGATCTATCAAATGTATATATTCATTCATTTATGGGATATAAAACAGGTTGGTGTTTTCCAAATGCAAAGAAGTAGTTTATGCTCACTACATGTATCCAAAGTTTTTATTTCTTAAAGTGGAGAACTTAGCAATACACGATGAATGATCCATCAATGAACATGACCTTTCTAGGCTGTGATTACCTTATTTTTTATTCAAACAGTATTTCTGGTTAAACAGTGTACTGGAGGAAAAACTTTCACAAGGACTTAATTGTGGATTTCACTGTAGTAATCACATCTTCCATGTAATGGATTTTGTTTTAACTTTTATAGGGTTATTATATTGTGCCACTCTTGTCATTCTGTTCATTGGACAGCGTTTTGAAGAAATACCCGACCAAATTTGTTGGCTGTTGCCTTGCTAATCCAGCTGATGATGGAAGTGGGCTTAAGCAATTTGAAGATCTTGTTTTGAAGGTTTAATAAATTACTTCTTTTCATCAAGATAGTTGATTTTATTACAAAACAATTGAATTTTTCTTTTTATCTGTGATAGGATGGTTACCGTGCTGTTCGATTTAATCCGTATTTGTGGCCAACCGGAGAAAAGGCATGCAAACTGATTTCTCTCACATATCTGCTTGTTTATGATTTAGGCTGGAGACATAATTAAGTCATTATCTTTTCGCCCCTACTCTTCTTTTGTTTGATTTCTTTCACTTAGATTAATGAAGTAGTAGTAAATTACACTAACTTCCACTAAGTTTCCTGAAATTAAACAATATCCTAAAAGAATTGCTATAAATATGTGCTGCAAGAAACAGCAGATGTGAATAATATTGGGTTTAGAAACTTTATTTACAGGGGCAGTTTCTTTCAATGTTGTTCTTTTTAGTATTTAAATTTGACTCACTTTGGAGAAATAAGGGAAAGTGTCGCATCATTGTAAGGTGTAAACCTGTAGAAATAGGGTCTTTTAGTAAAATATTACTTCTGCTTTTTAAAAAGCTGATGGCATCATATGTTACACTAAGAGTCTACATCTTTTTTTACTTTGTATGGGATCATAATTGAATGATCACAATGCAGATGACAAATAAAGTTGGAAAGGCCATTTTCCAAAGGGCTGGAGAACTCAATGTAGCAGTGGGCTTCATGTGTATGAAGGTGATTTTTCATTTCCTTGTATTGCAAATTTTTCTGTGACATTCCTACTTCTGGCTTATGGTATCGCTACCCTTTTATACGGTTGTTGAGACACTTCCTTGTATGAAGTTGACGAAATTAAGAATCATTGAGTTGAATAAATTCAGGGGCTTGGTCTGCATATTTCTGAAATTGAGCAACTGTGCACAGAATTTCCTTCAACAGTAGTATTGCTTGACCATTTGGCCTTTTGCAAACCACCAATGTAAGCCATATTATTATATTTACAATCTGTAAGCCCCAGACAAGTTCCCTTATATGAATATTATGTTGCAGAAATGATGAGGAAGCTCTTGTCTTTTCTCAACTTTTAAATCTGTCTAGATTCCCACAAGTAAGTGTTGGATTCTTTCCTCATCAGCGTGACTTCAAGGAAGCACAGCACGCATAAAGTTCTCATTAATTTCACTTTTGCTATACTGCTGAAGACCATGACAGAAGCACAAATTTTTACCTCTTGTAGATGCTTAATCTATTTTTGCCAATATCAGTATCCTCTTATCAATTAAATGAGTCAAATGGTAAAAGATGAAATCTGAGATATTGATGTTATAAAAAATCATTTAACCTGTTGAAGTCCTTTGTCAAAATAATTGACAGTCTTTTGTTTTTTTCTTTTTCCTTTATCAGTGAAACCTCCAGCATGAGTATGCTAAATTTTGAATTTATGACAGGTACATGTGAAATTTAGTGCCCTTTTCAGAGTGTCAAGAGGACAGTTTCCTTATCTGGATTTGTCTGCTCTCTTATCCCAAGTTGTCTCTCACTTTGGTGCTAACCGTGTAATGTGGGGCAGGTAACTTCCAATCATACATGTGTTCAGCTAAAATAGAACTCAACTTAGTGAGGAAACAGTAAAATGGGGAAAGGGGTAAGAGAATCTTATCCATAAACAACCAAAGTAACTTTTTTTTTTTCTTTTCCAATCATGCTGTTACAGTGATTTTCCATTTGTTGTTGCTGAATGTGGTTACAAAGGAGCCAAAGAAGCAGTGCATCATATTGCCAATGAGATCTCTTTGCCTTTATCAGATTTAGAGTGGATCATGGGAAAGACAAGTACACAACTCTTCCAAAACCAAATGACTCCACTCAAGAACTGAGAGTGGGGATGCTCTGTGTTCTATTAAAAGTTTTTAACTGTTATATCATAATTCAGATGTTGAATATCAATCGTAACTGTGAGAGCAGTGAAGCTATGTTTTTTAAATTGTCTTACCAAACATTATACACTGCAATACTGAGATTGATTTGGATTTTCTGGTAGAAGTAAATCATTTATTGGTGATAACTTAGTTGTTGCTCTTGCTCGGTTCAACTGCATTTTATCAGAAAGCCATGACATATATAATCCACAGAAGCTGATAATGTGTTGAATTTGAATGTTAATGTTGTAGAAATGCAAGATACAAAATTTATATCTATAAAAACTCTTTTTAGGAGTATTTATGTATATTTTTTGTACTATAAGAAAACATGATGAGTATACTAAATCTATTGTCCTGTCTCACCGTCTCATTTAGGAACACCTAGATCTGGTCTTTCTAAAGATTCTCTACTACATAAGATAGGGACAAGAATACGAGAAAAAGGTACTGGTAATTATTCCATGTCTATAGAGGGTTATCATTTTTTGGTATAAATATGTTGTTTGAGATTGATAAAAAGTGATAAAATTATCTTTTAAATATTTAAGGCAAGTGTATGATCAACATAAAAAGATAAAATTACAAGATTTTGGAAATTAAAATTACTGATTAAGTGACAACAGTTATACAGTAATTAATCCTCAAGTTCAGAAAGAATTAAGATTTATTTGGATTTCACCATGTAAAATTTATACATTTTTTTCACTATTAAATTTACTCTAATTCATAAAAAACTTTACTTCCTATTTCTTGTTTTATTTTATTTTATACTGTATTGTTTATTTTAATCATTACATTATTTATGAGTAATTTTATTTAACTTGTACTTCATGATAACTATAAATTAGCGAAAATTTTCCTAGCTTAGGAAAAATTTAGACAATTCCTTTTTTTTATTTATTTAATAAACTGCAGTTATTGTGGTATTTTATATATTTAAATTTTTTACATTTTATAAAATAACCTGCTTTTCCATTTTACAACTATTAAGCATTGCGAGAGATATGATGGGTTTTAAAAATGTTATTATTGAGTATTTCAATTTCTGGATTCAGTTATCAGTCATTATGAATTAATTTATCATAGTCATGAATTTTATTTTTAAAACAAATAAAAAATCGATTATTATGCTTATAAGTTTTGAATAAAAATATCATTTTGAAAATAAACAAATTCCTTATGTATTAAAATAAATAATTATTAAATATTTGTACGCTAACATGTAATATAGTGTTAAAATTAGTATCTCAACATTACTAATATAAAAATAATCAAAATGCTCAATCATGATGAAAATTATCGGAAATTCATAACACCAAACACTTTTAAATGCTTGATCAAAATAATCAAATTACATTCTTCCACACTATGCCAAGAATACAAAAGCCTCCAAATTGTATGTATGCATATTTGGATTTCTATTGTAGAATCAAGGCGAGTGTTTCTTCCTGCACCTCACTTCTTTTTTTCTGTACCTTCAATTTTACCATTCTATCATTTTTTTAATAAAATCAAAACTTATTATATATAATATATAATAGAGAGATGTAAGAAATGCTGATCTAATTTTAGTAGAATGATTGTGAAACCATGGAGCAATATAATGAAGGTGAAAACGGTGGTGGCATCTCGGCAAGATCCTCCGTATCTTCCCTCCATCAAAGATTTGGTATAGAAACTGCACAACAATTTCCTTCACTTTTCTTCCCTCCATCACTATAATTTCTGCTATTGCTACGAATTTTTAGAACAAGGTGCAAAGGCTGTAACAGTGAACCTTCCTTCATTTTATTGATATTGTCACTCAGATACCAGTACCGACAATCGAATTGAAAGTGCAAAATGAAAAAAAAAGAACAAAACCCCTTAACCAACCATTAACCTCATTCCGAAATACGGTTAAAGAGTGCCGCATGCGGTTAAGGAGTGCTGCATTTCGAAATACAATGCGATTAAAGAGTGCCGCATTTCGAAATACGGTTAAGGGATACCACATTTCCAAGTGCGGTAATCCTTAAGCGTATTTCAAAATACGATTAAAGATGTTATTTATGTTATTTTTCATTATAGACAACCTGCTAGCTACCACAACAAAACCAAACACCTAATCCAAACACCTGTGTTTTCAAAACATCATCGTAGAAGGATGAAAAGCAAAAAGGTAAAAATAGAATGAAGAGAAAAAATGTAAGATTTTTCAAGTATAAATTGCGGCACAATCATTTATAAAGGTTAGAAATACAATAATAATTAAAGTAAAATTGAAAAATACACAACGAATCATGGATTTACTCGGAGTCAAGATTCATGTGTAATAAAAGACAATGCAGTTTCCAAAATTACTTGAGAAAGTAACTCATCAACTTCAGAAACAAATATGGTTACAAGAGGAAGACAGAAAGAAATCAAAATCAGAAAAATGGAGATCATTATGAGAGGTGGCACAAGTCAGTGGAAGCCATTTTTAGGGCAAGAGTGCTTCTTTTTGACATTTTTCTTCCTCCTCAACTTCTCACTAACAAAGGCTCTCTCAAGCTGCTCCACCCTTTGAGAGAGGGAGGTGAGAATTGTAGTCTGTGTTTCGTTCCTCTGAAAAAGCTGCACCATCATCTCCATCATCTTCTGCTTGTCTTCCACAAGCTTCTCTAACAACAACTCCACCTTCTTCCCATCTCCTTCCTCTCTTTCACAATTCCCTTTCTCCTCTTTCACCAAACTCTCTCCTTCTTCACCATCTTCCTTCTCTTGCTCCTTACATAGAACTTCACCCTCTTTTCCCTCAACCAAAATTGTTTCCAACCCAATGCTTTCTTCTTCCATGCACCCACTCTCATTCTGCAAACTTTCCATTACATTACCTTCATCTTCCTTCACCAAACAATCACCCTCCCCCTCTTTTTTCACTTCTTCCTCCTCCTCTTTCTCTGAAGCCGGAACAGACATTTCATCAAGCATTTCTTGAACAGCAATAGCTTTTTTTATGACAGACTTTCTGCACTCCCTGAGGCCAGAGTAGTGCAACACCCGAACAGAATCCAGCCTAAGAAGCAAGTTCATGATGGTTTCGATCACCCTCACCCTCTCCTTTTGCTCCCTCCTCAGCACTTCCACTCGAATCCCGCTCTCGATCCGCTCCAACTCCACCCTCATGGCAGCGATCTTCTTCATCGCGTTCCTCACAAGGAACCCTCTCAACATCCTCTGAATCTTTATGGCAGAATCGGTTCTGGCGCGCTCTGAATCCACGAAGTAAACAGGAATGGAAACCACCTTAGAGGGTACTCTGTAATAATCAGGCTCAGCCGTGCTCCAATGAATAGGGCTGTTCTTCATCTGCATCATTGTAGGTCCTGTTGATTTCGAGAATTTTAAGGATTTTGCTTTTGTTTTTTGAGGAAGTAGGAAACAGAGGAAGATAATTTATACAGAAGAAGAGACCGGGAAACGAAAGTTCGAGGAGTTTCAGGAGGAAAGGAAAGAATTAACGGCTTGCTTACGTGGCGTCATTTATGCTCTTTCTAGAGAGCTGTGGATTCTTCTACTACTTTCTCGTCTCTTCTGCCACATCATCATTTCTAACACATTTTCAATTATTATTAATATGCTGTAATTATCAGTAGAAAACCTAAATTTTAATTTTCTTTATTAGTTTTGATATAAAAAAAAAAAAAACGTACTTCCCTGGTTTCCATTCGTTTCAAAGATTAATTAGAATAAAATGAAAATATAGACGTGTATAGACAAATACAAAAAGAGTAAATCAATCAATAAGAATAAAATTAAAGTTTAAAATATCTATTGTAAGTGAGATAAAATTAAACATGAATTAAGACAAAATTAAGATTTAATACATTTATACAAATAATTAAAATTTAGGGTGCTAAATTCTCTTTTGGATGTAATTTAAAATTGGATATCTAAAATCCTGTGTTATTATTACTATACACGATGTGTGATTAGACTATGAGCCCAAAAAAAAATGATCCAAATTTAAGGGTACATAATTTAACTTTATATTTATTCATTTCGTAAATATGAGGAGGGCGTGCATTCTAAATATAGTTGACAATTTTTGTTTATTTTTGAAATTTTTAAATAAATATATCTAAGTTGGGTTTGTGATCATGTTGCAATATGATTTTTTTTTTGTCCTATAAAGGTTTGAAGGTTGGTTTTTCAATCTTTTATTAAATTTACAAAATTTAAATTTATTTTTTTTATCTAATTGATTTGACTGTCTATAGATATATTATTTTATTGACACTACGAAACTTGAGATGAGAATGTTCTTCTAATTTTAAATCAGAGAGTAAATATTGTTGTGTCTTTAATTTTGAAAGCAACGTAAGATTCCTTTTCCTTTTATTCACAATGCAAATTTCATATGCTTCTGTCAAGGTCTTCTAAAATTGTATAAGATATTCCATTTACATGAACTACCATTTATATCAGTATTCTCTGAAAGCAACCGAGTTTCCAAAACTAAGCTTAAAGAACACTTTATTGATAGTATGAAGGAAAATTGAACTACAATGAACATCAACTTCAACAAAAACCAGTTACAAGGTACAAAAAGAAACCAAGATTACAAAAGTAAAAAGATTGTTTTGAAACTCAGATGAAGCAATTTCTGAGATGAGTTTGTTTATTTTTTCTATCAGTCTTTCTCTTCTTCTTCCTCCTCAACTTCTCAGAAGCCATGGCTCTCTCAAGCTGCTCCACCCTCTGTGATAGAGAGGTGAGAAGTGAAGTCTGCAATTCATTCCTCTTAAACAGTTGCTCCATCATCTCTATCATCTTGTGGTTGTCTTCCACCATCGTCTCCATCAACAACTCCTTCTTCTTCCTATCTCCTTCCTCCTCTTTCACCAAAACACTTTCATCCTCTTGCACCTCCTCATTCCTCAAACCTTTAATTTCCTCAACTTCATCATCCTCTTCCTCATTCCTCAAATTTTCCATTCCACTATCTTCTTCTTCTTCTTCTTCTTCTTCTTCTTCTTCTTCCTTCACCAAACAATTCCATTCTTCCTCCTTCTCTTCCGTTTTCACGCCCTCATCAGAATCAGCGACACCCATTTGATCAAGCATTTCCTGAAGGGCAATAGCTTTTCTGATAACAGACTTTCTGCACTCCCTGAGGCCAGAGTAGTGCAATACCCGAACCGAATCCAACTTCAGAAGCAAGTTCATGATGGTCTCGATCACCCTCACCCTCTCTTTCGGTTCCCTCTTCACCACTTCAACGCGAATCTCCCTCTCAATCCCTGCCAACTCCACCCTCATGCCCGCGATCTTCTTCAGCGTCTTCCTCACCAGAAACCCTCTCAACACCCTTTGAATCTTTATGGCAGAATCGGCTCTGCTGCGCTCTGAACCCACGAAGCGAACAGGAATCGAAACCACCTTACATGGTGCTTTGTAATAGCTTGGCTCAACCACGCCCCAGGGAGTTCTTCCGAAAGAGGTGTTCTTCATCTGCATCAATTTCGAGAATTTTAAGGTTTTTGTTTTTGATTGTGATGAATAAGGTAACAGACAACGAGATTTTATAACCAGAAACACAACACAGTGGAAAAGATGAAAGTTCGAGAAGTTTCAGGAGAACAACAATAACTTCTAGATAACCATCCAAGTAGAAGAATCCCCAATAGTATTTCGTATTCCAACACGTCATCCTTACTTAAAATAGCACTTACTTAATTTTAAAAAAAATACATATTAGTTATTTTTAAATGTTTTTATTTAAATTCTAGTCAATATAATATTTCAAAAAATAAAAATAAAAGATTAAAATGTCACCTACTAATATTTAAAAACATTTTTAGTTTCCGAAAATTTATAAATTTTACATTAGTTCCTAATTTATTTTTTTACTTTTTATTGCTATACTTTTTTTTAGTTTGCACTTGGTTTTAATATAGGATAATGATACTTAGACAACATTTTTTTGACAACATTTGAACATCATCTACGTGTCATTATGTGATTAGTCCATGATAGTGTTTATGATTATTATTATTGATTGTGGAGTAATTTTGGACCAATCACAGAATGACACGTAGATGATATTCAAATGTTGTCAAAAAAATGTTGTCTAAGTATCATTATCCTTTAATATATTCCATGTATTGACATTATTTCATAATGAAAAACATAGAAACTGCCTTGATAAAGCATTGAGAAAGGAATCTAAAAATATTTTAAAAATTACTTAAAAAAATTAATACAATAAGAACAACATATAAATAAATATTTTTCAAACACTAAATATTAGTAAACTGTTTAGAAATGAGAATATCTTCAAATCTTTGTAATATGAATGAATTATATTTTAAAATTAACAAATATACGAGTACTATTTAGTATATTCTTTTAAAAAATAAGTTTAATTTTATCTATTTTTAATTAAAATTAGTGGAAGTGACTTTGATGAGTATAAATTTATTGCATGCATCAGCAAAGAGTATAAATTTTAATCTATGCATGATTTAAGTAGTAAATATTATAAACATTTTTGGCCCAATCTTACTGTTCGTTCTATTAGTGAATCACATAGAAAAATATGGCCCAATCTTACTGTTAATCATTACTCCTCTTGGAGTTTAATCTGAACTTTGAAAACGGGCCATTTCACTATGTGGCCAAACATTGACAAATCACCTTTTAACTGGGCTGCTAAACATAGCCGAACAAAAGATTATAAAATAGGGCCTTTCTTTATGCACCCTCATTATTGCTAACTACATTCTACATAAAAAGACTAAAATATCCTCTCTTACTGTACCATGTCATCACTGTCGTCATCATACTGGTATGTGAGAAGAAGAAGAAAAAGTAAAGGAGAACTCTTCCAAAAAGCTCATTCTGGAATTGAAAATAATGTTTTAAAAAACTGGTTGTGGAATGATTTACATATTTTTCAGAAAATTCATTTTGAAAAATATAATACATGTTTCGGAAAACACGTTCCAAAAATGAGTTTCAGAGAACACGTTCAGAAAATTTGTTTCCAAAATTCTATTTTTTTTTTTCAAATATCACGTTTTAACAAATTCAGAAAAATTGTTCTGAAAATTTTTTAGAACAGAAAATCCAGAAATCTCTTTGACAAGACGAAAATTGTTATTTTAAAATTTACAAATTTGAAGATAAAAATTAAGAAAAAGGTTAAAATAATAATTTATTTTCGCCAATTATGTGACATTGGGAGAACCCTTTTGACCTCCATTTTTGACAAACAACGGTCAAACTTTCGGTTAACTTCATGGCAACGTCCACACAATCTTTTTGAAATGGAATGAAGATATTAGAAGAATGTTTTTAATTTAATTTTAGTATTTTTAAAAAAGAAATGAATATAATATTGTGTGTTAAATGAAAGAGAAGAGAAGAGAAGAGAATAGAAGAAAAGCAGTGTGATTTCCAAAGCATGCAGTCATTATTCCAAAACGACAACTGATGAAAAAGTATGGGCACGTCAGCATGGTTGCGCCGCCTGAATGAGCAGCACAGCATGCGGTGGAAAGAAAAGAAGCACCACGCCTTCATCTTCTCTCTTCTCTCCTTTTCTACTGTGTTTTCAACACCACCAACTGCACCTTTGTCACTGCTTTAGGTGAACAGCCTCTCTCCTATTCCTATCCCTACTCTTCTCTCTTTTCTCATCTCTTTTCTCATCTCTGTCATCATCATCATCCTCACATACATGCAAAACAAAACCCAAAACCCCTCATAGACACTAACATTATTACCGAATGCCTTATGTCAGAAACAACACCAAAAAGGTTGCTTGGTCGACAACAAGGACGCACCCTTCTCTCTTTCTTTGGGTCTCACTCAATCTTGGACAAACATTCATCCGGCTTTACATGCTCACAAATCTGCTATACGTAGATTAGCCATTTGCTTTTTGGTTTTTTCTGCCTACTGTCGTCTGTTTCTATCAATAACACTGCTTTTTCACCTCACACTCTGTCACAAACATGCACGCATTCTTCTCCTCGATCCATTAAGCAGCGTTACGGCTACAATCTATGTATCATGGAAGGTATAAATCACACAACAGTAGACACAACAGACAACACTCCCTCTGAATCAGAGACACGCCCTGCGACAACATCAGACAAATAAAGCACCCCTTCTTCAATTCTTCCACTTTTTTCAACCCTTATAAAACCATGCCTCCTCTTCCCACTTTTCTCATCCAACTCTACTTCAAACACTTCATTCGTTTTCTTACAAGAATAATGCATTACCAAGTGGAGCCTGCTGCTGCTGCATGGAACTACCTCATCAGGGTTCGGACCATGGAAGAAGACCAAATGGAGAGAGTGGTTAGGCTGGCCTCTCAGAGTGCTGTGGTGATTTTCAGTGTGAGTAGCTGTTGCATGTGCCATGCAATGAAGAGGCTCTTCTGTGGCATGGGGGTTAACCCCACTGTTCATGAGCTTGACCAAGACCCCAAAGGAAAAGACATGGAGAGAGCACTTATGAGGCTTCTTGGAAATGGAATCAACACCACTGCTGCAGTTGTTCCTGTCGTGTTCATTGGAGGAAAACTTGTCGGGTCCATGGACAGAGTTTTGGCTTTCCACATCAGTGGCACCCTTGTCCCTCTTCTCAAACAAGCTGGAGCTTTGTGGCTCTGAAACTTCTCAAACAAAGCAGCACTGTCTTGTCTTCATTTCTTATTACTCAAGACATTGTTATATCTATACATGAGATTTTATCAGAATTATTACTAGCTGATAGATTGCCTGCAAGGGAACAAGAAAAGTAGGAAAAATCAACCTCTCAATTTTCTTCATTTTCCTTTTGTAGTTTGTGGTTTGTATTGTTGTAGTTTGTATAAAGAAGCACATGTATTATGGAAATGAACAACAAGTTGTAGTGAAACACTATCCTTGACTTTAGCTTTTATATATATATATATATATATATATATATATATCTTGGTATAAATGTAAACTCCTATGACAGAATTTCCAGTTTTCTAACGAGTCTTTCAATTTATGGGAAAAGTTAATCGATAATTTTAAGTGCATGTGACATGAAAATTTATCTGAGGCCACGGGACAATATTATCTCCCCTAGTGTACCTAGATGTTTGTTCTTTCGAGACCATTATCAGAGAAAGAAGTGAAAAGAGCATCTGTGGATGGTCTGATTTTTTATCCATCTAACTTTGCTTCATTGATGGGAAAAGATTATGATCATTGCTGAGTGTATATAATATATACTTTTTATGTTTATAAAGTCTTTTAATTATAAGCTGATATCATGGCTCAATGAGTAATAACCTGCTTTATAGTCTTACTATGATGTTTGTTTTTTGTTTTAACTTGTGATTTTGGTTCTCCATGTGAAGGAAATTCGAACATCTCATTACCATATTTTCATATGTTGTGGTGTGTCTGAGTCCATGGCAGATATTTGGGGATACTCTTGTACATTCACTCATTAGAGCAAACACATTAACTTTGGTTTACTTTTCTGTACTTTGTGCTACTATTTTTGTAGGCTAGGGATATTCAGTCGCCAATGTATCAGAATCATATCTTGAGCTCGATATGCATGTCACAGATCATCATGTCATGTCATCTGTTTAAAACATACTTTTTCATGCTTAAAAAGTTTTATTTTTTCTTGATGAAATAATGCAGCATTTTTTTAGCAGACATATATTTGGACAATTTTTAGACTCTACATCAAATTGTATCTTCAAGACCGTATTCTGCATTTATAAATTATGATAGCACTCTGTTACTCTTCTCTTTCATTTTTTTTAACTTACCAAAAATAGAACTTATACCTCATGCATTTGCAACTTTGAAATCCTATTTTCGCATTCAGACTCTAATGGATACATATATACATATATATATATATATATATATATATATATATATATATATGTCTACTTGCTAGTTAGATTTAGGTAACCTTGATTTTCAAAGTAAGTTTTATTCATTTTTTCTTAAGAAAAATATTTGTAACAAAAGCCCCTATATCAATACTATTGAAAATCTTATGGTAACTATAAATAAAGTAAACTTATATTATATAATTGGACGTAAACTTTATCTTCCAAACTTTAACTTTTATTTATTAATATAATATTAAAATCGTTTAAAATTTATTTTAATAAGATTTATTTTTTATTGGACCGTTGTAATTTACAATAAAATTACTTATTAATGTTTCATTATATATATATATATATATATATATATATATAAATAAGGGGATATTAGATATTTTATATTAATTAAAAATAAAGTTAATTTACAGTAAATAAACTTTACTTTATAACTAATTTTGCAGAAGTAAATTAGGTTAAAAGTATGTCTTAATAAACAACAATATTGATATCATGAACAGATATTTGAACTAGTGTGTCAGAAAAACAAAAGGTCTAATTATAATTATACTCCATCTTCATTTAAATGCACATTATTCATACTCACTACCAATCTTTTTCCTTTCAAGGAGGTTAATTTATGACATGATTTATCAGCATCAAATTAAAGGTTTGAATGTTCCAATGTAAAGAATAGAAAGCATGCAATTTCAATGACGATATTAACATACAGCAGCAGTACTGTTATGTTTTCAAGCTAATCTGAAACTAAAGTATATATAACTGCATATAACAGGTAGTAGTAGTAGTATATTGAAACTGCATAATTGAATATAGTATGGTAAACAACATGATGAGCGAGCATGTTTTGATGATGAAGATGGAAAGTGTTAAACCATGGATGGTTGGTGTTCTTATTCGAGAGGAGAGGGTGCAGGTGCAACCTTGTTGCTGCTATTAGCTATATAGAGCATGCCACAACCAGAAAAAATGGCAAAGACAACAAAAGCAAAGGAAAATATTAAGAAAAGAGCAATGCCAAATGCTGCCCACAGAACTTCTTGCTGTTTTCGAGCTCTGTTATGCATCACAGCTGCAAATTCCATTATGAAATGGATCATTAGAATGAAGCAGAAACAAACCATTAGAAGACTGAAGAAAAGAGAAAGCACAAGAATCGTCGTTTTTTCTCTCCCATTCAACATTTTTTCTCTCTCCACAACAAAACAAAATGGCCTCAAAAATTATCAGAATATAACCATTATATATATATATATATATATATATATATATATATATATTAACTAATATAGATTACAAAATTTTCTCTATAACTATATTTAACACAATTATATTCTTAAAGTCTAAATTTAATTATGATAATAATAATAATAATAGTTATTATTAAATATCAGCATTCAGTGATAAATTATCAGTATCAGGTCTCTGACATAATTTGCGTATGAATTTTTAAGAATATTTTTCATACTATATAATACTCTACTGAATGATATTATGTACTATTTAAAAATATTTATGAGTTTAGTTTTTTTGAATAAAAATAATACTAGTAATTTATTTAATACTAGCAATAGAGAGAGAGAGAGGTTGACGTATTCAAATTTTCTTAAAATAAATAACTTTTAGCTGATATTGAGGGGGCAGGTTTGTTTTACACCAAAGTCTTTTGGAAAAGCTATATACTGTTTTGGGCTTAATGTGGTCTATCAAATGTTAAAGCGTCACGAATAATAAAATATATTATATTGGATTTATCCAACGGGAATATATTAATCAAGTTTTTTTTTTAAATTGAAATTTAAGATATTTAGATCAATTTCTACCTAGTTTTTTCTATGGGAGAAAAATAAAAGTGGTCTTTTTACAAGTTTAATTTATTTTATTCAACAATTAAGTTACAATCTTTATATCATTTCTAAATTTTTGTATAAAGCTAACATATTATTTCATTCAGAAAACTTTTTTTCTCTGTTAACCCATACCAAGGAAACAGGTTTAAAAATCCCATTAGTCCCAAAAGGTAAAAAAACTGCACCTTATCTCAGACTGTGAAGTCGATGTGGGACTTATGCAATTGACTCAGCCGGTGTGAGACTTCGTAAAATGCTCAGATTTTAACCAAATTTAACTGTGATCTTTTTATAGCATGCTATAATTATTTGAGGTAGTTTGGTCACAGTTCATGGTTAATACCTTTGGCCACTTCTAATTTTCAGCAGTTAGCTCGGAAAGAATATATTAAAAGTGAAAATAAATTATAGTAAATATAAGTAATATTATAATATAAAGGGCAATAAAGTATCTGTCCGGTATTTTCTATCACCCTGTCATTTTTTATTATTTTACAGAGAACATAGTTTTTTGTATAATACTTTTTAGGTTTTTTCCAAAAAACACTAACATAGTTTATGCAGCTTAATATATTTTTATAGACCACATTATTTGATATATTTTTATAATAAACTTATTGAAATATTTGCGGTTCATATCATTACAATTACATAATATTATAGAAAAAAAAAGTAGGTGGGAGGGGAGCATATACGTATAATATATATCATGACATAAATTCACCACGTTGTAATTCTTATCCATTTCTTGAGGCAGAAAAAAGCAGAAGATGAACACCACTGATATGCATGGCACAATGATTGATTCTTCATCTGGAGAACTTTGAAAAGGTGAATATGGAAGTAGAGATCAAGCTTCGTCTCCCAGACTCAGCCACGCACCAAAAACTCTCCAACCTACTTGCTCCTTTCCACACCAAAACCTTAATCCAAGAAAACATCTTCTTCGATGGCACAAACAAGGAACTCACTTCCAACCTCGCTGTTCTCCGAATCCGCTTCTACAACCTGGAACGGTGCGTCCTCTCCTTGAAGGCCAAGCCAGTGATCTCGGCCGGAATCAGCCGCATGGAGGAACATGAAGAACCATTTGACCCTGCACTTGGGCGTGCATGCATTGCTGAGCCATGGAGGCTCTTATCAGTGGATTCTTCCACGGTGCTCAAGAGGGTAAGGGATGAGTATGGTGTTGGAGAAAATAGGGTGGTGTGCTTAGGTGGGTTTAGGAATGTGAGGGCTGTGCATGAATGGGAAGGGTTGAAACTGGAACTGGATGAGACCAACTATGATTTTGGGACCTGCTACGAGTTGGAATGTGAGAGTGCTGACCCAGAGTCACACAAGAAACTACTCGAGGAGTTTCTTCAAGAAAATGGAATCAGTTATTCTTATTCTGAAGTTTCAAAATTTGCTGTTTTTCAGTCCAGGAAGCTGCCAGAATTTTGAGAAACCTCGTTAGCAATTATTAATGTTGAATGCGTTGTTTTTTACATCGTGCATATGCGGTCTATTAACTAGATTACAATGCTCTTTATTTCGTACAAAACTATTTAGTGTTTACCAAAGATAAAAGCATACACTCTTTACACTCTTATTTGGAATCTGTCCATAGAGGGTATTCAAGAGGTAACCCAATCCTACAATAAGCATAAGCCATAAGCCTGTGACTTGTAATATTTACAAGATTGTAGATGATAGTGGCACAAGAATATTGAGTGTGTTCCGACGGAACGTGCACTTAATGCCGTTTTGTGCAGTACAAACTAAGGGCACAAATTAACAATTTCGGTGGCAGGTTTCTGTGTGAATCACGCGCACAACCACAAGTGTAAATTGAAATCCAGATTTTACTGAAAAGGAAGCCATGTATCTCTTTCCAAGCTTATAGGTAAAAACAGAGAGGAGCCTGCATGGTATAGTGAAATAGAATCGCTGTGTTGATTTAGTACTTTAAAATACTACATTTCAAAGATCTGCAGGAGCAGGGTAAATATCCAGAATTGCTAATGTCTCAAAGCGCTTCAATGGGTATCCTCTGACTGCCCCAAAGTGCAAATAGCAAGTGCATCCAACTAGTATATCCCTGGTTTATTAAATAAATTTACATGATTAACTTGCAACGGACGTGACAGTATGACGATGGAAGCAAGCAAACACTAAGACATCTCACAAATACCATTCATACATGTAAATAAACATTACGAATCTGTCATCGGGAAATCAATCATTTGGTTCAAACCTCATTAGGCAACTCGTTGGCCTATTTACTGTGTTATGTATAACCATCATGAGCAATTTGTCATACTGCTGAATGGAGGATTCCTTACTAACAACTATAAGGTAATAGGTAATTCAGGTTACATCAGTTTATGCATGAAGATGATTGTACACTAGAACAATGCAAGAAAATAGCAGGAACAGCTTAATAATTACGCTCTTCAGAAGTTCCTGAAAACACCCAGAAAATCTTGCCACAAAGTTTATAACATCATGCCACAGAAATAGAGGACAGAACTCAACGGCCACGACCACGGCCTCGTCCACGACCCCTTCCCCGTCCTCGGCCCAAAGGTTTCCCTGGAAGAGTAATAAAAAAAATATGCTAACATTAAAACCGGAGGAACCCGGCAAGAAACAATTAGAATGTACTGAGTATGGATGAAAATTTTGTAGTCAAACTACAGACATTACCAGCAGTTGGCTTCTTGGGTTTGATCTTAGGTGTCTCTTCCACAAGCAAGGTTTCGAGATTCAAGCTGTCAGGAAGAATATAGTATCGTATGTTGTTACCCCTCACACTGAGATGATCCAGAGTCACTGGATTTTTCCCTTTCAGTGTTAGTTTAACTGTTTTCAAATGAGTGTTCATACTGATATCAACACCTGTTGCAAAAGTCTTAAAATCAGTATCTCAAAGTTGTATTTTTGGGCAAGAGACAACTATTGGTGGAGTTATACCAGGAAGTAGCAAGATATGTTTACATTAAGTAGAAGGACTCACTACACCCAAAATTCATAAACGATGTACTTCATGTTCACTTATTATCTACAAAAGGAGGCGAAGGGAGACGCTTATTCATGACATGCCGAATATCACATCCATGTGACTGGATCAAACTCAATAAGATGGGTACCAAGTACAAAATTTAACGGAAGAGGGTGCAATAATATAAATCAGACAATTGAAATGTCATAGGACACTTGTTACTACTTGAAAAAAATTCAAATTCTCTCCAGTCTGAATTGAGGAAGAGATCACTATAATCAACTAAAAGCACAAGGTAAGCCTAGTTTATTAGTTTCACTATCAGGAAAGTTTCTCCAAAATGCAAATTCCAAGAATATACAGAGCCCCCTGAAAAGATAAATTTGGGAGTGAGAATTATGCTTAGAAGACAGGTGATTGAGGTCTCCAGAATTTCCACGACATGATCATTTCCCCGCAATTATTCCAAAAAAAAAAAAGACTTAATACAAGAAACAACCATCATCCAAGCCCCCAGAGGCAACATGTCTCAAACCAATGTACGAGCTAGAAGGAATTGCAGTTTCTCATGTTATCATCCAACACAACATATCACAGTCTAAATTATACTCCGAATCAACCAGACAATCAACTACTCTGTACAGGAAACATAAGTAAAGTAATTATTCAGCCACAAATGAAGGGAAGCAAATTCCCAGTCCTCTCCACTTACAGGCTAAGAAAAATCTCCCACCCAACCCTATAAGAGGGTCATCTCAGTACCAGACTGAAGAAAATGCACCAAAGTTTTCTACGTCGTCTAACTCAATGAACCAAAATCTGAAAAAGCCGAAGGTAGTGAAATAAAATGAAGGTGGACAAACAGGTTTGAATGAGTACAATCCAATCAGTAATCGATCAGAGAACCCGAGCAAATAATTAAATGCCTCGGTCAAATTAGAAATTAACAAACCCCCTCTTCCAATCTAACTCTAGTATGTTGTTTGCAAATGGTTCTACACTTCTAGCACACGAGTCAGGAAGTGTAGTTCAGTAGTAAAATTTATGTTATTAGTAAATGACTGTAAAACTATAGTACACTGCAAAAAGAAAAAAAAAATCGAGGAAGAAAATGAACCTGTAATGGTTCCATGAACAACAGTGCCATTCTTGAGCTCAATGGATACGGTTTCATTGTTCAACTTCATTAAAAACCTGTTCAAACAGTGTTCACGTATAATTAGGCTTTGATCCCAGAAAATGAAATCGACAATAGCACAATAAAAGAGATAAATTGACCAACGCAACCAAGAGAGAGAGAAAAGAGACCTAACGAGCTTCATGACGAATCGGAGAGTAATACTCTGTTTGCTTCGCTATTCTACTTCTGTCAACCAACATAGGGAAAAAACAGTGTGAATTGAGCAAATAATAATAATAATCAATAATAATAATGCAGAAACTTAGAATGCTACTGAATCGATTCAATTCAGAGAAAACAAAAGAAGGATCTAACGGAGGAGCTTACGGTGACTTACCTTCAGCGGCGGCCACCACGACGGCAGCCAGGGTTTTAGGGCAAAAATTGGAGAGACAGAGAGAAGGAGGTGAAGAAGCGGTTCTTTTGTAAGGGCTTAAGGGATAATTTCGTGATTTTGAATTTTGAATTTCCAAACAAAATAACGAAAGTAATAATAATATTATAAATTTCAAGAAATCAATTGGAATTAATTCTCTATCTGTATATTTTTATTTTGTCTTACATGGCTGAATTTGCATGCAACTTTGGCTTGTTAGTTTTCAATGTCTTTGCTATAATATATATATATATATATATATATATATATATATATATTCAAAAAAAATTGCTTGAAATTCAAAATTTATTTTGTCTTTTTAATTTGATTAAAACAATATGTATATTTTTTATTATATGCATATTACTATTACTTCACACGTTCATTAAATGTTCTTATCTATTGAATAAATTTCTAAATAAAAAAACCCACATTACTTTTGACTAAGAAAAATAGAAAAAGCAAAATATAATAAAAATTTATTTTATTACCAAAAAGGTTAAAATTTTAATTTTTGTTTACTTCAATGGTTGATACCTATTTTATGTTAAGGTAAATCAATAATTGGTTTAGTACTGAAGGTTATTAACTGATTTTAACTTTATATCAATACCAATAATTATTTATTGTAGATCTAAAAATCTTAAAAATTGTAAAGAGATAAAAATAAAAATAAAAACCTTTCTATTTTAATAAGGACGAATAAATGTATTTTAGTCTAGCGTAATTTATTAATCAATTTCCGCTCCATCAATACAATAATACGTTCATAATTTTATAACAATAAAAATTATTTAAAAAAAAAGTGAAAAAAAAACACTTATTTATCACCAAAATAATTTTAAAATACAAGCCTGTAGCGACCCATTCATAGTCACTAAAACAACAGGACCAAATGTGAAACCCACAAGACTCCTTTTTGTACTTCCGTATTTCTTTCATACACTCCCAAGATTTAAAAAGTCTACAATACCCCTGTATTTTTTTATTTTATTTCAGTCTTAATCTCTCTCATAAACTTGCCTTTTGTGTTTTAAAAGATATTATAGATAGAAATTAGTGGAAATTTTTTTAAGTCGATAAACTTATTTAAATCACCAATATCTGATGGACTAAAATATTTTTTTATGAGTTTACTAAAAACAAAGATGCGTAGGAAATCATATTTACTGAAGAAGTTGTATATATTTTTTAGTCTTACAAAATTGTTAATAATCATGCACTATCACTTTAATCACTATAAACTGGATATAAAAAATGAATTAATTGAAAGAGGAAGAGCTTTATAATAAAAAAAATAAAGTACTCAAATTGATTATATGGGAATAAATTACATAAAAAAAATCTATTATTTCCAATTTTTCATTGAAGAAAAAAAAAAGTCTACTAATTATTAATGGACGGCAAATAATATTTGCAAGTTATTTAGGAAAAAAAGAAAAATGAGAAAGATGGAAAGACACTTTCACACTCGCTGCGTAGTGCGTGGGGTCGCAACATTATTGAATTTTAACCAAACCAACATCATGAGAATATTTATTTTTTATTAATTAAAGACTGTGAATATTTTTGACTTTAAAGTAGTGTAATGAGAATAATGAACTCCAAAACATATATATTCTTCTGGTATTAATTTTTTTTTCATGTGTGATTAAATTTATTTTAGAAAAATAACCTAATTTTTTTATCAAATTTTATAGCTTAGATATTTTTCAAGTGGAGAAGACAAACTTTTTAGGCGGTCAAAGCGTAAGTTGGAAGCAAAAATATGATATTACACTAATATTTTAAATTATAAACAATCTTATCTAAAACGATTTTAAATTGAAAAAATATGTTTTGGTTTTGTATAGTGAAGCTTAATAAGTGTCAACTTTGACTTGGTGACTTATTTTTATAAGAAAACTTTTTAATCATCTTAAAGAATTTTTCTATTAATTCTTAAAGTATATCGGTTCACATTGTTATCTCTAAATTTAATTAAATCAAATTTTATTTTTGTCATACAAATTTTGAGTTAAACTTAATTTAATCTCATTAAACTAGAATTATCTCAATTTAATACTTTAATTTAAGAATATTATTTTCAATATAAAATGTTTGATCATATTTGGTATAACAGAGGAAGGTAAAATGATGGGCAAACCCGACACTTCCATTAATCAATGATATCTTCGTGGCGCCAAAAAAACATGACAATTACAGTTGGTGAGGAAATCCACACACGACAAAACAAAGTTAAATCAATAAAGAAAAAATAAAATAATAATTAGTCATTAATTATTGTTGCAATCATTTCATTTTTTTTTTTAATTCTATACTTTGAGATATCAAATACCAAAATAAAACCAATATTTTACTTAGTTTACCCAGAGTTTTTAGGAGGAATAGTTGCTAATTATTTTTTAAAGCATCCACGTCTCTATTTTTTTTTTTCTTTTTTTTGACCCATTGATGTTTATGTCGGCTGTGTCCTTTTCCTTCATGGTATAACAAAAATTGGGCTGCAACCATTCATTAATTGAATACCCCAATTTGCTTTCTTGCAAAAGGAGGCGACCCTGATTGGTTTTGTTGCATGCAGTGAAGTTTCTGGATTATGGGTACCCGCATAATCCAAAAAGGTTTTACTTTTCAAAGGATTGCCAGAGAAGGTTGGTTATTTTTGCATATACTTCTTATGTTTCTCCATCTTCTTTTACTTCTTCTTCTTGATTCTTGACGATGATGACTGTGATGATGATCGTGGGGATGGTGATGTACGAGTCTTTTATTAGAGTGAGGTTTGTAAAGTCATGATTTTGTTGGGATCTTGATTAGCTTGTGCTTTTGTCAAAGAAGGTTGCTATTTTTTATTTTTGTTTCTAGTGGGATCAGAATCATTTTGTTTCCTTCTTATGTTTTCATGAATTGGAGAACGTTATCATTTCTTTTCTCTGGGCTGGCTCTTTCCAATAATCACACCTTGTTTCTATTACCTGAGTTCTTTACACTGTTTTTTTGCTGTCAGTGATTGAACAGTTGAATCAGATTCATTGACAGGTTGATTTGATTATTTCTTCCTCCTGTGTGCTTTTATTTTAATATTATTGTAATTTTTTATTTTACTTGTTTATGTTTGGTTTGCTACTAAATTGAAAGAGTAAATTAATAATGGTATGGTTCAATTTTAGACTAATCTCACCAGTTGATTCTGTGTGTTTATTTTTTTTCTTCCTGTTTTTCAATATTGATTTTGTTAGACAGAATATAATGAAGAATGTGCTTTAGGTTATGATGCCTCTCCTATGAGATTTTTAAGGTATTTATTTTTCTTAAATTGAACTTTTTTAATTTCTTCTCTCCTTAATTTATTTAGGTCTATTTTGCTTATAGAGCATTAAAATCATTCCCAGGAAGTGTTGAAGATGTAATACAGAAGGTTGGTTTGTGATTCTTCTTGCTTTGGATTCACTGTTTGAAAAGGAAAGAAATGACCAAATAGATTATATTTATGACTTATCAGCATGCATTCATCATTTTTATTTTCTTGTTACAGGTATTGTGATTTATTGCAGACAGTTTCATTGGTGTTTAGGGAGTGCTTCCAGTGTATCAACTTATCTTGTAGAGTAATAATTGCAGAATGGAGTCTAAAGAAGCAGCAAGTGTTATTTTAAATTTGATGGGTCTTGATAAAGTGCCTAACCAACATCCTGTCAGAGATAAACAGAAAGTGCTCTCTGAGAATTACCAACAGAAAGTTGCTTCCATTGGTGTCAGAAGGAAGCGTTCATCTCATCAGCATCATTCCTTTGGAATGAATACTAGTGAAAAGGACAAATCTGAGGATGTTTTAGAAGTGTTCAAAGCACTCAGGAGAAGTAAGCATCATAACCCATCAAAAGGAAATGGGAAAGAGAATCCCAGTTCCAGCAAAAATTCTCAGTTGGCTGATGGGCTGCCCCAAGAGATATGTTATCCTGAAAAGCAATATAGAAAGCAAATATCCTGTCACATGAATTTTGGTAAGCCAAGTTCAAGATCTTTCAGTAAAATTTCAGAGGAGATTTCTATGCAATCTGGAAATGTTGCAAATGGAGTTTTACATACTGCCTCAACTTCTTTTTTCAGAGGGAATGAAGTTCTTGCCAATGATATGCTGAAGCCTGCTTCAAATATTTCAGTTAATGACATCCAATTCAATTCCCCAATCTTCTGTTCAGATGGTTCATATATAGGCTCTCAAGCCAGGAGGAAAACTTCGGAACAGAGGGATGTGACTGAAAAGGTTCATGAACTTAGACCATTTGGTCGAGACTGTACACATAACCAGTTACCTATGATCTGGGAAAAAGGGAATGGAGCAAGAAATTTGACTCATCAAAGGGGATATGGTAATGTTAGAATTAAGGCTGGTGATAATTATAGCTTTGCTAGAAGAGTGCCAAGACCTCTTTGTTCAGCTTCAGGTCTTGCTGATAATTGTGGAACTATGAATCAGGATATCTTGTTTCAGAGATATTGGGGTTTGAGAAAAAATGCATCCTCAAATTGGTCATCATGGAACTCGAAGAATCAAAATAATGACCACAAAGAATGTTTAGAAGATGTGAACCTCAGTTCTGGGGGTGAGAAATTCCCTTCCTTTTGCTCATATTTCAATAGTGATCATACTGAAGAGAATTGTATTAGTCACAAGTCAGAGAAGGGATGTTATGAGAACAATTTGTCTGATAAGATAACTATGCCTCCTCAATTGCCAAGTTCTAGTTCTTCTCCCACCTTTATAGACGGACAGATCTTGCAAGAGAGAAGCGTAATGTATGATGAAGTGAAGAACAGAAAGTATGACGACAGTAATTTGTGTCAGCAAAATATTGGGTCTCTTGACTCATCAGTTGAATTCTTGGCATCTGATGCAACAACTGAGGTTGTTGACTGGACACATAGTCCAACCGAACATCAATCTAAATCAACAGCCTTCATTTTGTCACAAGAAATTGATTGTTTGAATCATACTTCATATACCTCAAAGCAACAGGTTTGTTCTTTCTTACTAAAAATGATTAGGATTACTCATTTTTTCCAGTTAGATGAATATTCAATCAATCATTTAGGTGTCAGAATTTTTACATTTAATGGAAACATGCATGAATTGTCCATAATAGAGTAATGTTATTGTTTCAGGTGTGCCATGCATTTTATCACTTTACCAATGATGAAAATTCCAAATGCATGACTTGCTAAACTTTAGTCTTCAAATGCATGAGAAATATTAAAAGTTTTGTTTCCTCATTCAATATTAATTGATCACATGTGGAAGTTTCTCTGTGCTTAATAGTTCAAGCAGTGTAAATACCCTCATTGACAGTGGTTACCAGGTGGTGTAAATCTAATCTCCCTAGGGCCTGCATAATGATTGGACTCTTGCTTATTGAGCCATCTTTTTTTGTGTTCTTTTCCCTGTTGAACAATGTAATGTGTCTGATGGAGATAGAAGATATATTAAAAGTATTTAGTGGTATTCAAGTGACTCTTTTTATTTGTAACTACTAGAGCATTTTTATAGAATTCTACAAGTTATTTTCAATCAATAAAATACATTTGAAGTTATTATAGAATGTAAGCCAAAAAGGAAAAGAATAAAATATAGAAAGAAATACAATCAAAACAAAGATCAATTCAATCTCCAAATTATCTTGTGGTTTAGTTTTAGAAGTAAATTCTGCATCATTAATTTCCTTGATGAACATTTTCAGATGTCTTAGTTATATTAAACAGTTTTTGTTTTTACTAGATATTTTTCATATCTAACTTCTTGAGTTGAAACTTTTTGAGTTGACTTTGCTTTTTATATCATTGGATGTTACATATAAATTTTTTATTTCTTCCTAATTGTTGTTATTTCAGTTATGCCAAGTTTCTTCTTTAGGTTTCACTACTGAATTCTGTTGTTTTTTTTTTTTAAATTACAGGATAGATCAGATTTTAAAGAAGGTTCTGATCATTCACTTTGTTATGAGATTCACCCAGATTCCCTTGATAGCTCTGTCGAGTCATATGAACCTAGTCCAATATCTGTTTTGGATCCCTTATTTGGAGAAGACATTCAATTTGGTTATAAAAGTGACTATCATATATATGGTATGCATGGTTATGTTGTGTCATTTGTTCTACACATAATTTGAAATCAATGCTTTATTTCTTAGTTTCGCTCCTTTTACTTTGATATTATTTATGAATATACCATTGTTTGTTAATTTCAGATTCATCTGAGGTAGATGATGAAGAATGTGGTTTGAATGTTTCAAGTGATGAAGATTGTGAGAATGAATATGCACATAACTCTAAAGAAAAGAAAGAAATAGCAGGATTAGTTAGAGCTGAAGAAAGTAGGGATTTCTCATATGTTGTTGAGGTTTTAACAGAGGCAAGTATATTTAATAGGAACTTGCTTACAGACTTTTCTACATGGCACTCTTCACAATGTCCAATTAGTCCTTCTGTCTTTGAAAATCTGGAAAAGAAATTTGGCCAGCAACAGTTTTGGAGCAGATCTGAAAGGAAACTGCTATTTGATCGCATTAACATTGGGTTGATACAGATTATTGAGCCATGTTTATTTGTTCCAATGTGGGAAAAGTCAACATCAAGAAGATTGAATGTTGAACTAAGCCAGAACATTATTGAAGATGAGATGTGGGGATTGCTTGTTGCGCAAGAAAAGAAAGCAAGTAATGAATATGCAGACCATACACTTGAAGGGAAGATTAGATGGATAGAGCTAATAGAAGATGTTGAGGATATTGTTACAGAGATAGTTAATTTGGTAACAGAGGAGCTTGCAAACGAGATAGTTTCCTCTTGAGATTTTCAAAGATTGTAGTTGTGAGCGACTATTACATTTTTTTTTACATGGTGTATATTAAGTGGATTTTGAATTAAGACATAGGTATTTGAAGAGTTTTGAATTAAGGCATAGGTATTTGAAGAGTTTTGAATTAAGACATAGGTATTTGAAGAGTTTGAGCTAGTATATAGGTATAGGTTTGATATTCTTTTTATAAAGAAAGATATTGTTTTTCATTTGTATAAAAAATTATCAGTAATTTGATTTGTTTTTCATTCTATTTCTTTTTTCTTTCTGTTTTAGATTTAAACAATTATTTATCAGTACGTTGATTTGTTTTTTGTTTGTTTTCCATTCTATTTCTTTTTTAAATGAGATTCGTATGTACAGTTGAATAACGTTTGTAATACTGAAATTTGGGATTGGGATGTTTGTTTTCCATTCTATTTCTTTTTTCTTAAAATAGATTTTAATCAATTAAATGAGATTCGTATGTACAGTTGAATAACGTTTGTAATACTGAAATTTGGGATTGGGAGGCCCGCCTTTGAGAGTTCTGCATAAGTAAACAGCGTCTGCTCAAGGCCAGCCTATAACCCCTTCAAAAATTCTTGCACATCAGAATGAGTGCTGCAAGCAGCTCCCACTGCTTGCTTTGTTTTCCTTACTCATTAGTTTAAGGCAAATTTAAAATGACACAGTTTCTTCATATTTATAAACTAAATGTTGGGTCTGTAGAGGTACCAATCGATGTGGGACTTAATTTCGTCACACATTTTTTGAACTATGCTGGCAGTACCATTTTTAAGTTATACGAACTACTCCAAAACGAATTGCAAAATTAAAAACCGACCCGCATATCCTGAATCACTTTACGGTGATAGGCATCATTGATGGGACAAGAAAATGTGTGAATGGAAAAAAGCCCGAGACAACGTTGGAGTTGAATCTTAGTACTACCTGTCTCTTAAGATTTTTTTTCACTTTTTGATTCCCTTCCTATTCTTTTAACACGTGTTTCAGAAAACTCATCTCAATTTTCTTCATGCTTCAACCCTCCTATATTTTAAAGCTACCATTTGAAAATATTTTGAGTTCTTTTGTTTGTAATTGATCTCATCTATTCCTACCCAATACAATGCAATGCAAAATTATTCTTCAAAACTGTATTTATGGGTTTGGTAATTTTTTACAAAATAAATAAATTTTAAAAATATAATAAAGTAGGTAATAAACTGTATTTAAGAACAATATTTTATAAATTTCATATTGTCATTATATAAAAAAAATTTATGAAAAACTTGCAAAATCTAAATAAAATATATAAATTTAATTTTTTTAAAAAATTAACAATAAAAATTGACAATAACAATCAATAATAGTCAAGATTATATAAAAGATATGAAAATCTTATGTGAATAAACTTCAAGATACTTTTTATATATTACTCAACTTCGTGTCTCTTAAATGTTGAACTTGCATTCTTACAGAAAACAACTTCTCAGTTTTCCCTCAAAACAAAAGCACTTCTCACCACAGATATCTCATCTGACAGAAATATATAATTGCTCTTACCTTAACAAACAACCAAAGTCTCTTCTCAATCTTTCCTAAAACAAAAGCACTTCTAACCACAGATATCTCATCTGACAGAAGTAATTGCTCTTACGTTAACAGAAATAATTGTAAAAAAAAATTCTCTAAAGCAAAAGCACTTTTAACCACAGATTTCTCATCTGACAGAAATAATTGCTGTAACCTTAACAACAACTAAAGACCTTGGATGACTAAAACTAAACTCCCTGTCGTACGGCCCATTTGATAAAAGAAAAAAATCACAGGAACTGTGTGTTTGTATTGATATAGATCCACGTACGGAAAGACAAAATTATGAGAAACATGCAGTGAGCAAAAAAGCACCATTTTTTTGTATGGCCATATATGAAAATTATTAGATTTTTCATGAAAGATCTTGGTTTGAGGTTGTTGTTGCTGGATGGAGAGATATTGGTCGAAGAGATTACAAAATTGCATGATTTCTCCTAGCTGCTACTTAGCCACCCCATGGTTGAAGATAAGCAATGAGACAAACTACAAGAGGAGAGGAATCTCACTTTCTTCACATATATCAATGCAATGCAAAACCTACATTTCACGGATTGCAAACCCTTCGTCGTTTTCCATCTTCTGTGTCTATTTCTGCATGTTGCTTCATGAATTCTACATTCCACTCATTCATTTATATTAAGATATTATTTCTACTACTACTACTATTATATATTATTACTAAATTTTGATATGCTTGTGTCCATTTCACCTGGAAAGGTCACGGGAATCTTTATCCTGTCCCACATTTATTTTAAGGTACTATGAAGATTTTAAATTGTCAAATATCATGATGTTTGTGTATGCAGATTTCTTATTCATCTCTGACTCATGATGTTTTTACTGTTCATGTTCAAATGCTAATAACAATAGCCACAACACTCCACAGGGAGAAAAAAACTATTTAGTCTTTTTATTACAGGATTTCAGCGGTGAAAATTTTCACTTAATAATGTGTTTGTGTGAAGTAAAAAAGATCCAGAATAATGTATTACAAAGGTAGTTGAACTGAATTTGATTACTTATGCATTACAAATAGATAGTTCTGATGACACTTTGAAAAAAGTTGGTTACTGAGATGGTGTGAAATAACATTGTTTGTAGTTATTATACAAGTGGTAACATTGTTTGTATTTGTAAGTTGATGCATTCTGCGTTCATGCAATCAGACAAATGCCCTTACTTAGGATATGGGCGTCACTGATTCAGACCTATGCATGTTTGTCTTTTTTTTTTTTCATCTCTGATATGCATATCAATACAAGAATATATCCTAAACCAATCAGCGTTTGCCACACAAGGATTTCAATTTTCATCTTCTTCGGATGAAAACCAGAGAAGTGAACATCTAAAAATCCATGGCTTTCAGTTTCACAAGTGGGATCTTGCTCCATCAGCCAGGTGTCAATGAAGCAAATCTGCAACTTTTAAGCAATTTAAAGCTTATAAATGACCACTATATATTAAAATATCATCCACATTTTTAAGATAAATGAACATTGTCTTTTACTGTTTTATTCATTAATAGCAGTAGTTTTACACTGCACCCATTTCTGAAAAGTTTACTGTGAAAAACATCATTTCAAGTTACTGTGTCTGTTTTCATTGTTTTGGCTGACCTAACTTTTCTAAAGCAACTCTTTTTATAAGTTGTATCAGACTGCATATAAACAATGACTGACGTATATATGTATTAAGACAAAAATTTCAATCCCCTTTTCATTCTCCTCTCAAGGTTTAATCATTAAGCTTCATATTTATTTTTGTGTCACATAATTAAGTACTATCATTCATATATGAAACAATATTTCTTATTGACTTCATGTCTTCTGATCTGAAAGTAGTAAAAGAAAACCAGTTTTAATTAATGTAAGGAGAATAACTGTTTGAGTTATTTGGAAAGTGAAGAATCATTTATATTTTAAAAAAATCATATTTATATAAAAAATGTCTGAACATCTTGAATCTCTTATTCAATCTGTAACTTGAAATGGTTTGAGATAATGACTTTTTAATTGGTGTTAATTAGAATGTGTATATGTTCTAATGCTTAGAGTTCCATTTCTGTCTGTTGTTATGCATCTCAATACATACAACAGTTGTATAATTATAAATGAGTCATTTTTTCAATTTGGTGATAATATAGGTAACACACGGACATGTATTATTCATAAATTTGCAGTGATATTCTTCATTTTTAGGTTTTTACTATTTTATAAGTAAATTTATTGAGTGTGGGATACCTGTGCTGATGTGTGAAGACTGCGTATTTATTCAATGTGGGACAGAATGAAAAACAACCTATTCTTTAACAAGAAACGTTAGTCTCTGGAGACCCTCTTCCCGTTTCTCTACCATTCCACTTTTATACTAATAATCATGCGATACGACAAGACAGAAACCCTAATATCAGTCCTCTAGGACAGAACCGTTCACTCGACATGGTCCTAAATCATGCATACACAACAGGGTTGGAAATGATCACAACAAGGAGATATCCCTGTTGTATAACGTTAACCTTACAATGAGCTTTGTGATTATCGTATGTGTGTACAACAGACAGACACGTGTCAGCATTGGCCACATCAGCCACGTTTTATAATATTTTATAACTGTTATATATCCTCAAATCAAATTACAGGGAAATCTTTCACATGCTGATATGGCACAGTGTTATTTGCTAACTCAAACACCCTCTCTATCAGTAGTACTGTACCATTTGGTGATAATATCTTCACATATAAAACTCCAGAAAAAGGAAAAAAATAAATAATAACAACTTGATTATAACTCAGAATATTAGTAGTTTAATCAACTTAAAGTAGAAATATATTATTAAAATGATGGTCAAAAGCAAGTGAATATGAAACTATCGTTGTCCACAAAAGATAGTAGGTAGAGGAGGACCACACTACACTATAGATCCGTGCTTATTCCGTATGTGAGAACCCCATTTTTGATTACATACAAGTGCATTCGAAAGTTGAAGGGACCACTTTATGCATGCATGGTGGTGAAGCTAAGGAGAACAGAGAGAAAGGTGAGATCATTTTCAATGGCTTCTGCTTAGTCATTGGCAGCACCTTTAGTGGAATCTGAGATCATCTTCTGTATCATTTGGCTTGTCTCTTCCTCCGACATTCGGTCCTCTTTGCTCTTAGCTTTGGCATACTCCTCAAAAAAATCCTTGTTTTCTTTCTCTAGCTCATTCCACACTGCACACATATGTATTCATGTACACACACAAAACATGCTCATTCAATGTAGGGATATGCATCCCCATGTGACTGCCATATATATGCACGTGCATGCTCCTTCTGTCCTTGGATTCTTTGGATGGTGAGGAAACTTACTAGTACTAAAAATTACTGAACTCAAACCTACTTGTATATGTGGTTTTTTATTACATTTGAGAGATAATATATATTAGATGAAATACAGTGAAGGACACTGTGGTTGAATCTTACAAGCATGTTAATTGGTATTATTTGAAATCTCAAATGTATATATAGTAGTTACAGAATTACAAATTTGTTTGAATAAATTTCTAACTTAACATATACTTATAAAACAAGACAAGAAGTTAATGAATTTATTTTCATAAGATAAAATTAATTTGTAAAATTCTTTCCTTTACACATAAATTACTTTTAGCTTAAAAGAAAACACAGATTACTTTTAACTTGTAAAAGGAAAATTTTTATTTTTTTTCCCACAAATGTTTACTAGGGAGTTTATTCAAAAATGGTAAACATCTGAACAGCAGGGAAAAAATAAAACACTGATCATCTGCTCTTTAATTGGTATGGTTGTTCACAAATAATTAAGTCACAGTTTAAATTTTTGTGATATAATATTTCATTCAGAAAAATAAATCTCAATATTATACAGTCTTTGATTAAAATCTTTCGGAATCTGTATGCCAGAGAGTGATGCACAAAATCTAATAAACAGCTAGGTTATAATATAAGTACTAAACTCAATTGAAAAAATGGTAAAGATTAATCTTACATGTCTAATTTAACTGCATAGAACTCTAAGAAGCTTCTAATTAACCTAGGAAAATTTTCAAGGCTGAAGCATAATATATATATATAGACCAAAAAGTTTGAAACATGGTTGGTGAAATGGTCAAAAAATGAATTATTTGATCTAACAGTATCAGTATTTTTGTCAGCTTGCAAAGTCCTAGTCAGAAGTAGAAGTCTCAAAGCAAGAAATTGAAGGTGTTAACTAGTTAACCAATCAAAAGGGGTTGGTTCATACAAGTGTTGAAAGTGATTTTACATTTTGAAATGATCTGATCATGTATATCTTTGATCTTGTAGGGAGTTGAAATGGTGCAAAATCTTGTTTGTAAAGTATATGTTATGATAATTAAAGAAGAAAAGGTAGGAATGAAAAAAGAAGAGAAGATAATACCAGTGGATGTTATGACAGGCTTGATGTTTGCATGCTTGGAGAGAGCCTCCATGCATTCTTCCTTTGACATGTGAAAGATCAAACACTTTTCAATGAGGTGCTGCACCTGAAATTTGGTAGGAAGACATGATGTGTATGTGTATGATGAAGAGAAGAAGAGAAAATGAAAAGGAGAAGATAGTGTGTTTACCATGTGAATGTAAGATGCAGAAGAATGAGAAGGCTCTCCCATGGTAGAAGTGCAAATGTGGAAATGTCATGTGAAGACGATTTAATGCAGAGGGAAGGTGTGAGAGGGTAGTGAGGTAGGGTCAAGAGTCCCACGTGAGAGATAGATGATCATTGGCTGAGAGGGGATTAGAGGAGATTGTAAATGACCACTCCTTTGTCTTGTGCATGTGCCACTAGAGTAGCCTCATGCACGTGATTTGTGGGACACCCCCACATACATTTCCCTCAAACAGACAAACTCAGATAATCGATTGATGCCACGTCTTTCCCACCATTTTCCCCAACCAAGCCTCTGTGGTCAACACATACCAAAACATCTTTCATTTCATCATCCTCTATCTCTCTATCCCTTTTAATTTTGCATTTTAACCTATTTTATCCTTATCTCAAATGAATATAAGAGTATATCCTAATATTATTAATGTTTCCATTATCAAAAACTTTACTATTCACAGTGAATGTCATTCTAAATTCTATGTCAAAAACAAAAGAAGACTTATATAAGATTGATGTAAAACTTGAATTCATACATGTTTCATACTTTAATTTAATTAATACAAGTTCTCAAACTTTTAAAATGAATATACGTAATTTTTCTTTTACTTGTATAAAACCTTTTTTTCGTGTTAACTAATATTTTATGTTGATCTTTGAATTAAAATGATAATTTTTAAAGGAATTAAAAACATTTAAAAAATTGTATTTATCATTTTCAAATATTACATATCAAAATGTATTAAAATTTAAAGCATTAACAAATTCTAATTTTATATTAAAATTCAAAAACTTAAAAAATATTTAATAAAAAAATAAGAAAGTTTTAAAAATAAAAAATAAATTTAAATTTAATTTAAAAAGTGAATTTTAAATCTAACTTTATTTTCACAAAACTAAAGGCTTTCATTTGTTTATATGTTTTAAAATCATAAATTGATGATCTTTATACCAGTCGCTCATGTTTAATTGTTATTGTGTTTATGTGATTGAATCACTCACTATCAGGTTTCGTTTTCATTTATAATAAATGTTTACATAAGGATATATCAGCTATCATGTTTGTTTTATGCAAACTGTGTAACTATTGCTGATGTGAAGATTTCATGTACGATGATCAGTTGATTAGTTTATCATTTTTTAAGGCTATGGATATGTTTTTAAACTTTCGTATTAAGTGACTTGATTGAGCATTTGATTGAATGAAATGAAATAAAACCTGAAATTGTTAAAATAATTGTGTTGTAGTTTAATCAAATATTATGATTGGAAAAATACTTATAGCATGTTTTAAAATAAGTTTTTCATATTATTGGGAATATATATTCTAAATTATAATTTTTTTTAAACGAAAAATAAAATAAAATAAAAGAGAAGAAGCTACAGAGTGAGTTTGTTCAAGATAAAGTAAAATACTTAAAAAAAAAAGATGAATATTTCTCATAAATTAGTTTATGTATTTAAATTTAAGATTAATTTATAACCAATAATCACTACAAAAAAAAATGTAATTTAAAAGGGGTTTATTTCCGGCGGTTATTGAAACTCCCGTAAATTCCCGGCGCTTTTATTAATACCGCAACTAAGTTTTAAACTTTTATTTTCTTAAATACTTTTAGTATTTTACTTCATCTTCGCTTTTTTTTTTTTTTAAAACGTTGTTCTTCTTCTTCGTGTGGAAAGTTTTATTTCTGACCCCAATGAAAGGAGAATATAAGCATGTCTATGTCCTACACTTTCATTCAGCTTCTATGTTCATCTCCAAGGTTTGGCTTCATTGTGCCTTTCTGTTCGTTGCCCGTGGTAACTTTTATCTTTTCTATTTTATTTTTCAGTAAAATGGGGGAACGAAAATAAATTAGGGTTTTATTGTTTACAAAAGTGGAAAAGAATTTAAGATTTCACTCTTGAGTTTCTGATAATTGATTTGCGTTTTCTAGGATTTTTCCTACAAAACGCGATGGAATCAAACGAACACAGTTAGATAGATAAGTTGTGCATTGTGATGGAAATCGTGAAGAAGCATGAGTATGGAGGACTCCTCTGGAAGAGAAGTAAACTCACCATCACTAATGTTATGAGCGTTTCCTCCGCGTTTGGAAGGTTCCTATCTCTCTTTATCTCTCTATTACTCCTTTTTAGGGTTTCTTTATTTTCTTCTTCTTTCTCCACAATCACATTTCTCTTCTTCTATTCTAAATTAGATTTCAAGAATTAGGTTGGAACATGATGCAAAGGCGGAAGTGAATAGAAGAATTATGAAGAAGGAGAGAGGGAAATAAGCTCTGATCGTCCTTGATGTGAAACTTTGGGTACCTCCGAAGGGTGTCGTGATGAGAATTGTGGTGGAGTAGACTTCAGAGTGTCCTTTATCAAAAAAGTTCAATACTGTATCATCACCAATTAATTTTCTCTAGTATTTGAATTCCTAGATTGCAATTCCTCTCTTTTATTTGATTTAGTTGCCGTAGTAATTCACTATTTTTGAGCAATATTTCATAATCATCTGATTTGTGTTAATGGATAATTATATGAGAAGAACTAAGTGATTTAAGATTTACACACTTGGTTTCTTGGAGGTAGCACTGTTGTAACTGTTATCAAACAGGATAATTATATGAGAAGAACTAAGTGATTTAAGATTTAAGATATTTATAACTGCTGCAAATGCAATTATAAATCTGAAAGACAATCTAAACGAATGGGATGGTAAAGTTGGTGATGGTGACTGTGGATCAACTGTGAGTCTTATCCATAAATCTTTTACTTATTTATTTTTCATTTTTAATGTATCATGTGGTTACTTGGTGTATGGATTTTCTTCTGCAGATGTCTAGAGGTGCAAAAGCAATTCTTGAGGATATTAAAAAGTAAGTTTATGATCTGCATTCCCTATTTTTTTTGTTTTTCTTGTTTAGTTTCTTTTAACCCTTCCATTTGATTAATGCACTATTTGTAATGTTATTCTTAATTGGATTTTAAGTATTTATGTTCTTGAAGAACTACAAACGGTAAGTAACCTGTGTTAATTATCTGACAAATTTGATTTGTCCAAATGTTTTGAAAGGAACAATATGAAACAACATTGCAGATTTGATGTTTGTGTTCCCCCTTCCCCCAAAATATCTCATTTTCTTAAACTTTTGTTTGAGGTTTGGGAACAGATATGCCTTGCGGAAACAAAGTCTTCATTTTACTGGTAGTGAGACAATGAAAACAGGACAAAAACAAACTGCCACCCCAAGTTTGTTAAAGAAGAATAAAGAAAGAAGATTTTCTCCTAGAAAATCTCATCAAGAAGGTAAACATGATGTTTAAGTTGTCATATAAATATGGTTACAAACTCAAAAAGTGATAAATTTGATTTGACCAAATGTTGCTGCCAAACAAAGTCTTTTGTTTCTGTATGCACGTTATGAATTTTGCAGAGGCAGGGGATAAAGCAAGGAATTTCTTCTAAAAAAAACATGCTTAACATACCTTAATTGAGGTTTGCAAATTTCTGAAATAGCTCATATAAGTAGCAGCAATTCATTTTGCAGAATAACATTCTAACTTTATTTTTAGCTTATAGATGTTTTGTTAGTGTACTATAAAGATCAATCTTCAATTTCAACAAGGTTAGTATTATTGTCTTGGAGATGAAATACAATGGATAGATACATAGTATGCCAAGTTTACTACTAATCTAAAAGCTACTAGAGATGACAACTAACAAAACTGGGCAAATAGTATGTTGAACATTTTCTAGACCATACAAAGAAGGTAGTAACATTAGAAACTTTCTTTTGAAATTTGGGAAGGGTTTATGAGTAAAACAAGTAGATGAGACAGCTACCTATTATCTTCCTCCCATTCTTACTAAATGTATATGATTTCTTGGCTGACTGTCATTTGATTGAACAATGCAGCCTAAGCTTGTGGCAGTTACCAATTTCATATCATTTGTCAATCCTAAGGTGCCTCTATATCCACGACTTGCTCAGGGGAAGTCTTGGGACGAAGTAAGTTTATGTTTCATATGATTTCTCCTATTATGGAAGTAGGATTGATGTTAGTTTCCTTTCTTTCGCACTCTGGAAACACTATTATGACTACACAGTGATTTCATAATTATTCGACCTGTCTTATGCAGATGACAGTTACCTGGACTGGTGGATATCACATAAATGAAGCTATACCATTTGTTCTCTTTCTCTCAGTGCAGGGTCTGAGATCTCAAGCCCCGTTTGGTCACACTCTATGCATATATGACACCCTTTTTTTTAATTTTTGGTTTGATATCTTATTTTTAGTTGGACGCTGTCACAGGTTTTTGTATATCAATGTTTTTTTCGATTGCTCATGCATTGTTACATTGTAAACTCTCAGCTTAAACTAACATGCTCGGCAGATTCCTGCTTATTCCGCTTATCTAGTGATGTATAATTATAACTAAAGTTAACAAGGTTTATAGAATTTAAAATATTCCTAGCAGTTAGTTTTTGACATGGTGAAGTAGGTTCCAGATGAATCTGTGCCATGGTTTTTGCTTGTGGAAAAGAGAATGTTATTGTGGTTGATGAATGAAAGTGTAAGTTAACAACCCTCTGCCTTTATACCAATATTTTTATGCCATTTGTTGACTATAATTTTTTTTAATAGCAAAAATATGCTTGCAACTGATAGAGGTTTAATCATGTTAGTAAAATATGAAAGTAAAATAGGGATTGTATTTTCTCACATTTTTTAAGTCCCTTTTTGTAGAAAGCCATAATCTTTTTAAATAAAATATTATTATATCAAGGGTTGTTTGATTCAGTGTTAATATATTGTCATTCTTTGATGAATTCAAAACAGACAAAATTGTTATATAACCATGGATGTTAGAGAAGAGATAAAGGTACAATTTGCATTATAATTGACTTTCCTCACATTTTGTGTAGACTTTTTCTTCAGAAAATGTCTATTTAGTACCATACCTTTGTGACATTGATGAATAAGAAATTGATCAACGAGGTTTTCCCATGACAACAGACACGATGGATAAGAAAAAAAAGTTGTACTGTAATTGACTTTTATTAATTTTTATTAAAAGAAAATCATACTCGACAAGATTTCCATATAAAAGAGAGCTTGTGATTGTATTAAATGTTCTAATATTCTAATTCTATTTTATTGCATCAATCTAAACTTCTGCACAACCAATTATTTAGTGATGGTATAATTATTAATTTAGATGGTTGATTAATTTAATATTTCATGTTTTAAATATTGTATTTTATTGTGATTTATTACTTGTGTTGTAAAAAAATTAATTCTGGTTTATTATTTTATATAATAAATAATTAATTTTGATAAAATGATTTGAATCATAAAAAAATTAAACTATTTTCATTACCCTTGCAACTATTACCGGCGGTTTTCACAAAACTTCCGTTATTACCGGCGGTTTTGACGAAACTCCGCTATTACCGGCGGTTTTGACGAAAACCCTGCTATTACCGGCGGTTTTTGGAAAACTCCTGCTATTACCGGCGGTTTAGACAAACCCCTGCTAATACCAGCAGTTTTTCAAAAAACCGCCGGTAATTACTTAGTGACGCAACCTTTCCCAACGATTTTCCCAACTGCGGTAACCTATTTTCCGGGGGTTAAAACTGCCGGAAATGGAAAAAATAACCCCGGTAAAAATGTAGATTTTTGTAGTGAATATAGTAAGTAGAGTAATGTCTAGGGTTTGAGGTATGCACATGTGTTTCGTTCAGAGCATTTCTTTCTACAGTCAAAATTTCTTGGTTTACTTCCCATTTATTTTTAAAATATAGTTTTAATATGCAGAAAGTCTATTCCAAAATAAATGCTGTTGACTGAAGAATTCTCGTACAGTTGAATACTATACAAAGCAAGCAGAGTAAATAAATGGGCCAACCACATACTATTCGGCCCAGTTTTTAAGGAGTAGATTAAGATTCTTCCACTGTAGCTGTTTGACCTCTTAATATAAAAATGAAAAAATATTTTGACACTAACAAATCTTTTATATTGATTTCAAACTATTTATTATTTAAAAAATAAAAAAATAATTTTTTATATATTTTTTTTCTTATAACATAAATGTGTGTCATCTTATTATTATTATATAAAAATTTTGTGACATCGTGTGTGAGATGACTTTGGATTCTTTTATGTGTACATGAAGATGCTAAATATAAAGAAAGACTAAAACCACAATATTCAAGAGTTTATGTTATGGTTCATTCAAATGACGGGATTATTTAGTTTAGCAGTTCAGTTTTAATAAAATTAAGCATAAAATCTATTCCAATTAATATTTATTTAATTCACTTGTAATGAGAATATTTCTAAATGTCTATATATATGGAGTAAGAGTACTGACATCATAAAAAAAATTAAGATTTAATATTTGTGGATTTTTTATATGTCATTTAGTATTTTTACTTTTATTCAATATAAAACTTTTAATTATACTTAAATGTTTAAGAGTCTAAAATGAACTTTACACATTTTTTAAATTATTAAGAAATTATTAATGAAATTAAAAGCAACACAGTCAAAACAAGAATCAGATTTAGATCTGGTCTAGTTTAAAAAATTGGGATTCAATCAGCTAATATAATTTTAAGTCATTTTTATATTTTTAACTTAAGAATAAAATTTAATCAAAATTAATTTAATTCAAGAGAAATTTTGCAAGCATAGTTACACTCTTGAGTGTATTGTTTAATGTATCAAAACATTTAACAAAGACATAAAAAGAAAAATAATAGAAAGATATTCTCAATGGATTTAAAAGTAGGTGCAACACATAAAAATATATTTTGTGAGATGATCAAAGTTTGTATAAAAAAGCAGCCAAATAATAATTAACTTCAGCCAAAGGTAAACATTAAAAAATAAACAATAATTAAAGAAAGGTGGTGGTAGATGGATATGAAGTTTAAATATATTTTTCATGTGGACTTGCTTACAGTAACATGCACAACCAAACCATATTCTAATACTGCACTTTGTATTGTTTTATGCAGTTGATGATTATTGAATTGTAGAATTATGGGAAGTAGCTGTCTAGAAGAGACGTGTCATTGCAAATGACAATGCTTAATATCATTATAAAACATCCTAGTTTTTGGTTTGTAGCGACCATTGACAACATAATAAGCTTGTAATTGTCAACACTCCAAAAACAGCACAACAATGTTGAACTGGAGTGATAATTTATTATTATCAACACATGTTTTTCTTATCTCTCTTGTTGAATCTTAATCATGTGTTTTTTATTCCAACATGTCAATTTTCATAATTGTGATCCGTCACTCGTTGACCGGTCAACATTTCGAAAAAAACTTGGAAGGTCATTTTCAATTTCAAGAAGTTGTAAATCGGATTGTTTCTCAACAAGTGGATTGATATAATTCTATTGTTAAGCTTAAGTATTGTAAATTCAATATATTTACAACTAAAATACAGACTTTGGATTATTTTGAATCATAATTATATTATTTCAAATTAAAAGTCGATTTCAAAATTTATAAATATAAAAATAAAATAAAAAAATAAAAAATTTCATTTAAGACTTTATTTCACCGATTTAATATATATAAACTTATTAATATATAAATTCATGTTCATCAGAACTTTGTTCATACTCAACAAAACTTTCTCGAATAAGAAAAAAAAAAGTTGACTAATTATCACGATCAACAAAATGATGACACTTGCTTTATTTTCTCAGAGAAAGTAAGAAGCAAAAACACTGGCACTGTGAAATTAAATGACTGTTCATTCCCAAAGATCATCAAGAAGAGGCTTGGTTGGTCCTTTGATGAGCCTGTCTTGATGGATTTCGGCTATCTTCTTGTAATCATCTTCAGTCAACGACCAATCGAAAATCCCCAAGTTCTGCTTCATCCTATCTTTGTCGTAGCTCTTCACCACAAAGGTTAGATCTTGTTCGTACAGCCATCGAAGACAAATCTGCAATTTTTCACGTCAGTTTTCTGAACACAAAAAAACACATATACTCTACTGAGAAGAATTTAATCAGTGTCTACCTGAGCAACGGTTTTGCCATGAGCATCAGACAATTCTTTGAGTATATCATTGTCCATCACAAGATTAGCACCTCTGCTAGCACCCTTCCTCAGGGGTGAAAAAGCAGTCACAGTGATACCCTTTTCCTTGCAGAATTCTCTCAGTTGCTGCTGTTGCCACCCAAGGTTAACTTCAACCTGTTTACGATTGTTCAAGGTTCAGTTCAACGGTGATTAAACTAATTTATATACTGTTAACTTAATTATTGTTTGTTAAATTAATTACTTGATTCACTGCAGGAGGAATGGTAGCAAAAGAGAGCAATTTTTCAAGCCTGCTGATGGAGAAGTTGCTGACTCCAATGGCTTTGGTGAGACCAAGTCTCTGGCATTCTTCCATGGATTCCCACACACCCTTCAAGTCAAACTCCACTATCTCTGATACTTCAATGGGGTAGACAACTTTCCCAGGCTTGGTAGCAATGGGCCAGTGGATGAGGTAGAGATCCAAGTACTCCAGTTGAAGAGTCCTGCATGAAAAACAAACATGGAAACTATTACAAAGTTGAAATTTTGATAGCTTGGGAAAGTAAAGAAAGAAAGAGTGAGGAAAAAAAATAGTTCAAACGTGAATTTCATGAAATATTGTACGTAAAGAAGTGGTGTGAATTGGAAAGTGTGTTGACCTGAGAGATTTCTGGAGAGCTGGAACAATGGTATGTGCATGGTTATCGGTGACCCACAATTTGGAAGTGACGAAGAGTTCGTCTCTGGATTGAATGAGTCCAAGTTTAAGAGCTTCTGCTATGGCTTCTCCCACAGACTGTTCGACGCCATAGGCAGAAGCAGCATCGAAGTGTCGGTAGCCCTGCTTGATGGCCTCGAGAACGGCATCTTTTGTGGTGACAGTGCTGGTGGCTTCCGGCGCGGTGCCGAGGCCGATGACTGGAATCTTGCGGTGGCCGGAGGAAGAGTGGAGAGTGACTTCGGGGATTGTGATGGCGGCCATTTTTGATAGTATTGGAGAAGAATGGTGAATTGGTTTTGGTTAGTTTGATGTGTTAGAAAAAGGGTGACAGAGAGGTCCTTTTATAGGCATGGAAAGTTTGAGGGTAGGTGGATTAGTAGTGATTATCTCCACTTTGGGGTAGCTGGTGTTCGTGCTAATCCAATACATGTGTTTTGAATTCTTAATGTAGTTGTTTTTCAAAGTGAAAATCTTTTCATAACAATTTTTTTTTTACAATATTTTGTTTGATTTGTGATTCGATTGTTTCAAATATTTATTTTAAAGTAAATTTATGATGATATACAGCTGTTATAAAAAAAATTGTTATGAAAAAGTTTATTAACATATCACAAATAAAAACATCAAATTAATTAAGAACATATATGTTTTGAAAAAAACAAATAATAAAATAATATACTTTTACATTTATTTTACAACTTTTTAATATTAAACTAGACATAAAAGACTGAATTTTTCTATTTTTTTAATAAATAATGTTTACATACTTTTACATTTATTTATGAAAATAAAATATAAAAAACAATAATAGCAAATGAATGTAAAAGTTTATATATTTCAAAATATTATTATTTTTTTAGAAAAATAAAAAATAATAATATTAAATGAATATAAAAAAATTATCTTTTTAATACAAATTATTTTACATCATTTTGATAAAATATGTATTATTATTTTAATAATACATTATTTATTTGTTACTAATCTAATAAAACATAACATGTATATTGGATCAAAATAATTGTAAAAAAAATTGTGTTAATGTATCTTTATTTATTATAATATATATTAGTTTTTCTTAATATATATATATATATATATATATATATATATTCCTTTTCATGTGTTTTGCTAATACACTTTTGATTAATAATAATAATAAAGTTGTTTTCTGAAAAAAGTAGTGGAGCGATTGAAGTAATAATAAAATTGTATGTCTTTGTATTTACTTTGACGTATTTTTTCTTCTTTGGTAGCTACAAGAGACATAATTTCACATAAATTTGAAAAAATCAGTGTTGAAAATGACGAACGATGTGATCGTCAAGTATGTCAGAAAATTCATCATAAAAGTTAGTAAAGATGCCAATTCACTTTTTAATTCGATACTTCTTATCTTATAAAGCATCATCTATTATCTTATTATAAATTATTTATTGTAAATTAAAATATAATATAGTATTCAATAAACATTATTCATTGATAAATTTCAATCATACTAGATAAGCATGTTTCCTTCTCTTACACATTACAAGTTAAGGTCACAATAAATTTTCAAAGAAAAAGGTCACAATAAACACAACATTTGAAAAGTATAATATTTGACTATAAGTATGATTTTTTTTTGTCAATGTTTTTCTCTTTAAAAAAACATTCAATGGATATATTTTCATATATATTTGTTATATAATAAAACATTATCCACTGTTGTATTATAAATTAAAATATATTATAGTATTAATTCAATAAACATTATTCATTTATAAATTTCAATCATACTAAATAAGGATTTTTCTTTCTCCTACACATTAATTACAAGTTAAAATACTATACTAAATTCCCAAAGAAAAAAGTCACAATAAACACAAAAGTTGAAAATAAACACAAGAGTTGAAAAGTATGATATATAACTATAAGTGTGATTTGTGAAATTATTTTTTGGCCAGTTTTTTTTTCTTTAAAAAAAATCTGATGGATATATTTTCATATATATCTCTTATCTTATAAAATATCATCCACTATCGTATTATAAATTATTTATTGTAAGTTAAAATATATTACAATATTCCATAAACATTAATCATTTATAAATTTCAATCATACTAAATAAGCATTTTTCATTCTCCTACACATCACAAGTTAAAATACCATACTAAATTCCCCAAAAAAAAAAAGTCATAATAAACACAATAGTTGAAAATAATCACAAGAGTTTAAAAGTATAATATTTGACTATAAGTGTGTTTTGTGAAATTATTTTTTTGCCAATGTTATTTTCTTTAAAAAAAAAATATTTGATGGATCAAACACAAATGAGAAAGAAAATAGAAAAAGAAAGAGAAAAAGAAGAAGGTAAAAAGAAAATAAAAGACACATTTTGTTCTAAGTATCAAAACATGCCCCTAACAAGCAAACTATGATGTTACGGGTCAAAAGCTTGTGTAAAAGTGTAAAGGTCTCATTGTCATCTTCTTCTAGAAGCATGGCAAGAAAAGACCCAAAGGATCTTTTTGTGGGAAAAATGAAAAATGCTCATACTTTCTAAGACCTTAATCATTCTTTTGATTTAAGGTGTATCCTTGTTGAGAGCTATATTCTTCACGTACTCACTATTATAACACTTGTTCTAACTTGTGTTATAAAATGAATATTTGATCTTGGTGGAAAAATAAGGAAGAAATGAAAATTATGAAGAAAAGGAAGTTGCTTTTAGCCCACGTTAAAGATTTGAGGGCAAATCATTTTCAACAGGGAGGGGATGATGACATGCCCTTAGCCATGACCTAGCACATGATAAAAAACTGGAGACATCTATGGAAGATGGGCCTAAACTCTTTCTCTTGAGCCATCTTAAGCCATCGTGAAGATTTAGTATAGTAAGAATAATTTTGGGCCTTGTATTTTTGCCAAGTAATCTAGATTTTATTTGGGCTTTGTATTATGGGTCAAGTAGTCTATATTTTATTTGGGCTTTGTATTATGGGCATAGTAGTGTAAGATTTCAATTGAGCCTTGTATTTTGGGGCAAGTAGATTAGAATTTTGACCAAACAAGTCAACAAAGGGCCAAGACCCATAGTTGACTATGCTTGGACGTCCAAAATGGGTGTGTTAACCAAGGAGTCAACATTTTGTCTAAGCTTAGAGAACAATGGAGCAAGATTTCGTCCTAGACATGTGGAAACTTCCCATTGGAGAGTTTTCCTCCTAGTTAGTGGCCATGTGTCACTCTAGGTGTGGAGAGTTTTTTCATGGGTAGTGACCACTTGTCACTCTCTCATTTGAGAGAATTTTTGTCACTTGTCTCCCTCCTATTGAAGAGGATTTCTCCTTGTTCTCCAAGCCAACCAAGGTAGCTCTTTTAGGTTAAAGTTTCAACCCATTTTGAGACATCTTAGCCTATAAATAGAGGTGTTCTCCATCATGTAATTACCTTGGAAATTATAGTAAAGTTATGTTGTCATTTTATGCACACAACCTTTTTTAAGGTCACCCTAGGCTAGAGCAACATAAGTGATTTCATATGTGGCACACAGTGGGCAAGAAAGTTGATATCATATGTGGCACACCGTTAGCCACATCAGATCAAATTTAACATCGTTACTTTTCGAGGACTAAAAATGAAAGTTTCTTAAGGTAAATGATCAAAATGTACCTTACTTTGAAAGAGGGACTAAAACCAAAACCGCTTGATAGTATATGAGCTAAAAACATATTTAACCAAAATCGCTAACAAACCCAACTGCACCGCACCTAACATCTCCTGCTTTATTGTTCCCAGATCCCTGTGAAACTCACATATGGAGTTTTAGTTTCTGGAATGACCCGTGAAGGGAAAACCTAAGATTTGAGGAAAAAAACAAAACTTTTCACTCATGGTGGATAATGTGTTGAAGTTAGCGGCGCGACAGTGGTAACTTAGGGTTTTGGTGGCAGCGGTTGAGGTTGGGTGGAAGATGAAAGGAAGAGACGAGGGAGAGAGAGGGAGAAAAGGTGAGAAACACTAACTCAGCGTAAGTAAAAAAATCGTGTTAGTCTACCATTAGCACATCAGCTGGTTTTTAACGGTGTTAGTTTTGGAGGACTAAAATCAAAGTTTCCTTAAGAAGGAGGACTAAAATGTGTCTTACTTTGAAAGAGAGACTAAAACTAAAATCGATTGATAGTATAGGGACTAAAAACATATTTAACCCAAATTATATTTATTATTATATTAAATTATTATATAAATATTTTTATTGTTGAGTATTTTTTGTATTTTTATTATGTAAAAAATAAACTAATATTATTTAATAAAAAATTAGCATGAATCATATATACACATAATTTTGTAAAATGTTTTGAATAAAGGTTTAGTACGTTTTTAGTCTTTAAAATTAAACATGGAAATGGAATTAGTTATTGTTTGAATTTTTGATCCATTTTGGTTCCAACTATAGAAATGAATAGATATAGTGATTTCAATCCAATCATGTTAATTTTTTTTTTACCTGTTAAACTCTCTTCTAACATTTGAGTTTGAATGTGTGAAACAATGTAAAACACCAACCCAAGACAACTTAACACGTAAAAAAAAATAATGCATTTGTGTTAAAATGATTATTTTCATTTATTTTAAAAGTTTGATAATCAAAATGTATCAAAGTTTTAGACAATCACAAATCTTGATTTTACAATAGAGTTAAAAACTAAAAACATATTTAACTCTTTAAATAATTATATCTATCACGAAATAAATTAAAAAAAAAACTTAATAATTCATTTTAAAGGTTTAATATAAAAAAATATCACCCTTCTTAATATTATAACTTTTGTTTTATATTCAATGAATTCATTTTTTAATTAAAGTTCAAATGGTCAAAGCTTCTAACTTTAATAAGACTAAAACAAAAATAAAAAATTAACAAATTAATTGTCTTTAAATATGTTACTAATATATTTATATTTTAATTATTATAACAAATATAATATATATATATATATATATATTATATTATATTATGTGTATATTGATTAGATAAGTATATAATTAATTATGCAATTATAACAATATACATAGACAAGTATGTCATACACAAATTAAACATGTTTACTAATATATATTATATGAGTTTGTCCCTCGATAATTAGACGAGTATTTCAATACACATTACACAAGTCTAAATATACACTTATTAAACGAGCATAACAATATACATTATACGAATGTGTCCGTATATTAAAATTAAACAAGATTAGTAATACATATTAGGTGAGCTTATTGATGTATGAATTAGGTGAGTCTAACAATACACATTAGACAAGTCTTTTCATGCACTTATTAGAATAATATAGCAACAAAATCACATGAGATTATTTATGCAGTAATTATAATAGTATAATAAACATTAGACAAATTCACACATTGATTAAACATGTATAACCAAAATTATTAAACAGTTTGGGAATACATTGATTATATGAGTAAAGCAAAAAACATTTGATGAAATTATCGGTTGTTGGTTGGTTCGGCAAGCGTACCGAATCATTCAAGTAATAAAACCACGGTAAGACTGGGTATCGTTTTCTCAAGAGACTCGTAATACTAGAGAATTATGCGATTAACAACTCATTTAGACTCATGAACGTAACATCCATTTACAATCATGTGCAAGAGAATGAATTCACAAATAATTACAAGATTGGACTTTGGTATTGAAGGCACTTAGAAATGGAAAAAACTATAAATGGTATGAAATGACAATGTTAGGTTAGTTTTCACCAATTCACTCTTGTGTATACCCAATTTCATCTCCTCTCAATTGATTTACTAAAGTCAATCCACTAAAACATTCTAACCCTAATCCCTTAGGTGAAAGAGCCTAGGTTTTCCTATCAAACTCCAATCCCTTGGAAAATCTAACAAGAAAAACCCACATTAATGAGCTAGGATCTTAAGACAACATGTAAATCAACTTCCATCCCTAGAATCAATTACCACAAGGACCCTTGTTTCAGTTCAAGATTCCATCTTACGTTCCCATAATCCATGAATGAGTCTAAAAATACACATTAGACCAATATGTCCATACACTAATCATACGAGTCTTTTGACACACATTAGATGAGTTTGTTCATACATTGATTACACCAATATAACTATATACGTTTGCGGAGTCTATTCATACACATGTAAGACAAATATATTAATACATATTAGACACAACTTTGTTCATTATATGACTGGACAAATCTTACAATATACATTACACAAGTTTGTTCATATATTAATTAGACAAATCTAACAATACACATTAGATAAATGTGTCAATGTATTAATTAAATGAGTCTAATAACACATATTGAATGAGTTTGTCAATGCATTGATTAAACAAGCCTAACAACTCACATTACATCAGTTTATTTATACACTAATTTATATTTTTAAGAAGTCAATACTATATATTTTTCCATATCATTTACACTTTTAAATAATCTATTATATTTTAACACACATTTTATCCTTTACATTTTACGAAATCTATTATTTATATTCTCATATACATATTAACTTTCTAAATTTATAAATTATTTTTAAGTTAATTCAATTTAAAACACAATTATAAACTTAAAAATACTTTTATTATTTGTTTTCTCAATCTCTATTTTTTTAAATAGGCATACAAACCAATACAACCCCTCCGTAGACATAAGTTTAAAACCAGTATATTATATAAAAAATAATTATATATACAAGAGGCTGATATAAAAAAATCAGTAAAAAGAAAAAATTAACATACTACCATCAAAGTTAACATAAAACTTAAAAGTCTGTCTAGTAAAAATTTACAAATAATTAAAAAAAACCCAACTAAAATAAAATATTTTAGTTAGAGACATAAATGTAATATTTAAAATATGTTATGATTAACGAAACTTGAAAGCTTTTTCAGTTCTTAATATTTACTCAAAGATTGAAAGCAATTAGACAAAAGAAACTCTTTATTTTATTCTCTGTTTAAAACTTATTTTGAAATTTTATTTTTTTATTTTTTCAATAAGAAGGAGAAAAATGAGGTTTTAAGCTTAAAATATTATCTGGAGAGAGAGTTCACCCTGCTTTTACATTAATGATATATTTTTTAAATACTTAATTTAACAAGATAATAATCAAATTATTAAAAAAATATTATTTTATGTAAGTTGTTTTACAGAATCAATGATTGATAAGTTAGTAAAAATTATTATTCATAAATATTTATTACAACTTTCTTCTGTACTTAAAATTAATCAACTTTTAAAAATCCAATAAAAAGCTTTACTATTTTTTTCATTCAAAAAGTTCATCATATTTTTTTTTAAATTTTATTTATTTATTTTCGGAAATAGTGAAAAGAGGGTTAGTACAACAAAAGTTAAATAAAATGTAAAATTGACAATGGCGCCAGCAAGCAAAATTAGGGCGCCAAAGAGGCTGTTTGTTCTTTATAGTTCAAATCAATTCAGAGTTTGTGCTTGCATTTGCATCAATGGCTTCTTCACTCCCTCGGAGAAGAACTCACGCTCCCAAATCATCTTCCGTCCTAATCGACGACGTTTTCTGCCAGGAATGCGGCTCCGGCCACTCTCCGGCGAAGTTGCTTCTCTGTGACAAATGCGATCGAGGTTACCACCTCTTCTGCCTCCGTCCCATCCTCCCTTCCGTCCCCAAAGGCTCCTGGTTCTGTGGCTCCTGCTCCAACCACAAGCCTAAGTGTAAGCATCACTTTCATTTCTCTTTCTCATTCCAGATCCCACATCGGTTAATCCTTCCAATGAGTTCAAAAGCTAGTTTTAGGGTTGAATTAGGTCCTATGCAATTTGGGTTTTTTTATTTTCTGTTATCCAATAACTAACCATGTTTTTGTGATTTTTTAATCTGCAGCTTTCCCCCTTGTGCAGACCAAAATAATCGATTTCTTTCGAATTCAACGCTCTACTGAGGCATTGTTGAATCAAGGTGAGGCAAAATGGTTTTTTGAATTTATTAGTACTGTAAACTTGAGTCTTTAGATGTTATGGTTGAAAGTTGAAACTGGTGTGGTGGTTTTAGATGCACGGAAGAAGCGAAAGCGGGGTGGGAGCTTGGTGATGTCGAAGAAGAAACGCAAACTTTTGCCGTTTGTGCCGAGTGAGGATCCAAATAGGAGGTTGGAGCAGATGGCATCACTGGCGACGGCATTGACGACAACTAATACAGAGTTCAGTAATAAGCTTACTTACATGCCTGGAATGGCACCTAGGTCTGCCAATTGCCCTGCTCTTGAACGTGGTGGAATGCAGGTACTTGATTGACTCCTGATCAATTGCCCTAATTTTTTTGCTCACATTATCTGATACTGTCTGCAAAGTAGATTTTTTTTTATTTGCGTTGAGTGGTTTTTTAGTTAAGCATTCTATGAATGGAACAACACATTGTTGAGTGATTTTTAGGGTTCAGGTTTTGCCTAGACATTGAGAAGATAGAGTTAGTATCATTGGGAAAACAAGCATTTTATGGTTCTAATAGATGCAAAACATGCCTTTTGTTCACTTTTGTATGAAAGAGATCCTGAAGTACAAAAAAAAAACATGTTCTTATTCTAAGCTTTATTCAGTCATTTGTATATAGACATTTATTGACTATTTATTTCACAATTTGCAACTTTTCTCTAAATGGAGCAGAAGTAAAATAGTAAAACCCTACATTTAGCATTTGTGGTGGTTTCTCCCTTTTTAAGTATGTAACTGCTAATTCTCTTGTGGTTTTGTCTTTTTTACTCAGGTATTGTCAAAGGAAGATACCGAGACATTAAATTTGTGCAAAAATATGATGGAAAGAGGAGAATGGCCACCTCTCATGGTTGTTTTTGATCCTTTAGAAGGGTATGCATTAGCATGTTACACAGATTGCATAATCATTCAACAGCAATCTCAATTTCCATTTCCATTAGAAAAATACTCAGATTTTTAAATTTCTCTTTGGGCAGTTTCACAGTTGAAGCAGATAGACCCGTCAAAGATTTAACCATAATTACAGAATATGTTGGAGATGTAGATTTTTTAAAGAATAGGGAAAATGATGATGGAGATAGCATAATGACACTTCTTTCAGCTTCTGATCCTTCAAAGACACTTGTGATCTGTCCAGACAAACGTAGCAATATAGCTCGTTTCATTAATGGCATCAATAACCATACACCGTAAGTTTTTTCCACCTCAGATTTTTTTGTTACTTTTGCTTGTGTTTTGTAAAGCATGAAATTAAGGAATTAAGGACAGACAGATTATAATAACGTGTATGAAATAAGGTGATTATTTGATTGGAAACAACAATTAATGAAGGGTTTTCCATTTCGGTGCAGGGAAGGGAAAAAGAAACAAAACTTGAAATGCGTGAGGTTTGATGTTGGAGGCGAATGTAGAGTTCTTTTAGTCTCCAATAGAGATATCTCAAAGGGGGAAAGGTTGTACTACGACTACAATGGAGATGAACATGAATATCCGACTGACCATTTTGTCTGATTGCCTTCAGATGTAAGCTAAGCATCCATCCCAAACAAGGGTGGGGACTCTGAGCTTGTCATTTTTTCATCACTAAGTTGATTTGGCCAACCACTTTAGAATGGTTGCCTTGTGACTGCCCCCATCTGGTGTATACTCAGAGCTGGACATGTATCGTTTATTGATTAAATTAATGTATGATTTTATATATGCAATGATCAATGGTCGATGCATATTTTTAGCAAAAGCTGATATTCGTCTATTAATTTGGGGTCTATAATTTTATTTTATATACAGTAATTTCTAGTCTTTATATTTAGTGTAAATGGTATATTAATTTAAGCTATGTAACTCAGTTGTTTAATATCATTTGAAATACTAATCGGATTTTAGCTTTTGTGTTTATGTACATTGCTTTACTTATCTAATTAAAGGAAAGAAAATGAAAAAATTGACATGAAAATAAAATTTAAATATATAGTGCAATTAGGAAATTTAAAAGGCAATGATATAAAAAATGTAAGTATTGTTTACTCTTAATTTTGATGAAAGGAGGTGAATGTTTTGGAAAAAAAGTTGAGGTCCTTGTTTTTTACTGAAAACTCCAATCGATTCTTATATGGGAAGTGCTTTTGGTTGAGTTGAGATCGTGGGAATTAGTAAACCTTAAAAGGGTAAACTCGAGTTGTAATTTGTTAAACAAAGTTTAATTATAGTAGTTAGGATGATAAAGAATTGGCCTTTATGTAGCTTTTTAAGACATTAAAGTGTTCAATGAACCTATACCCCAAATCCATTCCCTAGGTAACTCAAGATAACAGGAATTTCAAATTAGGGATACACAGCGGACAGAAGAGTTACACAAGAAAACCATTCTTAAAAACTCAATAAGTACAATTTACAACCGGCCAATCAAATATTACACATTATTTTTTAACATTAGCTTGATAACACCGGGTTTAACCTATTAATTTTTTTAAAGAATGGATAAATACAATTGGTACCATACGATGCAGAGCAGACTTCAACGTTCTTTGGACAATAATGGCTCCAGCTGGGAATCTCTGTCCTTGTGGAGTGGAGGCCTGCCATTACCAGATTCTAAGTCGGTAGCTGGAAACTTCTCCGCTCTCTCTTTCGACAATCGAGCAAACAAACTTGGTTTGTCTTCTAATGAAGAAAGTGGCGTGTGTGAACTGTCAGATCCAGCTTTCAAGCTTTGAACATGTTGCAAGCAAACTTGAACGGCATCATGTACTCTCACAAAGTACCATTCTTTACCTATCAACTCCACCAGACCGGATTTTGACAGGGTGAGCAGAACTTCTGGGTTTGGATTGGATATTGCAATCTGCAAGAAGAGTAAGCTCAAATTAGTAAGTGGGAACACTGTAGACCTGTGGTGATAATTTTAAGCATTCTAACAGTCGTTGAAAGTTCACAATCTTATTCTACCTGAACGTCCCGTAATTTGTACTCCTGATATAAGTCTTTCAAAGCTTGAACAGCACTAGAGTCTATGTAGGTCACAGCTGCATTCATAACCACATGCTATGATTAGAAGAACGAGCCAGAGTTATCATCATTATCCCTTTCATAATTTAGTTGCGAGCAACCATAGTGCAAAAGAACATTTACACACTCAGTAAAATGTGGTTAATGTAATTCAACGCTCCAGGGAACTTAAAAATAATGGAAATGATCGACACCTGCCGAAAACATCAACTGGACATATATGTCACAGTTAATTACAATTAGATGTTTTAATAACCTCACGACACAGAACGACTTATGAGTCGTGTTAACCATCAGTGTCACAAGTGTTAATTATATAATCACATTACTTTACCCATTAGATGATAGCTTATTTAGAGCTTAAACACATTAATAATACATTATATGCCTCTTTGTGAACAGGGCAAGGAACACTTACGTGCCATCTCAAGAATCACAAAATAAATTCTTTCAACCTCAGGTCCACGGCTTTTAGAACTATCAACATGAACTTCATATTCACGCAACCTGATAAGAAAACTCTAGATGAATTAAAGTATGCTCTCGATTGGAAAAATATCAATTACAACTCACTTCTCATTACCTGTCCTTTATGAAACTCGTGTTTGCAAAATAAATTGGAGCATCAACACGAACAATTACAATTCCATTATATTTATATGCTTCAGGATACTGTTTAACATTCCTATAAACAGTTGTCCCTGGCAAACGACCCAAAACAGCTGCAGTGAAGACCAAACAATAATGTCAGCATAGTTACATATCTTACTATATATACACACGCGCAGACATACCAGTTTTGAAAAATATACTCGTCTTAGATGAAAGATTGAAAATTTTATTTTTATTAGTTATATTGAAGTTGAAAGGCATACAATTTTATATTTTAAAAACTATAGGCATGCATAGATGCCTACTTAACAATCACATTTCAAATAGCTTCAGGAATTGTGTATTGATATACACTCCTTAATCCTTATAGCATTTGATTAAAATAATGAATTGACGTCCCAAGTGAAGTATTTCAAACACATGACCAAATCCAGATGCCTTAATTCAGGATTGATCCAATGGTCCTATCATATTTTGCAATTATTTCCCTGTCTTTAACTGTTATCACTTCTAGCTTTGATTCCAGTCTTTCAATAGTTATGCTAATGATGATCGTTTGGTAACCGATCTCTTGCATTTTTCAGGGGAAACCTAACGGGTTCTGCAATATTGTTGTTCATCAGAAAAAAAAAGTATATTTCCGAAGATCGTAAATGTTTTATTTTCTTATTTATGTACCCACATGCATAAATACCCAATTTTAGTTACTTATCATTTTAGGTTCAAGGTACTCATTTGAAAGAAATTTTATAAATTAAAAATTCCATGAATGACATGACATGATATTCACACAAGTTAGCATCTATAATGTTATTCAACTCTATACACATCATATAAGTGTGAAACAAACAACGAGCATGCATAATTTCTGAACCTATACAAATCAACTTACCAATATGTGGATTTGCTGACTCATGAATGACAAAAGCAAGTGAAACCCCAACCTACAATAAAAAACCTTATAAAGTGAGAAATGTGATTATCTTAGCATATGGAAAATAATTTGATATCAGTTATATTTGAATGAATACGGTATCTAAAGAAATGATTCTATAAGCATTTCTTCTTCTCAGTATGAAAACAAATCACTAAAGTTTTAGCCAGAAAACATTGAATATGCATAACCAGATAAATATTTCAACCTCACTAAGTAGATGCATCAAAATGTGAACAGTTTCTAACAAAAAATTCAGAAAATATTTTTTTGAAATTATATATAATGCAATTATAACATAACAAAAAAAAAATCCAACGCGTACTCACCCCAACAAGGACACCGATCTCAATACCAAGGAACAATGTTGTAGTACTAGTAATGGTCCAAAGAATAAAATCTTTCTTATCAACACGCCACAAAAAAATGGCCTCCTCGTAATCCACCTGAAAAATCATGCCAAGAATTATGAATGTACGGTTGACAAACAAGTTAACCATCCAAAGTGGTATAGCAGCTAAACAGATATTTTCTACATTGCTTGAATGCATAAACCATAAATTTAATTAGTTTAGACATTAAGATGTTCAATATACACTTAATTGTTGGACACATGACATTTCTCTTCCACCAATAATATTAATTAACACTAACTAAATGAACACATCAATACAGTGAATTGGATTTCAATATGAAACCACCCAAACCTATGTTATCAAACAAAGACTAACATTCTCATAACAGTTTGAACAGGGATAGAGTCAACCTCTGATTTTCAACATTGTATTTTCCATTTTCTACTGCATAAAACCACTAACGCCACCTCTTCCACTATTTCTATATTGAATAAAACTATCACTTCTAAATACCCATGGATGCTGAACAATTAATAGTTGAGCATAAAGGGGATTTCTTACCAGACCTATCACAGCAGAGATCACAATAGCAGCAAGGGTACACTGGATTGTTGAAGCAAGAAAATTCATCATCAGCATTCCAGAAAAGAAAATGCATTTCTTACATTCCAGTGATAGACGAAAATAACATAAATAAAATTTAGAAAATAAGAGAAAGAAAACGTAAAAAGTGGTATCCTTTTAAAAGGAAAAGTGTTCTTTCAATTAAAATATATGTTTAAAATTTATAGTAATTATGTATGTTTAAAACTTAAAGAGCAAAGTTCTCAAAACATTCTCTGTGTTTTTTCATGAGAAAAAAATAGAAGACTTCGAAAAAAAGCAATAAAGCAAGTTGTATTATAGCATTGATTTTCAGGACTAAAGTAAATGGACCTAGAATTTAAATCATTCTGCAAGTCTTAATGCCATATCCATTTATTCTTGATTTATGAATGGGAAAGATCTTTACTAGCAAATAAAATACTTGTTTGTATTTCTAGAATAAGAATTTGCAGTAAAGATTTTTCCCGTGTGTGCACACATCAGAATACCAACATAAGTCATTTGTAAAATTTCCAAAGTAGAACTTCCATTGAATACGAGGAAAAACCTTTTTCAAACAAGATCAATGACCTATAAATACTTGAAAACAAACCTGAGGTATGTACTCAAATAATGGTGTTAGAAACATAAGTGCACAGATCATTATAATTCCTGAAACGATCCCAGATACACCAGATTTTGCACCACTCTCATGATTTACAGCTGACCTTGAAAAGGATCCTGCGTTACTCATTCAAAAAATTGAAAAATATTTTAATATGATATATATTTTACATGTAATAAGCTCTTTCAAGTAAAATCATAATGTTGAAATTAATTGAGGCTTTGAACCAAAAGCAAAGTAGCCAACTACAAAGACTATTTATTTTTCAAAGTCCAATTGAATACTTACCTGTAGTGGGGTATGCTGAAAAGAATGAACCAAGAACATTGGAAACACCAAGACCAAACAACTGTCCAAAAATATCAGGGAAATTAGTTGTCAAGTATTTTAACTCAAAAATATTAGATTCTTGCATAAACATTTGGGAGGGACTCTAGACCTGTCCAGTAAGCTGTAGGAGCATAAAGTATATCTTGCAAAGAAATATACCTCTTGATTTGAATCCAACTCATACCCATTCTTCGCTGCTAATGCCTTGGCAATTCCCACTGATTCCTGTATGTTGAAAAATAATTTAATTGGAAAAACATTCCCACGACAATTTTCTTTAAATCATAGAGGAGAAAAAAGGAAATCTTACCAGTATAGCCACACCCGTTATGAGAATAGCAGTTGGAATTAAGGACTGTGCATACTCAAAAGCTTTTGGAACAGAAAATTTTGGTAAGCCTTGAGGTATATCTCCCACCTAATAAAAAAACCACATTATTTGTTAATTCGATGAGCTTCATCAAACATGTTAGTCAGTTGCTGACCTTAGTCATACATAATTCTCATTTACAAAAGCATTCATATGTGACAATAACAAGAGAAGTAAACCATTAAGAATACTAGCATGACTTCAAGACATTCAAATGAAAGAAGACACTATCCAATATAAACAAATTAACGTGATCACTATATATCGAGATTACACTAAACCAAGAAAATTAAGTCAACGTGATCAACTACATCTTTTGTTCATTGCATGACCAAGTCATGGTGTAATTTCGAATGGTGACGAGACATTGTTTGTGCCTCCTATTTTTCAATAAAAAAATTGTTTGCTTATTGAAAAAACTACTTATTTTGTTCATGTTTCTGTCCTAGAAAATAAATGTCAGAAATTCAGCCAATTTTCTCAATTTGATATTACATGGGTACAATAACAAAATGTTTTAATTCTGGTATATTATAGTTAAATCTAGTTAATGTTACCCACATGCAACTTCATTCCTTATCTATTACATTTATAGCTTTGCCTAGATTCATATGACTATAACCTTGTCATAAATTATGTATATCATAAAGTCAAAAATTCATGCTATATATTTGATACTCACCAAAGAAATTGACGGTGGATGAAAAACTTTTGCAAAAGTTGTTCCCAGAACTACTGCTGTAAGAGGACCAGCAGCTCTCAAGAATCGCAAGTACTTCCTTGATTTTCCCTGGTTGTATAACATCCATACAATGAGAAGGATGTCCATATCTAGTATAAGTACTTTACCAAACATCAGAGATAGATTCATACCAGGTGTTTCATGACAAGTAGTATCGCAAGCATAATGGATCCCATCACAAAAGGTGGCCATGAAAACTATAAAAAGGAAAAAGAAAAACAGCTCTGTTAAAGAAGGGGTTTGATAAGCGAAAGCAGCATAATGACTAGGGGAAAAAATGTAAACAGATGAACGTATGGTGATTATGAAGTATTAATAGACTAGATGTTAGGCTGAAGTTCAAAATGGAATATTGATTACAAAGGACATGTTATGGACATAAAAGGGCATTCTAATTTGATGAATTGAAATTAAACATATAAAAATAAGGACACAAAGAAATGGGATCCCAATTAAAGATTTTAAACTATAGAAACATATTTGAAAACACTAGGAAATTAAAGGGATGTGCTAATTAATTTAATGTAGTTGATATTGTTTAGATGTAACTGGAAATTAGTTTTGCACCCACTTTCGTTTATGTGTTCAGAGGCAGCAATGCTAAACTCTAAGTTCTTTGGCAAATTACAATCTTCTGGGTTGTTTGCTGCAATCAAATTCCAGATTGACATTGATGCTAAAGGAACCTCAAATGTTAAGTTTAAGTTATTTTTTTCCTCTTCTCAAATTAATTTTCAATTATTTAACTATTTTAGGCTTCCCAGACCCAATTACTTGGAAAGAATGGAAAGTTCAGTCCTTAAAAATCATCATCCTTCCTTTTGCAGATTCCAAGACCCCATCAAACCCAGAATTTCAATTCAACAGGTACTGGACAGTTCACCATACCCAAGCAGATGCAAAGTTGTCTCTAGAATCACGATTTTAGTTATAATCAATCCATTTTCTTTACAAATCTAACTATCATCGAATTTAATCCTAATTTTGTTGGTTTCCTACATGATTTAGTTCTCACTTATCAGCAGCATCTGCAAGTACATGTACTCATGTAGTCAAGGTTAAAAATAAAAAAGAAGCAAAAGAATTAACTCTCCTGTAACAGTACGTTAGGCACAACTTTTTACCATAAAAATTGCAAGCAAACCATAAACACCTGGATAAAAAATTCCACTGAATAATTCAAATTTCAAATGAAATACACACCTTATCTGCTCCATCTATTATACTCTTAACTACTGGAATGATCTTGCTACTTCTGTCTACATCATACCCCAAGAAGTACTTAGCTTGAGATAAACCAATGACAATAGCTGAAGAAGTTGTAAAGCCAGAAATCACTGAATGGCTAATGAAACGAATAAGCCATCCAAGCCTGAAATACCCAAAATACAAGTATATATAGGTTATGATTAAAATCCCTTTCATAAAAAAGTCAGACCCGATGCCTAGTGCTTAGCCTGCAGAATCATATAACTGCTACTGGAGTCCAATCTCTCCTCTTGTTATAGATCAGTCAGCTAGTAACTTACCATGGCGTTAAAGCAAGCATGTCTATAGGTATACCAAATAATCATTTAATCACATTTATATGTCCAGATGCATGAACACAACAAACAAAATAGACTTATATATCTAATTAGAGTATTAGATGCGTGAAAGCAAAAGAACAAGGAAGGAAAAATTCATGCAAGGTTTCCTAGCTAAGTTAAGAACGTATATCTATATTGATAAATAAGCAATGGCGAGAATACCTCAATAGTCCCATTATACACTCCAGTATCCCCACCATAAGGGACAGTAATATTGCAAGCTCTGTGTATAATTCACTGGACGAGTCAGCTATGCCACTTAGCACGTTAGATACCAAGAGGGAAACCAATGCCACTGGGCCTACTGCAAGCTGGCGAGAAGACCCGAATATGGCATACACAAATATAGGCACAAAACCAGAGTCTTCCTTGCAAAGAGAAATAACATTAATAAGTAGACATTACACATGATTTCAGGATGAAAAACGTTGACGGCACATAGAAGTATCATGAAAATGTAGAATAAACAATTTAAACTAACAGATAACTGGTGAGGGCGAAAGGATAGAATTCCATCGACATTCAAAATGGCAAGAACAGCATGGTTGCTTAGAACAATGAGAGATAAGACTCTTCTAAATGTCACACCAAACTTCACTCTTCTAAACTTCTAGCAATACAATGTGGAAAATTGCTTTACCCGAAAAGTCAAAAGTTAATCCAAATCATATCAGGAAAAAAAGAAAGAATTATAACATTGCAAATTCAGAAGACAATTAAACACGGAATTGTCCTTAACTATAAATAAACAATCCAAAAGATTCATCCAGAGCACGGAAGTTCAGTAATCTTACAGAGTCCATATATCGGTTCAAGTCCAGCCAATTTTGCATACGACATCGACTGCATCAACAATTAACAAAAACAAACATCGATTATCTCAAAACTACACAGCGAGCTAGCAATTAAAAATTCATAACACAGAAAACAAGCATCCATCGACTACCTGAGGAACGAGCATGACACCGACGGTGATTCCGGCCATGAGATCGACCTGGAAATACTCGCGCCATTTATAGATGCGAATCCAGCGTAGGCAAGGGAGGAAGAACTCAAGCCACTCGAGCCACGTCATCCGCCTGAGCTTCGCGGTCCACCGCGCGAAGGCGACGTTCGCCGGCGGAGACGAGGACGAGGTGGCGGTCGGATGCTGAAGAGGAATAATCCTTACAGGACGTGCTCCGGTCGCGGAGGACGGCATGGTTGAAGCAGCGGCGGCGGCGGGGAGGTCGTAGAAACTTGGCGATGCGTAGCTTATCTCCATGCGCACCGCCGGCACATTATATGTATATTTATATAGTTGAGAGTTCAGAAGAGCATGCAGTCGCAGTGGCGCATGGTTTACACGCTGAATGAGGACGCAAATGCGAATTCAAAAATGAATGCTATGGTTTTGAGAAATTAAGGAAACTACAGAAATTAGAAAGTGGGACCTATCATCAAATCTACATCATCACCATTCAATAATTAATTTAACAAAAAAAATGTATGCAATTAAGGTTAGTAGAGACGTGGGGAAAACTTCACCACGTTTTTTCCTTTTATCTTCATTCTGATTCCCACTACCAATTAATATTAATATTAATATATTCACGAACTTTCAATAAAATTATCTATTAATAGACGTTAATTGATTGGGATATAACATAAGCAATCTATTAAACTAGTTTAGATTTTAAAGTTAATTATTAATTACTAATATTAATATTTATTAGCAAAGTTGCGCGAAAATAACTATATATTTAAACATTTTTTTTATTCTGTCAAAAAACTTTTTTTATATACTTAAAAGTTAAGTTTTAATCAGGGGCAATAATCCCATCGAAGAAAAGAATAACTTAAAAATTAAGCTTTTATATAATTACATCAAATCTTTTTGTTTTGTCACTAAAGACCAAAGAAATAATACAAAATGCTTAAAAATGAAGTTTAATCAGTCGTACGAATTTATTAGTTTATTAAAAAGTTTGAAAATTTGATGCAAAGAAAAAAAAAACAAGTTACACGTGTCAGTGTGTTAGAGAGGTCCTTAATTATTAATAATTAATTAATTAATTAGTTAAATCAATGTGGGTTCCAGTTATTATAAAATAAGAATTTAGTTAGTTTATTTATTTAGGACAACTGGAATGTAATAACTTAGCACTGTGGCATTAGGATTTGTGGCGGAACAAAATTGGGAAAAGAATATTGTTTTGAAAAAAAAACACACGTTTGAGAATTGAATTATTAAGATGAACGTAGACTTTTATTAGGCCACATTCAAACTTTCACATTGAAGACCAATCTTTATTGCTGGAAATTTTATTATATTACTTTTAACACGTATAATAGATTCACATTAATAATTAAGAATTAAGAAGATAATAAGGGTGTTTTAAAATAAGGACATTAATTATTTTATTTTAAAATAATTAAATAATATAAATAGAATTTTCTAAACTTGTCTCCTTGTTTAAAGCACATTTTATTTCTATATGATAAGTGTGAAAAATATTTGATTTTACACTTACAAACGAGTTTAGAGTTGTAATTATTCATGTAATTCCTCGTTGAAAAGTTATAATTAGAAATAGTAAAGTGTGTAGTAAATTGTACATGAATTTATACATCAAAGTAGAGTGTTGTAAGATGTTTCTCGCTAAGCGCAAGCTAAAATTCGCAAGCCAGCAGGAAGAAATTCGCACAGCGCACCATCACCTGTGCGTTAAGCAAATAACACCAGTTAAAGAAGCAGTCGTTAAAGAAAATTCGTCCCGCGCATCATAGGTGTGCGCTGAGCGAATTAATTAAATGAAGATGCAACATCTAAGGAAGAGGGCCTCCTGATAGAAGTTCCGGACAAAAGAAAGAAACGAATAACTATATTATATATTTATCTATTTTAGTTTTGTTTTATTTTATGGTTGAGATAATCATTCTTGTATATAGTTTTGATATAACTATATTGTATATAAAATTTTAAATTTATGGTTATTTTGAATAACTATAAATTATACTTTATAATCCTTTCTCTATCTGGTCTTTTATATTAAACGTGTTGTGTGTTCGGGGGAGGCAGTAGATCGATCGGTCAAGACGGAAGCCGAGGACAAAAAATGTATTTGGGAGAAGAGGCTGATCGTTCGGTCGAGGTAAAAACCGAAGGCAACAAAGAGCCCACCGGTCATAGGAGGGGTGCAGGCATAATGTCGAAAGATGACTAATGGCATTAATGAGCGAATATTACGAAAAAAGAAACTCACGCGAGGAGGCGGTTACGAGTAGTGGGCGAAGGTTGTGGAACGTGGTGCAACGGTTATAGGAAGTTAATACCCATTATTAGGCTGGATGCCTATAAATACAGACATGTTAAACCAGGTACTCGTTTTCGAATCTAATCAGATATACTTTACTTTCGTTGTGACCTTGCTGACTTGAGCGTCAGAGTGCTAACCTGCAGGTCACGACCGTTCGGTGCTGAGAAAGAGTTTTGTGATAAACGTTGGGGGAGTGTTGAAGGGAATGGGAGCTTGAAGAGTGTCTGATTGTCTGGTCTCGGATCCCATACTGAAACATTTTAAGGTTGTGGAACGTGGTGCAATGGTTACAGCAAGTTAATACCCATTATTAGGTTGTATGCCTATAAATACAGACATGTTAAACCAGGTACTCGTTTTTCGAATCTAATCAGATATAATTTACTTTCGTTGTGACCTTGCTGACTTGAGCGTCAGAGTGCTAGCTAACCTGCAGGTCACGACCGTTCGGTGCTGAGAAAGAGTTTTGTGATAAACGTTGGGGGAGTGTTGAAGGGAAGGGGAGCTTGAAGAGTGTCTGATTTTCTAGTCTCGGATCCCATACTGAAACATTTTAAGGTTGTGGAACATGGTGCAACGGTTACAGGAAGTTAATACCCATTATTAGGCTGGATGCCTATAAATACAGACATGTTAAACCAGATACTCATTTTTCGAATCTAATCAGATATAATTTACTTTCGTTGTGACCTTGCTGACTTGAGCGTCAGAGTGTTAACCTGCAGGTCACGACCGTTCGATGCTGAGAAAGAGTTTTGTGATAAACGTTGGGGGAGTGTTGAAGGGAAGGCGAGCTTGAAGAGTGTCTGATTGTCTGGTCTCGGATCCCATACTGAAACACGTGTCATGACTATTATATAGTTTTATGCTATATTTTGGGATGTTAGAGATAGTTTATGTTTTTTTTTTCTCTTTTATCTTTAAAATGCTTATTAAAAATAAAATTGTGTGATAGTTTATGTTTTTTTCTCTCTTTTATCTTTAAAATGCTTATTAAAAATAAAATTGTGTGATGAATATGATTTGAAAACCGATAATATTTTTAATATATTTAATACATGATTATTGACTCTTACAATATTATTAGATAAATTAAAAAAAATAAAACATATTTTTATCTAATTCTTTTATTTATTTATTAGGTAAGAATTGAATAATGATTGATTTAATTTTTAAATTGTTTTCTTGTGTACTTTTTTTAACAATGTTATAAAATCTAAAATAAAATATTAATATTGAAAGAACAAATTGCAAAATAGCATAAATGGAGAATTAAAAAAAAGAAAAAACTACAATATCTTTTATTCTGGCTGGTACATTGATATGGTGTTGTTATTTATTTATTTATTTATATATTTATTTATTTATGAATATTAGAGTATTTGAATTTCTTACAAATTTTTAAGGGATTCCAAAAATGCTTGTTGAACCCCAAGGAAAGATGGAATGTTTTAAGGTATGTTTCAACAATGAAAACTTATAGGAAACAACATTAAAAAATCATTTTATTTTTTAAAATTAAAATTAATTTATATGTTAAAAGAAAGATCAGAAAAACACTAACTTCAAAAGTAAACTTGTTATTGCATGATTATGATTGTAATTATATATGACATTTGTCTCATACTTTTTTAAAAGGTTTTTCACACAAATTTAATGTCAACATTCTTTTAATATATATTATAAAATTAAAATAATTATTAAAAAGTGAATTTTTATATCACTAAAAATATATATTAAATGAATATAAAAAATTTATATATATCAACATTCTTTTACTAAAGTTTTACTCAAATCCAACTATTGCCATCAAATATTCGCATCAAAGGGTAAAGGTCACTGAACGAGTTTTAGAAGAAAAAAACATTATATTCTAACTTTTGAAATTATTGAAAACGAACTTTAATTGTATTGTTCGAGTGCCAAATGAAGGTTGGCAACACTTAAACATTAAAAAACCTTAAAACAATAATAATTAATTGAATACTTTTTTTAATAAATATTTATATTTACAGATATTTAGTTTTTTTCTTTAAATAACAAAAAGTTAATTCAACATGCTAGTTATCTCATGGCGTGTTTTAGAGATTAAATAATTTATGACAACAATTCATTTATTTAGTAAATTTAAATTTTGTAGAGTGAACAAGTTGTTTCGAAGAAAAAGTTAGAAAAGAAAATCAAAAGATATTTAAAGTAATTAAAAGAACTTGAAATTCAATAAAAGAAAGAAACTAAAATTTTACAACTAATTATTTTCCCTTTAAACATACATATATTGAAATTATTAAATATTATTTAAATAATAAAATTTAACAATATTTTTAAGGTTTTATTTTAAAATATAATTTTTCCTTAAAAGGAATATTCAATTACTTTATAAAAATATCGAAATGTAAAACATCTCTATTCAAATCAAATATTTAGAAAATAAAGATAATTCAAATTAAACTATTTAGATATTATACCTTTGAATTTGTAATTAATGAATTTGCCTTTATGCTCCGAATGTCCTTTAATTATGCATGAACCATTTTTGGAATGAATCAATACTTAATTTTGTATTTATCTTGATTTATCTTAATTCTGTAATTATCTTAATTTTGTATTTAAAAAAATCATAAACATCAACCATTTTGGAATGAATGAATACTTAATCCTCTTTTCAGTGAAATTTTTATACTATTTATTGTATTATTTAATGTAAATAACTTATTTTATCCGAGATAATAATAATTTATTAAGATGACAGTACCATATTTCTCGGCATTGTGAAAATATAACGTCTATTTATATGTATAAAATTTTATTTTTTAAATCACATTTTAATATGTAATGTAAAATTAACAATAAAATACAGAATATGAGAAATCAAATTCAATAACTGAAACCAAAAACAAAATAAAATATTTTATCCATGAATAAAATACTAAATTCCCCAATGCCACCACAGGATTAAAAAAATGTAATTCACTGTTATTTTAGTAAGACCTAATATAAACATGTTTGGCTTTAAAAAAATGTAATCCATAAAATGGTTGTCTTCAAAAGTACTTTTGCCTCTAAACATTCTGTCTATGAAACAAGTTCCTATTAACAAGACTTCAATCGTTTTTACAGATTCAGCTGTAAACTTAAATTTAATTAAATTTGGGAATTAAAGTGAGGTGATTAGGTCCAAATATTAAAATGAGATGAGACATGCATGAAGTTTTTAATAAATAAATGCAAGATAAATAAGACAATAAGGTCTACAAGTAAAAAATAGTCTTGTAAAAGAAGAACTTAGCATGTTATGTATATATTATCATATTTGGTGATGTTAGAAATAACCAAGACCAGCACACAACACCTTAAAGCTTAATTAAGGTAGAAAGAGTGCACTCTACAAGAATATAACGATTCTGTTTCCCCTGAATGGAACTTGGAAGGAAGGTCTTACCTGAAAAGACTATCTTGATATACATTTGGGAACATTGTCAGGTCTGCCAGAAAGTAGACTGATAGCTGCTGGTATAGCTAACAACTTCTTAGTGACTTGCTCAGAAGTTCAGATTCTGAACTACCATACCATATACGGTTCACATTTACAACTGACGGGAGATGAAAGGGTAAATGAAATAAACAAGGACATTGGTTTTCCTTACTACTGCTAAGAGTGAGATTGTGCATGCTCAGGTTTGTGACTGTACTCATAATCAAGATGAACAAAAGCACGCTCGATCTCGGGTAAAAGCTCAAGCTTCTCTTGCAATGATTCCCCAATATCATGGGCCTCTTGCAACTGCATATCTGCTGGCAGGACAATATCAACTTCAACAAAGTAGTGAGACCCGAATGTGTATGCTCGAACTGTATCAATGTGCCTCACAGCCTCGTGGTGGTTCCAGCATAGGTATGTGAGTTTCTGAAGATACTCAGGTGCAGCTGATTTTCCAACCAGGGAATTCACATTTTCCAACACTGTCATTGACCATGTGCGTATGGTGTACAACGCCAGCTGCAGCAGTAAGAGTTGCACGTAAGTAAACCGAGTAAAAAACATTAAATGACCAGGTACAAAGTGGTGGTAAGTTAGATGTGCTCCAAACAACCAATTGTAGTTCCCTAAAATCTCAGAACATCTCAAATAGATTCCACATATCTAAAAGTGTCCTATAATCATGAGAACCAGTTCTTGCTGCTAGAAGTCACCACAGCTTCCTCCAATGGTAATCTTGAGTAAGAAATAGTGCTAAAACTTAAAAGCCTCGCAAGAACTATGATTGAGGATGTGTGTAAGGCATAAAAGGTGCATATCAAACCATCATAATATACACATAGTTCAAGGACAGGAGTCCAATATTATGATAAGCTAATTAGATAGTCACAATCAGCTAACATAGCAATGAAAATTTTAATCTTAAGAAAATAAGACCTCGACTTTTAAAAATATCTGGAACACATAGCAGAAGCTGAGAAACAGATGTCTACAATTGTTGATGGATAATATAACTTGAAATAATGTGATATTTTTCATAAATTGTGGTTCTTTTACCTTCCGATCCAGCAATTAATCTCATTTATCAATTAATTCACAGAAAATTTGTAAAAAAAAGTCAAGGATTAGAGTCCCTTAGTGACAATTTAATATAATTTCTAATTTGTACAAGCTAAAATCGGAAATCTAATAATATAAAATTATTAGATAGATTCTATTAGTCAAATAAAACGAAACAATAATAAATAAAAAAAGAGCCCTAATTGGATCCTAACCAACAACAAACATATTATCATCTTTTAACTTCAAGTAAAATTTGAGAACGAACATATATATCATTTTCTATGCCACAAATAGCAAATCAAAACCTCCAACAAAAGGAAAGTATTAACTTACAATGATAGCACCAACAGGATCCATCCAATCATCAACATAATTTGCCAAAAGTGCAGCAATAAGACCAATGACATTAGTGATCACATCAAAAAAATGATCCTGGGCATAGGCTTTAATGATCTCATTAGTAAAAGTGCGGCAATAGATCATCAGTAAGAATTTCACCAAAGTCACCGAAAGCATAATCCCCACAACCCATCGCTCTTGTTCCTTGGTCAAGTTGAATGCATTGTCCTGAAAATGTTAATTCAATATTCAATATACATTAGAGTTACAAAGAAATAAAAGAGATTCAGGAACTAAATGAAAAATTATTGTTGTTCGATAAGTTTGGAGTCAACTTTGGCTCTGTAAATATACAACAAATCAACTTACAGTATATATTAAGGTGCGGATAGACTCCAAGATAATTTGCAGTCCCAGTGTAGCCATGACAGAGGCAAAAACAAGAATTCCCTGTACAATTTAAAATTTCACTTTATAGTTTACTCTTTAACATTAGAGCATATACTTACACAGCCAAATTGTAGTATTTTTCCCTGATATGTAATTTGAATACAAAGTAACTCCTGATAATCACTGAGATCATATTACTGGTGATGATGATTCACATAATTTCAAACAGAATATTAATTAAGGAACTGACCAATGGTTGCATCCGTTTCTTTCCTATAGGATACTGATACGGGTTTGGTGTCTGCATGGAAAATGCAGTGAACCAGAGGATAAATCCAGAAAGAAGATCAAGAAGCGAGTCTAAAGTCGATGCAATGATGGCTAGGGAACCACTTCGTATTGATGCATAAACTTTGGCGACAAAAAGAACCATGTTTGCTACATTTGACAATCTGATGGCAAACGTCTCACTTCTTGCTAACTTGTCTCGCTCCTCCTGTCCACAGCAGTGGATATTCAGCCAAGGCTCTTGACTATATAACCAACGTAAATCTAGATAGCAAAAAACAGATAATGAAATTAAAACCTTCGACATTCCAGGAATAAAACCACGCTCTGCTAGGGCATCCATTTCAGTAAAGCCCTCGAGCACTTCAACTTGCTGCTGGTAGTACTCCGCAATATTATCCTCTTGACCTGAGGAAATATATGACAGAAGGAAAAAAAATAAGACAAGATCCATGAAATCCCATTCCATTTAGTAGAAAAGATGTCATAAGCAAAGCATACCATTGCTTGGCTAATTAAAAAGATAAAAATTACAAAGAAAACTCAAAACTACATTGACCATCAAGATCATATCCCTAACCTACCTTGTGAAATGGAAGAAAAAAATAAAGATCATTCACAAATGAAGAAAATCATATTCAAAGAAACAATTATGCTTTAAACTTCCACGATCACAATTATAGGACAAATGAACTTCATATTATGGGCCACAAGAACTTTATAGAAAGCTTCAGAAACTAGAAAACTTGGAAAGTACAAGCTTCATAGCTCAACAGGCAGATGCTTATTGCAAACTGGGAAAGTATAAGCTTCAACAAAAGCAGGGTCCAAACAACCCATTTAATTATACAAATAAAGCAACAGACCAGAGGCACTCAGTTCAAATGCCAATATCAATTTTGGGAAACTTCTTCCACTAAAAACAGAGACCCAAAATGGAAAAAGAGAAAACTAAAAAAATAGTAGTTCAGCGTCCAAAAGAAGTTTTGCCTCTACCCTCTAGAGCTTCCAAATGCAAAACCCTATAGTCCATCTTCCAGCAACTGCCCCAAAGAAGCAAGCAATACCCGATGCAACAAAAATCCACATCAACTTATTGAACATAGCCAAAAAGCCACCACATCCTCAACCCAAAACTCAAAAAAGACCCCACCCACTATAACTAGCCTGCTTCCAAATTCCTGCACACAATACTCAACCTGGCAAAAGGAGAACAAAAAAACAAAGCATTCTAGTCAAACTGAATGAAATCCAGTAATAATAACATCTCCGAGAAAGAAAAACAATATCTGGACTCAATACAGAAGGGAAACTTTACACACAGAAAAAATGAAACGGAACAAAACATCACACTAAAACTGAAACCACAATTAACCACAACCACTAACGTAAAGCAAATTGCAGATTCCTATTCGAACAAAACAAACAGTGAAATAAAATCTGTCAGATTAAAAGAAAATAAAAAGCAGATTCCAAAATGAACAATAGCAATAATTGAAAATATTAAAATAAATAAACAAATAAACAGAACGAAGATGCTATTGTACTGTTTTGTTACCTAGAACGCCATAACAGTCATAGAGTCCGCGAGAGGGTTTCACTTGCTTCTCCGTGTGCTCTGAAGATATCTGAAACCCCTCGAAGTTCAACCGCCAGGACCGGTCCCCATTGTTCGAATCTGAGAGCAACGAGCGCTGCTCCTCGCCGTGAAGCTCCGCCGTCTCCACCATTTCCCGGTCTCCTGAGAATCTTAAACGCCGTCGTTTTGGACAGCCCGGAAGGAGCAAAGAATGCAAGCAGGGTCGTCGTGGTTGGTGCTTGTTATAACAACAGCCGTAGCAGATTTTCGAACCGGTAAAGTGGGATTCATGAGAAAAAAAAATGATAAATAAACAAAAGTGTCTGTGATGTGAGATCCGCTAGGCGCGTGTACCACGAAGGTCTATCTTTCGGCTCTTTCCGACACGCGTTGTGGTTTCATTGGGCAGTGCTGAAAATTCGCGCGTGTGATGGGAATTTATATGGTTACGCGTGGACGGCTTAGATTCCTTCAGCACAAGATCTTTTTAATGTGGCTGCTTTACTGGAGCAGATTGAATCTGAACCGGTGGGGGCCGATTTGCGTAGTGTCCGGTTTTGGCATAGGGATGGGTATGAAAGATTTACTGTGCAGTCACATCCACAGAAATGGGAGAGTATTGGGCTAATGGCGTTTTGACACGTGGCGAGTTTATGTGATGAATGAGTAATGATACGAAATCATATTTTTTTAAATCATTTGAGACAGAAAAAATAAAATAATCATAATGTAAATTTTTGAATTTTTTTTTTAAAAAATATTAAATAAATATAAAAAATTTATATGTATGAAATTATTGTTTTCATTACTTGCATTGAATGGATGAGAATATGCAATTATGTGTAGACAGTGTTATTGTTATCATGTCATGTTGTATGATGATGTGTGATGTATAGTAATGAAATGGATGTTTGGGTAGTGGATTTTGAGGACCACTTTGAATCGTGATGGAGTTGCTGATTTGACTATAAAATAAACTAATTCGAAAGCTTGAAAAAATTATTATAAAACTCAGCCCATTTTCAATATAATATAATAATAATATCATTAGTAGATTTATATGACATGACATCCCCATCCATCATTGATTTTTTTTGTTTGAATCACATTTGTCAAACTTCAAACCTATTCAATATTGTGACATAAATATCGATAATAATATGGAAAAATAATAATTAAATTTAAATATTTTTAAATTTTGAAATCCAACAACATAAAATCCTTAATTACATTTAAGAAAAATAAAGGGAAAAAAATGTTTACACACCGTCTTTGTCTCATCACTCGTTTGTAAATACTTTAGTTAGATTTTATATATTAAAAACTTGATATTTTTTTTTGGAATATATGAAAAATAAAAATAGTAATTATAAAAAGACAGCAAAATATTATATTTAATCTTTTCTATTGCTTCATCAGGTTAAAATACGGAAAAATATTAGAATTTCTGTAAAAAATGTTTCTTTGTAAGAGGAAAAAATGATTATTTTTATAGAAGGAAAAGGACAGCACTTTTATCTATTCGGTATATTTTATTTTATTTTGGAGGAGTTATATTATCTATCTCGTGTATAACTTTTATTCTTTTTATATACTTAAAATAGAAGAAATTATTTTCTTCTTTTTATTTTTTATTTATCAAATAATCAAAATATATGTCACTTTCTAAAAAACTTTCTGTCTTTTTTTCATTTTTTTTCCTGTCCATTCATATTTTTTTCCTTAACTCGTTCACAATAACGTTTATTTAAAAGTAAAATAATATTTGAAAATATGCAATTAGAACATCTGTGAACCGTGTTTGTTTGGATTTGTTTCTTATCAAGTTATTACGTCGGTCTGATTCGTTTTTACGTGCAAAAAGTGCTTTCTGTAATAATTTTTTTAGGTATACCAAACATACCATATGTGGTAAAAAGAAAAATGCAAATCTTTATTTATTTTAAATGAACCTGACTGTCTTTTCAGTGGGAATGGTATAGATCCTCCAAATGATTTGAAATATACTGTCTGACATTAAATTTATGAATTTTTTTTATGAGTAATTTAATTATTGCATTTTTAAGATGATTATGTTGGTCCAGTTTGTCTAAAATATTTTCTAGAATTAATTATATAATTTTTATTCGTAATAAAATATCTCTTTAGTTTTAAATAATTTATAATCTACACTATTAGTTTTTTTTTCATATTGAATTGAACAAATATTTTAGCATTTTCAGGACTTCTAAAATACGATTTAAAATGAAAGAAAAATAAAATAAAATATTCTTGCAACTCCGTTAGGACATTTATAACAAATTGAATAAAAAAAATGTAGACATAAAGAACTCACCGACGTAGATTTAAAATATAAATTAATATTTAAAAAAAATTAATATTTAAAATATAAATTAATATTTAAAAAAAAATAGAAATTTTATACCAAATTTCTTAACCTTAACTACTAAATCTTTAAGCAACTTTAACACTTCAAAGCCAATACCTAATATATATATTTATTTATTTATTTATATTAACGTGTTAAAGTGACAGTTGACGCTTTGTTAATATATAATATTTAGGGATAGATGAATGATCACCTTCCATCCATGATAAAAACGTGTGATTTAATGCATTAAAAGCTATTATATTGTATTAATTTAATCATTCCATTGTATACTTTGTTACATGTCATTTTTGTGTTTATCAAATAAAGGTTATATTGTATATATTTTTTATGTTTTTAAATTGGTTTTCAAAACTGTAAATAAAATTATAGCTTTGATACCTCAAATAGTCTTATTTTTTTAGGATTATTTAGAAGTTAGAGTGAAAAACAATACAGGTATTTTTGTGTAGTTTTTAAATTCATTTTTTAAGAGAAAAAGTTATGATAGAATTTTAAATTTGAAAAGCGAACAATATATTTAATATAATATAATAATTAACTATAATTAGAGGTGTCAAAATAATAAACCGGTATCAAAATAATAATGGTTTATCATGACTTATTAGGAATTGAATTAAAAGTGAGTTATTTTAACTTGTTTTAATTTCTTTTTAAGCTAATAGTTTTGTAACATGATTTCGCATGAGTTGGATTATGTTTTGTTTATTCAAATTATTTTATATATTTGTTGTAATACAATTAAAATGAATTGACTCGACTCATTTTGTTTTAGTGGTATAATGAAAATATTCATTTGATTCATCAACCAAAAATTATAGTGGTTGAAAAAATAAATTATAACATATAATTTCACAAATAAATAAATTATTCATAAATTGTTAAATAATATTTTAGTGTTTAAATATCTCAAAATATTTATATATATATATATATATATAATTAGAAGTAATAAATAATTATAATATAAAATTTATGAAAAAAAAATGTAAAAAAAAATAATAAAAGATTATTGATGTTATGGAGTTACGAGCTACTTCACTTTCAATCAAAGTTGAACTTATTTAACGCACAGGCTAAACTAAATTTAGTTGACTCACGTGTAAAATAACTAATTTTTTCTTTTAAATATGTCACAGGCCTTGTTCAAGGATTTGATGATAACTTTTGTTGTTGTTTATTTAAATAGATTTGGAGGTAAATAAGACTGAATTTAGAAGGAAATTTTTTTAATCTGTCACATAAATTAAATCTTACACTAATTCTGATAAATTTTACTTCTAATTTTACTCTCGATTACCTCCAAATCTATTAAAATAAACATAAAAAATAATTATCTTCAAATATTCTCAAATCCTCTCAATTATTTACCCTCAAATCCACTCAAGTGAACAAAACCTTAATCTTTTGAATAATTAGTTTATGACTCGTGTTTTAGTTTACTAAACACTAAATTTAAAACCTTTTAAAATAACATATTTGAAAAATCAAGTTGAAATCTCAATACATTAGAAATAATATATATATATATATATATAATATAATATAAGTTTTCCAATTTATCTCCTTCTATTTTCTTTTTCTTTTTTCTACTTAACAGTATGGTATCTCACGAATACTTATTCTATTTTATTTAAAATAAAATATAATTTTAATACAACAATTATGTAATTACGTTTCAATACAGTAGAAAAATATTAATCTTTATATAAAATTTAAACACTTATTAAGTTTTAATTTAGATTTATCAAATATAAAATATGATGTGAAATGTTGAACAATCTTTTATCAGAGCAATAGACACTTGAATACTATCTCAAATTGAAAATCTTTATAATATGTAAGTAAGTAGTTTTTTTATTTAAATTTTTTGAGGTTGTTACACATTAAAATTCTATTTTATCTTTTTCTTGCATAAATTATTATTGTTTTTTTATCAAATACATCTAAATTCATTTTACCATATTGAATATTTATTTCTTCAGTCCAAAATTAATTACAAATTTTTATAATGAATACAATTTTCTTTAATATAATCACGTGATAAATGATAATTATGAAAAACATTTCATACCCACCAAAACCATTTAAAGGAGGTTTAGAAAAATGATCTCTGACAATTAAAAGACTTGTTATTTAGGTTGATTTAGAAGGTAACATAGTAAGCAACTTATTATGATTATTCTAAACTTAACAAAAATAAAAGTTTGATTTATATGATATGTAGAATTTATTATATCTAGACGTCACATAATAAATTATAAATTTCATTCAATTTAATCTTTCTATAAAATTATCAAATTCTACATTAAAGTAAATATTAAACCTTAAATTTATTAAATCCTAAATTTAATTATTTTTAGATAAAGATTAAAATGAATCAAATTTACAAAAGAACGAATTACTCAAAAGTAAAAAAAAAAACTATTTTAAACAAAACTAATCAATAAAAAAATAAAAAATAAACATTAAACCTAAATTTCAAGGAAATGTTAGTTAGATGAACACGACATTAATATAATATATTTTATCTTTATTATAAATATCTCATCCTACAAGTTATTATATTGGGTGAGCATAATAATTACAAAAAAGAGATATGAATTCTGTTTCATTTGAATTTGGGATAAATATTTTTGTTTTCTAAATTTATACTCTATTTATCTTTTTCACGTTTTTTTTATGTTCGGATCTCAAATAAAATAAATTTATTATGATCAATAATTTTAAACGACATTAAGATCAATCAATCAATGATGTAATTTATTTTGGAATTTTGTTCATTATGATTTTATTTTTAAAATACACAACCAAAAATGAAAGAAATATTTAAATTATATTTTATCTCAGTTATGTAAAACTATTACACGAAAACCTTGATATTTAATTTTCAACACGAAAAATAGCTAACACATTCAAAAAGATTAATTTTTTTATTGGATTAAATATGTTTTTAGTCTCGTTACTTTAAGGCGATTTTGGGTTTAGTTCCTCTTTTAAACTAAGCTATAATTTAGTTCTTTAACTTTAGAAAACTCTGGTTTTAGTTTTTTTTTACCAAATTTTTTTTTAACTTTATTTGCTATTTCAAGCACGTTTGAAATAGCAAATAAAGTTAAAAAAATTTGATAAAAATAACTAAAACGAAAGTTTTCTAAAATTAAAAGACTAAATTATAAATTAGTTTGAAAGAAAAACTAAACCTAAAATCCCCAAATTTATTTTATTTCTTATTTATTTAGCATATAAAATGTACTGTTATACATAATCCAGAAGGAAAAAAAAGTATCTATGTTTGTTCTACATACACAGATATCTTTCTTGCCTTTGAATGAAGAAGATGGTAAAACCCTGTAGTAAAGAAAAAGAAAATTGTAAAGAACAGGGAAAAAGGTTGTAACTTGCAATGTCAAACATAGATTCTCCAAATAAATAGAAATTCCTCTTTCTCAATCATTCAGCTTCATTTCACCATGTTGGTATCTTCTTCTTCTCATCTTCTCATTCTTTTCCTCGTTTCCTTCGCTGTTTCAGTCAGCTCAGTTTCTGTGCGGCGAGGGACCCCACTTGAGATTACTTTGGAGCAATCTGATGAAACCCCCACTTACCTATGGCCCCTTCCGGCAGAGTACACTTCCGGCAACGAGGCTCTTGATGTTGATCCTGCACTCAAGCTTACTGTCGCCGGAAATGGTGGCGGCTCAGCCGTTCTGAGAGCGGGCTTTGAGCGGTACAGAGGGATCTTATTCAAGCACACTGGATTGGGATTGGGGTTTAGTTTTATGAGAAAGCTGAGGGAGCGGTTGGTGTCGTCTGTTTCGGCATACGATGTTGACGCATTGAACATCACTGTCCATTCAGACAACGAGGAGGTTGGTGCCGTGGTTTGGAATTTTTTGATTGGGATAACTTAAGTTCATACAGTGAGGGTTGGTGATTGCTTGGTTAGTCAACGTGGGAACTTCAACTGGGTGATGACTATTCTGTTCTGTTTTTCTCTCTGCAGCTTCAATTTGGAGTGGATGAAAGCTATACCCTGTTGGTTCCCAAAGCCAAGGACTCTTCCCAAGTTACAATTGAGGTTAGCTCCATTGTTGGATTTGGATATTCGATTCTAATTTGTTTTAATTTTTGGAATTTGGAATTGGAATTGCTTGTTTGTTACAATACAACTTCTTGGTTCTTTGTTCTTCCAGTCAATGTAATGCTTAGTTTATAGTTTAAGTACCTTTGGAAAATTCTCTCTGAAAAAAGTTGGATGACTCTGAAGTATGTTTCGATTATATTCTCAGTGCGAAAAGTTGAATTGAAGTTGGTTTTCAGCTTTAGTTTTTCTCTTTCCATCTTTTTTTTTTTTTTTCTTTTTGAGGGTCCTTCCTACTTTCCCGTACTGGAAACAATTCAAGCAAGGTCTTTTGTTTCTTTCTATGATTACGGTATGACAAATTTCTTGTGTACTGCCCCAACTCATCAAAGCTTTTTGTTTTGTAAAAGAAAAGAAAAACATATTGATTTAAAAGTAAAAAAAAATAAAAACTAAAGATTGAGACAGAGTTGTGGTTGGATTATTGCTTCTGGACTCAAAAAAATAAAGCAAATTATGCCATTTGTTAGTTAATCACCCTATTTTGTGATTTTGTCATTGCAGGCAAATACTGTTTACGGTGCATTGCGGGGATTAGAGGCATGTAAAGAGTTTGCTTGTGAATGAGCTCAAACTGTTTTTATTCTTCCATTTTCTTTTTACTTTATTTGGCGGCTTGAAGTGGAGTAGTGGTGGTGGGAAGAGATGGTAAGGAGGTGAAGGTTGATGAAAAGAGACCAGTTAGTCCTTGTTTAGCACTTATTGGCTTGATTTGACATCTGGTTACTGGAGTCTGGAGTTGTAGATACCAGATATACCTGTTTTGACATGCTCTTTTTAAAAGGATTTCTAACATGTATTTCCATTTTCATATTTAGATATGTTTTTCTCCATAGAGCTGGCAAATCTATAATCTGCCGTGTATATGGGATAAGATTTAATCAATTTTCTAGATTGTATTTTTTTTTTGTATAGCTTTACATTGTTGATCTTGCTTGATATTGTGGAAACTTAAACCCCTCTAACCTGTATATACATTGGCATGCATGTAGTAAATTGCTCAAAGCCTCAGTTTATCTATTTTTTTACTGTGCAAAATGAAAACTGAACTATTGTTGGCTTTGCATGGTGCACCAGACATTCAGCCAGTTGTGTTCTTTCGATTATACAACTAAAAAAGTAAAAATATACAAGGCACCTTGGTCCATCCAAGATAAACCTAGATTTGCATATCGTGGGCTTTTATTGGGTGAGACTCAAGTTTTCAAATAGAAAATTTTTATTCTGCTAGCAGTTTTATACTATGACCAGCGGACAATGATACATGTTTTTTTGCAGATACATCAAGGCACTATTTACCAATTACTGTAATTAAGCAGATTATTGAATCTATGTCCTATGCTAAACTTGTAAGATATATGTTATATGATTTTTCAATTTTCTTCCTTGCTGTTTTTCTTTTCATGTAATGCTGAATATAAAAATTTATGCTGCTTAGAATGTTCTACATTGGCACATCATAGATGAGGAGTCATTTCCGCTTGAGGTACCTACATATCCAGACTTGTGGAAAGGTTCGTATACTCAGTGGGAACGTTACACAGTTGAAGATGCATATGAAATTGTCAAGTAAGACTTTATCCAAATCAATTGCTGTTTTTATAATCTTCTTGTTTTAGTCGTAATTTTCCTGGGGAATGAAAAACTACCAAAGAATGAGCACGTTGAAGTAAATTATCTGTCTAACCTTTGATAGAATCATCTTTTCCTCAAACTGTCCAGTTGTAAGTAATTTTGCTAAAACAATCTTTCAATTTTAAGCACGTCACTTTTCCAGGGCAAGCAATTTTGAACTGGAAATAGTTTATTGTAGAATTTAATTTTTAAATGAGCATATGAACAAGAAAGGATATCATGGGGGTGGAGAAATATGTGACTAAAATCCCAAAATAATATTATAATGGCCTTGTCAACAGATAAATGCCTTTTCCTTTCATTGAATTGTTAGCTTCCGGTTACCATCTGAGTTTGGTTTCTTAATTTAACATTGATAAATGTTGTGTTTTCTTTTCTTTTACATGGAATGTTGATATAAAGCTTCGCCAAAATGAGAGGTGAGGTATCTTCAAATTCCTCTTCCAAAGTTCCGGCTACATAACATCTTTATGTTGATTTTTATGGTTTTCTTTTCCTTTTCGCTTTTTCATCTTCTTAGTTTCATGCAAAATACAACAATAAAAATAAAAGTGAATCTGCATGCTTTTATTGAGTATTTGTATGATTGATTGCAGGTATAAATGTGATGGCGGAAGTGGATGTCCCTGGTCATGCAGAATCATGGTAAAAAACATGCCTTACTCGTTTTTCTTTGTTAAGTATGGCCTGCCTGATAATATTATACTAATTGGCTTTGTTACTTTCGCACTTGGAGACCCAAGGAATTTATTTTTCTTCTCAAGATCTGTCACTTCTATTTCTTTTAAGAAAGAGTTGGGCACAAAAAAGTTTATTTTAGCTTGCAACCAGTAATTTCATTGGGTCGAGTGCTTCCATTGAAGTAAGTTTGGTGTTGAATATAGGTAGGCACTAAACTCTGTTCCTCCAATGACTGATACATTCTAGGTTTGACACTGGCTATTTTTTTTTTGTTTTTTGTTAATTTTAGCAAGCCATTGCTATTTTTTTTTCCTATTTCATATTTGCTTCATTTGGTTATTAGCTGGATTCTTATTCATTTTTTTTTTGTGAAGTTGAACTTTAATCAATTAGTTGTATGACTTCAATGGTTACTCCAGCAATTTAATATTTCAATTTTTTGCTGGCAAGTAGCATGCATAACAAGAATTTTAAAGTTCTTTTTATTTTATATAGGGGTGCAGGATATCCTGATCTTTGGCCATCACCTAGCTGTAGGGAGCCACTTGATGTTTCAAAGAACTTTACTTTTGATGTCATTTCTGGTATTCTGACAGGTTAAGCTCCTATGAAACCTTAATCCCCATACTTGTCCAGTTCTTGGGATTTGTTTATTAAATATATCAACTTTTACACCTATTGAACATCATTTTGTCTTCTTGAAATCATTGCTAAATGCTATATTGAGAAGATTATAGTATATACAACTTGAATATGTCAATAATGCTAGTTATGTAGCATGCTTAGAGTCTATTAGAGACACCATTTAATATTCAATTAAGTATCTCTTTCCTCATTTATTTTAACAGTCTTTGATGATTTTCATCTTCTATTTTGACCTGACGGTGTTGGGTTTTTGAATTGTTACTTTGTATATGCACTTGTAAAAATGCATTATTTGAAACAACTTCGAGGTACTATTGTTTGAGTTGAGAGTGAAGAAAGATACTAAAATTGTTGTTTGCTGATTTTAAGGGTCGAATTAAGGGGTTTATGATAACAAATTACCAATCATGGATAAAAATGTATGACTATACAACAACGATAATGCACTGTTTGCAATATTATCTGTTTGCAACATCTATATTTAATAAAATATTAAGATTATTTTATTTTTTTTACTTTATACGTGCATGGATATTTTGACTGTGAAGTAAATAAATAATAAAATAGTTATTATTTTATTGATATCACACCTACAGGTTTTCACAAAATTCAACTTCTATTACTTTGTTGTGTATCCTTTGCTAGTAAAAAGAAAATTAGTCCAAAACTTTTGTTTTTAACCATGTTTAATGGCGTTGTATGATGTTTAATCTTATCCTTGATTCATCTTGCTATATTACTAGTATTATGCCGATTGTTAAAACCATCTCTTCCGAACATCTTCCCATATCTCCCCACTCATACCTTGTACTCTGAATTGTGTTTAGTACTTTAGTTCATCTTCTGTCTATTTTATCAACTGTGTCTAGTGTTTCTGTATTGTGATCCTATCTCACAAGTCTCTACACATAAAAATAACAATCTTTCTCTCTTTATAAATTTTGCAGATATTAGAACGATTTTCCCATTTGAGCTATTTCACTTGGGTGGTGATGAAGTTAATACTGGTCAGTCTAAGTGGTTTCTTTATTGCAAATTGCCAAATAATCAATTGAACTAAAAGCTAAATGCTTATAAATGAAGGAAATGGTTTTTTATCATTAGTACAAATTCAAGTTAATTTCTGAAGTGATAAATGCTAATGAGAATGGTGCAATGGTGATAGAACTGATATACAGAAAGAACACTTTTATTACAATTGAACTCTAATCCCTTACCAATGCAACAGGGATTTAGAAAGCAGAACAACAACTGTTATACAACAGACACCAATGAGGTGTTCGAGAGACCTCACTCTCCTTAGCCCTTCCTAACTCTCAAGGAAAAATGGACCAGGCCCCTTCCTAACACCTAAACAGACTTTATATAATGTCTGTTATTGTTATAAAATTATAACTGTATTAACTGTCTAGTTTCTTCCTTCTCCTATTTACAATACCAAACCAATCAAATGGTTAAATGATGCTGTTGGATACACTTACCACCAACTTTCCTCCTTGTTTGAAATCTACATTTTAAGGGTCTTGCATTACTATCTTCAATAATAATTTTAAAAAAAAAACTGATATTATAGATTGGTGCTTCTCTGCAAACTTATGATTGTTATGATTTGATCTGTGCTAAAGTTATCCTATGGATAAAGTAATCTAAATTTAGATATTATGAGGGTTACAAGACCTAAAACATCTCTTGGAATTAATAGTGTTTTTTTTTGGTCTTAGAAAGCCATGAAAGAGAAGTTTCCTCAGAATTGTTTTCATGCACTTATTTCTTCCAATATTTTCAAACCTTGAGGGGGGTTGGGATTCATATTGCAAGAGGGCCTCTAGCAGTCCATAATTTCTATTAGTTTATTTATCATCCAAGTTTGAAAAGGCCCCATGCTCCTTAATATGGTATTTTTGTCTATTCAGGAGTGGTTGTTGGGAAGTGGTCATGAGCTCGGCTTTGTAACATTTATTTATACCATAAAAGTATAATAAAAGTAGAATTTAAATTATTGTTGAAATGTTGAAAAATATTTGTATCAACAATGCCAATTGATGAAAAATTATGTTTTATTTACAGATTGCTGGCGTAGTACCCCTCATATAAAAGAATGGTATCAGCATTAACTTGTTAAACTCGTTTATTTACATTTCTTGATTACTTTTTGTTCAGCCATTTATGTACAGTTTTTCAACTCAACTAAAAACTTCTTATATATAAAGGATCTGGCAAATGCTGTGCCTTGCAAAAATTATTTCATTCATAATCTTTTATTTTTTTACCAAGCAAAGCTTGTAACGGACTGCAATCTCAATGTCGACTGAATTACTGTCTCTGTCATAGTTGTTAATCTTGGCCCGATTTCTGTCGCCATACGAGTGACTTCATTTGTCATTTTTTGCAATCAACTGAAATGTTTGGATTACTTGCTATGAAGATGTCATGAACCTATAATCCCTATTCCCAAAAGTTTGATTTTTAGTTGGAGATACATGAATGATTTTACATTATGCCTTCAACACATCCCTCTGGGGTTGGAGTACGTACAAATGCGTAAGCCCATTTGCCTTGTGTTGAAACTTTTTATTACAAGGATCAAGAATGGAGCCAGCGACAAAAGACCTCTAGAACTATTAGTCTCAGAGTCTCTTACATGTCATCTGCCAACAATTGACTCGGGAACAGTTTAGTATTACTTTCTTAACCAGATCATTCATAAGAAATTTGCTACTCAAACTTTTGTTCCTTTTTCCCCTCTTCTCAAACCATTTTTGGTACTGAGCATCGTGATGGTTGTCAATTGCCTGTAAAGTTAACCATTTTTTCAATTGTCAATGTAAACGCACTTCTTATAGATGTTACATTTATATTCTGTATTTTGATCATTTACTCTGACTGCAGGCTTCAGAATCACAACATGACCGCTAGAGATGCCTATCAATATTTTGTACTGAAGGCTCAAGAGATTGCCGTTTCAAAAAATTGGAGTCCAGTGAATTGGTATGATCTATATATATGTATGTATGTATTTATGGTATTATTATAACTCAAAAAAAAGCTGATTTGTACCCTTAATTTGTCCTTAGCAGCTATTTCACCCTAGTATCACTTTTCTATCCTAATCCTTTCTTTCTGTTGAAATCATCAATATTTCAAAATTCAAAAGCCGACACTAGTTTGCATATGCATGGAACAGTATAGGTTAGCTAATCACCACGCAATTGTTTTGTTTATTAAATATTCTCAAAATATGGATACATTTTTTTGTCCAATTACAGGGAGGAAACCTTCAATACGTTTCCATCAAAGCTCCATCCAAAAACCATTGTGCACAACTGGTGAGTTTCCATCTGTGTAAGCAGCTTTACTGTAGGACGAACCTCCAATGTCTCAGTTTCAGAATAAATTATTTCAAGTGATTCTGTAGGTTGGGCCCTGGTGTTTGTCCAAAGGTTGTTGCAAAAGGTTTCAGGTGCATTTACAGTAACCAGGGTGTCTGGTATCTTGACCATTTGGATGTACCTTGGGATGAGGTCTATACTGCTGAGCCACTAGAGGGAATACAAAAAGCTTCTGAACAAGAGCTTGTAATTGGAGGAGAAGTTTGCATGTGGGCTGAGACAATTGATACATCCGATGTTCAGCAAACAATATGGCCTCGAGCTGCTGCAGCTGCAGGTTGGCAAATCTTGCTGATGCTATGTTGTTCAACATTCTTGCAGTGTACTTCTAATATTATTACTAACTCTTTCATATATGTCTTCCAACCTAGTAGTGATTCTAAGGAAAATATATCAGGCAATGAGCATCCTACTGACATTTCCTGATATAATAACTGATTTTGTTGCAGAGAGTAGGTAGTAGAAATTTCAGTTTCCCTCTTTTATAAAATGAAAATTATGCCCCTCTTCTGTCTGTATGTGTGTGTGTAAAGGTAACATACGCAAGCCATATGAAGTGCATTTTATATCTTTGATTATTCATCCGATTTTCTATAGAGGTGCCTCTTCCTGTATGAAGTTTCCTTTGATTGGCAAATGCTGGCTGCTGAACTTGATTATGCAAAACTAATTACTCCTTATTTACCACAGAACGCTTATGGAGTCAGAGAGATTCTTCCTCAAAAAATGTTACCGTAACTGCATTGCCTCGGTTGCAAAACTTCAGATGTCTGTTGAATAAACGAGGGGTTCCAGCTGCTCCTGTGAAGAATTTTTATGCTAGAAGGGCACCTGTGGGTCCAGGGTCATGTTATGAGCAATAATCCATATAATGATCCTTCTGTCATGTGTAAGCTGGTTCTTGATGCCAGAACTCTAATCTTCCGCCAACCCATATTGCAATGTAATTTACTGTTGAATTAAATAAATCATGTCCAGTTTACATTTTTTTAATTTGTTTATTCTGAAAGCAAATTATATACACTTGTTCTGAATGCTTGAGTTTGCTCAGTACCAAAAGCTTTTCAAAGATTTCAGCAACATCTAAACTTGGATTATAGAATCTTTAGTTTTAGCAGATGAAACCTGTTCGGTTCCAAAAGCTCTTCAAAGATCTTAGCAACATCTAAACTTGGATTAGATTCTGTAATTTCAGCAGATGAAGCTTGTTCAGTACCAAAAGCTCTTCAAAGATTTATCAAAATAAAAACTTGGATTAGAATCTTTAATTTTAGCAGATGAAGCTGGATTATATATGGTATATTAAGTTGGCAAAGTGGCTTGTCATTGACTATGCAAACTGCATGTATATTACATGTGTGTGTGTATATATTTATATATATATATATATATATATATATATATAATTAGTTTATTGAGTTTTATAATAATTACCATCAAAATCATACCAGCAATCACTTCTAATTTATTAACAGATTAAAAATGTTTGCACTGAGTAACTGACTAGTCAAACTTTGAATAAGTAACCAAACATTGATAATAAATAGAACTAGGTAACAGATTATTCAAACTTTTAATAAGTAACAAATTTGGTCAGATGTGAACTCATTAACTATAATTATTGTATACAGACCATCAACATTGTTACAGCCAAGTAGTATGCTTAATTTGCAGTAAATGCAAATTTAATGTTTCTTATGGAAAAGACAAAATCAGATGAGTTTTTTTTTTCCACAGTAAAAAATGCTAAACCTATAGTTATGTCCATTAAGATCCTTGTCCTGAATAATTTGGTTCCTTAATGTCATTTTGAAAATTGTCAAGTCAAAAAAATACACAAAAAGCAACCGTTTAAGAATAACTACTGGATCAATATGTTTATAACATTGTTTAATTATGACTTATATTTAAATGACTTAAAATTATATTTTATCTTTAATATCATGTGTCAATGTCTTTCTTGTGTTGTTTTTGATATTTTTATGTTATGTTTGAAGAATTAAATAATAAATAATAAATTTGTTTTACTTATTAATATCTTAATTAAGAACATAATGATAATGGTATATAAATTATATTTATTTTTTCACTTATATATATATATATATATATATATATATATATATATATATTATTTTAGGTGTGAGCATGTAATAATCAAATTTTCTTAGTTATTCTATGTAATTTTATACGTATTCATGGGAGATGAAAATTACACTTACTATCTTTATAAGTGAAGAGATGGATATGAACTTTTTCTAAATCATGGAAAATGGATACTGTAGTACTATTATGAGTATTCAAAACTTTCTGGTAAACTTTTTGGTACAAAAAATTACAAAATTATAGTTTTAACAATTAATTAGGTTTTAGACGAGTAGGAATAAATGCTAATCTTCAATTACACATAAAATTGGTACCACTTTCATTATGCAACTTTCTTATTATTTGCCATTTATTTTCTGCCATAAAAACGTTTCCATAAATTCTCTCTTTAGGAACAATAACTATTTTAGGATCTCCAAATCATGGGGAAACAAGTAATATCTTTTATTAGAGAAATTATTGTGCTAATATCTTAGGTAATTTAACTTTTATTTATAAAAAATTATAATATATTTATTTATATATTTTTATAATAAATATAATTTGTTTATATTTCTTGAAATATATTTTTTATCATGTAGTTTTTATTTTATTTTTATTTTAATAATATATGATGTGATAATAAATTACTGATGAACTTTTGTATGTCAGCATATTAAATGTATTGAAACTTAAAATAATAGGAGCTTATTAAGAAACCAATAAAAACACAAAATCTAAGGTTGGATACGGGAATTTATCTTCATCGCAACTATATCCAAATTTGATTGAACAAATTATTTAAACCAAATTCGATTAAAATCAGAAAAAATAAACCTTGTTAACTTGATATTAAAATAATATATCAATTTGAATGTAATGTATGGTTAAATCTTTGGGTATTCAAGTATAAGTTTAAAGTTTAGATAGAAATGAAAAAGTAAAAAAGTATATAAAAGTGAAATACTTATTGTTTTAATATTTTGGATAAAAAGTAGTGTCAATCTTTTATATGGTTGGATTCAGATTTTATTGTTGTTTGTGTCTCCTAATTAATCCTGATTAATCCGCATAATTATTTTTATTATAGAAATTTTGAAGACAGAAGGTTGTTAGTGATGGAAGTTGCAGCATATTAATTAAGGAGCATCGAGCACACGTGAAGGAAGGAGGAGATGCAGTAAATCAGAGTAGATCAACATTAAAGGAGTGTTTCACCAAATTGCCGGGGTTTGAAGGCAATGTGTGCTGCAGAATAATTGCACTTCTGACTCCAACAGAAACCACGTGTTTAGATTTATAACCTTCTTTTCGCATTTTCACAAACATGTTGTGATCATAAAATCTCCACGTAAAGCTTTAACTTTTCTACCATTCTAGCTACCACTTTCTCCCATCTTAAATTCAAAAACTCATACATAAACATGCAATTAATAAACTCATTCATTACCTTATACTTAATAGCATCAAGTCTAGAACAGTTCTAATCACACTCAGAATTGTTTGAGATGCCACGAGTACATCAATTATACAAATTAATTTCTTATGATATAGACTTAAAATTTATTTTTTAAGATAATAAAATCTTGTTCTAAACTAATTTGTTATTAGTAAAATTTAATCTGTCATCCGTTATTAGATTATCTATTAATATATATTGGAATGTAAAGTTTCATATCGAGTAAAAAAATAGGGTTCAACATAGATTTATATATACATAGATACCTCCAATAATAAGAGATCTTTTGCAATGATACCAAAAGCAAATCGGTGAGGGTTTGACCCACATCTCGTTTATTTCTATGAAATATTAGAAAAAATCAAACAAAATTATATTAGAAGGAATATATTGAAATTCTGGAATTGGTCATTCCTATAGAGATTTGTGAAAATTATCTACTATATCCACATCTTGTTTATTTCTATGAAATACTAGAAAAAATCGAACAAAATTAGATTAGAAGAGATATATTAAAATTCTAGAATTGGTCGTTCCTATAGAAATGATTTTTTAATTTGATAGGGACAAAAAACAAGAATTTATAACAATAGATATTTATCTATCTATATCTTTATATAGATAAATAAAAATATAAAAAAAAGAAACAGAATGTTTATGTTTTTATTGTGACTTGATCTTCAACCAATTCTTGTAATAGATATGTAGGAAATTATACAATAAGTGCCATTTTTAAGAAGAATATGTTAACAAAATAAATCTAATCTTTTTAGAGTTAGTTTATTAGTTATAGAGTTTCAATTTAATTTTTAATGTGTTCTTTTATGGTTGAAATTCAATTCCCATATGAAAATGGATAATAATATATAGTTTGATTTTACATTCATAAAATAAAACATTAAAATTCATAAAAAAATTATCAATGTTAGATTTATCAAAGAAAAAGTTCACTAAAAGACATAATTTTAATGAAACATAAATTCAACCACTTAAGATTAATATCGTTCTCAACCTAAAAGATAATTGATTAACAGGTTTTTATTCTTATACAGTATTTATCTAATATAAAATTTAGACTAACATCTAAATTTTCAACCATCAAAATCTAACTTTTTGAAATATATAATAATATTAATAATCAGATTCAGAAACTTACTTATGTCTAGGTTTAGGTTTTATATATACATTAAACTGTTGACGTGCAAGATGATAATTTAGGTGTTTAAGAGTGATAAAATCATAATTATTAATCATAATAAATGGTGAGTGAGCATTAATGTTTTGATAGGTTGACCATAGACGAATCCTAACATACTATAATTAAGCATAAAGAGTGGTATAATATAAGAACATAAGTTTGTAACCTATTTTGTGATAATATTTATATCTCGTAGTTTATTTACTTAAATAGGTAACATCCTTGTATATGTTGGAGGTTTTGAAAAATAAGATGGCTCTATGTTTTTGAAGTCATTTTCAGACATTGATTAGAGGTTGGTGTCCCTTTTAGGGTTCATTGTCTTGTCAACAATGCTATGTAACATGACAAATATGGCAATCAATTTTTCATAAGATGTTCCAAATCTTAGAAAATCAGACATCACTTTAACAACTTTAGTTAAAGCAATTAATTAATTAATTAATTAATTGGTGATGTCATCCAGTTATCGTAGGACCTGCTGGAGAGTAAATAATGATCCTAGCCTAATTATAATTAGAACAGCAAGACCAATAGTTATCTGTCAAAAAAAATTAAGAAAAAAACATATGATTATTATTTATTGGTGCATTTTTTATTATAGTTTTGGCATTGTGTTCATATATGATTCTCAAATTTTTAATCTAATCTGATCAAAATTTATTAAGTTGGGTGGAGGTTTTTCTATAAACAACTTATCGAATCTAATTACACTATAATTAGGTTAGATTAAATTGGGTTATCAAATTAAATAATTAAAAAAATATTATCACCTCGTTACTTTTAATAAAATAGAAAAACCTAATTATCAATTATATTTATTAATATTTTTATAAGATATTAACAATACTTGAAAAATTAAATAATTAATAATTCTTAAAATATATTAAGATATCAAAACAATAATTGTAAATCTATTTTACAACTCACTGAAAATAAAATCCTAACAAAATATAAGGAATGAAATGTTTACTTTAATATATTGCGTAATCTAAAATTAATTCATACACTCACATAATTAACTATAATATAGTTTATGTAACATTGTTAAAAAAAACAAACTTTATTACAAGTTTATTATTTAATTAAGGTTAGTTTGATTAATCGAACTCGAATTTAATAATCTCATTATCAAACTTAAATTTAATTAAGTACATTAAATAAAACCTAACATGATCCAATAACTAATCCAATTAACAAAAACATAGTTAGGTTGGATTCACTAACTAACTATAACCAACTTATACCTTACTCATACCATACAAAGAAAAACATAAGTTAAAAGCTAGATCAATGTAGAATTTTGTTTTATAAACTCTTATTTTTTTTTTTAGAATTCTATGATTAATAATTTAAATATACAATTTTAATTGTATTCAATAGTTTAAAATTATTTTTGGTGAAAACTAATTTCACTTAGTCAAATGGTCGATCAAATAAGTTGTTTTGACAAAAGCTTGGTTCAAAGGGTATTAGTACAAAAATAGCGTATAATGTCGAATATTTTAGGCTTTTAATGGCGAATTCGTGAACGACTTTAAACTAACATTGAATTTTGTCAATATACGGCGTTAATCAATTTTTTTAATTAATTGTGATCCTTTTTTACAACTCTATTAGACCTGAAAAGTAGAAAAACAATAAATTTCAATTTTTGGTATTTTATAAAGCATAAACTATGAACATGAAGTATCAACAAAAAACAACAATAACTAATTACAAACAAGTTCAATCAAACAACAATAACAAACAAGTTTAACCAAACAACAACAACAAACAAGTTCAACCAAACAATAACAACAAACAAGTTCAACAAAAAACAACAAACAAGTTAAAAAAAAAACAACAAACAAGATCAACAAATAAGTTCCTCAAAGCGAAAACGAAAACTAACCTTCAAAATGTGGGTTCATCGAAATAAAGTGTTATCACCAATGAGAGAGAAAACATAATGCGCATATGAAAGACAGGAGCACGAAAATAATCAGTCAAAACAAACAAAAATCATACATAAAGTATTTAATTAACATGCATTATGAAAGAAAGATTACTTGTGATGGTCGTCAAACTTCGTTCAAGAAAAGTTTGAGAAGAGAAGAGGGTCTCACTAACCTTTTAACATCTAAGCATTCGACATTTTATATCTTTTTACGTCGAATTACAATTATAAATGACGTTTAATAATTGCATTCATTTACAAAAATGTCACCGATCATTTTTAATGTTTGCTATTCAGTGGTTGAACGTTGAACACGTAACGTTATATGCTGTTTTTGCCACAGATCATCGATTTTAAAGCTCCATCCAGAATAGCTATCTATAAGAGTTTACTCCATAGAGTTATCAATCTTAAAATTAGATTATTCTATTGAAGATTAATCATTTGAAATTAATCAAATGGATATACATACAAAAATGATACACATAAGAGTCTACCATACCAGTTTATCATGATTAGCTTCTTGATCAAGAATTTGTACTTTGTTGGTGACAATAAGGTCAAAAGGTCAAAACATTATCAAATTGTTAACTTTTGTTGAACACTATTCACTTGATGATTTAATTACATGGGTTAAGCATGTTTCATATGAAACTCAACTTAATTACACTAAACCTAAGATTAAAATTAAGATTATTACCTACAACTAGACTTGGACCCTGCTAGCTAGAGATACAAAACAGAAGTGAAAAAAAAAATGTCATGGTGGATGAAAAAAATGATCATAGAAAGGGACGTTTCTCATTAAGATGTATAAAATCATAGTACAAACAATTAACAATGATGGTTTGATGAGACACGAGGGTCATTTCATTGTAATGCAAGAAGAAATGCTAGAGGATATCATTCTTAAAAGATTTAGCAAAAAGAAAACGATGTCTCCAAATATTATATTTTAAACAAGGTTTTATACACAACAAATATTATACACTAAATAAATTTAATTAAGTTTTAAGTTATTAACAGTGTATTTTTAATTGAAATAATTACAGTGATTTACTTTGTTTTATATTAACTATAAAATTTCACATATATTAAAGTGCAAATAGAACAGGATCAGATAACAGTCATACTAATTAATTAAAAAATATTAAATGAGAGATATTTAATTGCAAAATATTAATTTTTTACATATCTAATAAATAAGAACTCAATTATAAATACACAAATTTTTCAAAAAAAACTTTAAATTTAATTAAGCCAAATAATTATATATATTTTTAATCATATACTCTTCCAATTGACTTAATTTTTAAAGATTTATATAAGGATAAATATTCATTATATAGTCTTTGTATAGTTATTTTAGAGCACAAGCTTACTCATAAAAATATTTTAAATATACTTTTATGACATAACACTAATTATTATATGATTTTGCATGCCAAAAATGCTACTTTTTAAAATATTGATTTAATAAAATTTTATATATATATATTTTTTTTCAAAATTTCACCAAATCATGTTGCTAGAAAAACTCGAATAAGTTTTCAAAAGGTCAATTATTTAGAAAGTTTTTAAAATACGTTATAAAAATTGAAAATTCTTGGTTTCTAGATGTGTATTTGTTTTGTGGAGTTGCTGACTATAGTCATATGTGTGGGGCATTCATAAACTAAGAAAAAAAAAAAGAGTGTAAGAGTTGCTTTGGGATAACATCTTAATGGCTGAGAATGAACATTGTATTGACAAATGGTACAAAAGTTGTATTATTGAAGGAAAATAATCCTTTTCAGCTTCAGTCTCTATCATTTTCAATGCACTATTTGTCTTATTCAATGTTTGGTAATCCAAGACTTTTGAACCATATATGTCATACTATAAATTACTTCCTAATATTTAATCATATCCAAAATTCTTCCCCATTTCATACAACTTGTATAGTGTGATTTTTTATTAATAAAATAATTAATTAACAATATAATCTTGATTTATTTTGTTTTTGTTTTATTTAACTTTTAATATGTTTTAAATAAAGTTGATATGATTATTTTTTTTTTTAAAAAATATTTGAAATGTGTCAAGTATTAAAATATAAATTGTTTTCTACATTAAAATTTTTATGATTTAATACGTGACACACTTTTTAAATTTTAAATAATAAAGTCGGAATAAGATTTTTTATTTAAGGAAGATAAATTTATGGTAAAAAGACTTTCTACACTTAAAAGAGTCTAATATCTATATTCATGAATACAGTAAGTATAAATAATTATGAAGTGAACATTTATGGATGAATATTGATTGCATTTATAGAATTAACATTGTAACCTATATTTTTATTAAAATAATATTTCTTAAAACTTATTAATAATAACAGTGATAAATAATAACTATAATACCAATCTATTGAAATTAATTATGAGATGTGAATGTGATTCAAATAAACATAAGTTTAAGTTGTTCTATAACGAAGAACTCAATAATTCTTATTGAATTTATGTGTTCTTTAATATATTGAATTAGATAGAACCAATATATAAATTATATAATAAATATAAAAGTTAATTACTTTTGAAAAATTAATATGAAGCTAATACTTTAGTAACATTTAAGATCATCACTTTTTGATTGTATGTCATCATATTCTTAATTTTATATATAAAAAACTTTATATGTATACTTTATACATTAAATTAATAACACATGTTTTTATTATATTTAATTGTCTCACATTGTTTAAGAGTCAATATCAAATGTAGTTTAAATATTTTTTTTTATTTTTTTTTTCTAAAGTGTTTCTTAATAATAAAATTATAACAAAGTTCTCGTATTCAAAATAGACAATATATATCATAATGATTGACTCTAACCATATTATTCAACGAACTTTATATCAAAAAACTTGAATATGAATCGTGATCTCACCATATAGGGTTTTTCAAATCATTTCCCTTAATTCTCAATACAGATATATAATAATTGATCGTAACAATATTAAATTATTTTTTTGAGATGGAAATGAAAGTTTGAATAAGTTAAAACAATGGTATAAACACGTGAACTAATAAATTGACCAGTTAAAAGGGTTCATTTTCTTCTAAATACAAGACATAATTGATGGCCGCAATATCTACATTAGCTCAATTAATACCACTACTTGCACTCAACTATATATCAAGCATCAACAATTATATTACTATTTTTCGTAGCTAATAGTTGAATAAATCATGCAAAGTTTTGTCAATTCAAAGTTCGAATTTCTGAACATTCTATTTCACATGTGATCATGCATAGCAAACTAAATCTTTATAATGTTTACTTCGCAGTATAATTTCTTAACTTTAAAACTATATTTCCAAAAGTATTATATATTATAATTCTATTTTTGTAGATACGTTTGGTTTATATTAGCAATTTAAGAAAGAAATAAAATTTATTCAACTAAAAAGCGAAAAGAATGTGAACAGATACAATGAAAATAGATTGTTAGCGTATAATATAATTTTCATATTCTTGTTATGACATGATAAATTGTTTAAAATGTGAGGGTATAAAATTCTACCAATAAACATATTTAAAATTTACTTCGAATAAATAAAATGATAATATTATCCTTGTATTAAAAAAATATATATTACATATGTAAATGTTTCAATTAAGAATACATCAGTATTTATTGCATAATTTGATGAATAAAATAAGAGGAATAACATTAAGGTTGATCTAACAAAAAATATAACATTTATTTTTTTAAAATATATATATACGAATTACATTTAAATAAAAAAAATACTAAATCATTATTATGAATATAAGACTAAAAATAATATTAAACTACATTTAAAACTCTCGATGACATCACTCACAGCACCTTTCTTCGTGTATTTGATGGAGTTACTATTCCACAATCTAGTTACCTTTTTGTTCACGTATTTGAATAATGACTAGTTAGATTTATGTACACATCTCTATCTCCATTCAATAAAAGTTTGAACAAATAGTTAATTCATTTTTGTATTTTAAGAGTTAAATATGTTATTATTTTATAAATTTTGAAAGTATGAAGAAATAATTAGTTGGTTTCATGATATTAAAAATACATGAACTATTTTATTTTAGAGTTAAATATGTTATTAATTCATAAACTTTTGATATAAAATTAAAATTTATTTATATTTAAATTTTTATCTAGTTTGATTTTTAAATTTTTAAAATAAATATATATAATCATTCTAAATCAATTATATTATTTTTTTTATGTATTAATTTATGTTTATGATTGATATTTAAATTATTTACTAAATTTCACACATTTTAGTTTAAATGTTAGCTTGTAACTCTCTTTAATTACATTCATTCGTTATTTATGTTTGGAAATTAAAATATTTCCAAATTTGGAACAAAGACAAAATTGAATTTCTTATTAAAATATAAAAATTACAGACATGTTTAACTATTATTTTAAAAATTATCTTTGTTATTAATCAGTCACATTTTTATTGTTTAAATAAATTATATTATTTTTATTTACCAATTGATATGGTTAATAAATAATTGTTTCTAATAAATATAAGATTAGATGTATTTTTAGTCTTTAAATTTTAACGAGAAATTAAAATCCATTCTTATTTTAAAATTTAATATATTTTTACTTTCAAACTTTAAAAATAAACGAATATTTAATAGCTTTTAATTTTGGAGACCAACATGTATAAAAATTTTGGACAAAACAAATTTTAATTTCATATTAAAGTTCATACACTAAAAACATAATTATTTTTTTAAATATATTATTAGAAATCAATTTTAAGTGTGTGGATTTTTCTTTAATAAATCTCTCTAGTACATTTGGGTATTATCCTTTCATTTATTATTAGACTGCCAAGAAAAAAAAATTATTGGGAGTTTCCTATCTTGTATTACTTTAAATACAGGTCTACATGTATATTTAAAGTATTTTGAATTAGACTGATTTTGTTGAGTTTGAAATTAACGATGAATGTATTATTTTTGTTTATACCAATAGGTAATTTTGAACAAATTTAAGATGTTTTATTTTATATGTTTATAAATATATTTGACAAATACATTTTCTTTTATTTATTTTTTGTTTTGTAAGTAATATAATGTATATAACATATGAATTTTTAAGTATGTATTTCTAATATTCAGTATGTATGGTTTATGTGATTAGTTATATTATAGGTAAAAAAATTAATTAAATCATAAAATATATACTATCCATTTCTCGTTAAAAAATAAATCAAATTATCTGATACAACTCTCTGTATAAAAGATAATGGAATTAAAAAAGGTTTTATATTAAAAAAATAAATAAATGCAATTTGCTACACGTATCATATGTGAAAGTAATAAAATAATCTATATAATTATTTAAATTTTCAATACAGTCCTTCCATTTTGGTCAAATTTGCGTTTGAAGTTTTTCCTTCATGTTAATAAAGATTAAGTAAAAAAAATGTTATTTTATATTGATATTGTAAATGTGAAAATAAAATATTCAAATAAAAGAGTTTGGGCATTATTTTTAAGAAGAAAATTAAAGTTCATAACAAATATAGAAGAAATTCTCAAATAACACAATATAATAGTTTTTAAAAATAACATAATTTATCATTTTTTTTTGTCTTATTCAACTTAACGTTATCTTTATAATAAAAAAAATTCACAATAATAATACAATTTTGTGTTTTTTTAACTTCAAATTTTATTTTTATTTTATTGTTTTTTTTATAACCATCAAATAAGTACTAGTGTTAGTTTTTAGACGATAGAACAATGAAGAAAGTGCTTAAATAATTTTTTAAACATTTTTTTCCTATATGTTTTTATAACTAGTTCTGTAAATACTACTTATTTAGTGTCTATAAATACATTACATTTTTATTTTTCATTCCTAAAATATGCTATTTTTGTCTTTATTGATTGCAACTTTGTTATTTTCTTATTTAATCTTAAATCTTATATCTTAAACCACAAACCCAATAAATAAATATATATAACTTTTTAATCTTAATTTTATTTTTTTATAATATCATTTGTTATGTTTTTTTTATGATGGCAACTATTTATGAAATTTTTTTATGTATAGCAAGTGATAATATGTAATTGACGTTAGGTGTAAAACAAAATTTAAAGATAGAAGACGAAAAAAAAAACAGTGATTAAATTCTTGAGTGTGACTTTTTTATCCACTCGTGACAAATGCTCATTGAATATTTTAATAGTGGTTTCATAAATGCATTAAATTGTTTGTACGTAACACAATTAAAACATTTAAAACTTTAACTTATATATATATATATATATATATATATATATATATATATATATATATATATATATATATATATATATATTGAAACAAACCCATACGAGATAAAAGGAATTTTTAATTTCACCAAGAAAATAAAAATAATATTTACATACATATACTTCACATCTCTGTAAACACAAATAAAATTTAAAGATTAACTAAATATTAAAATAAATATATAATTATTAAAACTAATTCACAAGTAACTACATGTTAAGCTTTAACAACTTTCCATCTCATCGTTAAAAAACTATATAATAATAATAATAATCTAAGTTTAAATTTACAATATAAAAATCACAAAATTATAACACAAGATTCATTGTTGATTTGAAATTTTAGATTAAAAATAATGTATGATAATACTTAATTTGCTTAAGTCTCGCTACAATAAAAATATTTATTATTGACGATTTTGAATTTGTTGGTAAAAGATGATTATTGATCAATCCCATTCGTTATTTTATTGAAATATATATATGTTACTAATGTGTTGGTAACATAACTTATCGGTAAATGTTGATCGCTGATAATTTATGCAATAAGTTAAGTTCAAAAATTGGGGTATTCGTTCCTAAATCCCCCAATTTCTCTCCCTTTTCTTCTTATATTTGGGTTCTCCTTTCTTTCCATATTCTACTAGTGCACTCCTTTGTATTCCATTGTCAATATCGATTTGAAGAGCGATTTTGGGACAAGAGGGGGTTTGTTGGTTGACGATGGTTTGGAAGTTCTGCGATTGGGTTTGTTGACGTCGGTTTGGAGGTTTTGCGGCTATGTTTGTTGACGCCAGTTTAGAGGTTTTGCAGTTAGGGTTTGTGATTGGGTTGTGGTTATGACACCAGGGATCGTGGTTCATGTATAGTGTGATTAGAGCATTGCGCTAATAACGTAGTATGGATTGTTACGTTAAGTGGTCGTGGTGTATTGATTTACCAAGGTTGAGACTACTATTGTATAAATATAGTTTACATAATCTTTTGAAATTCTTTATCAAAAATTAACTGAGATTATAAAAAATATCTTTTTTTATAAATACTGCTTGTGACAATAATCTTTTAATTATATTGATATACTTAGGCATGTCATAGATATTGGATTCTAATTATTAAATAGAGTCATATAATAATATTACAAATAAATTATAAATAAAATAGTTAGAAATTTTGAAATATCCCGAACTTTTCACTATTTTTTCACTATTGTTTATTTTTATCATGTAAATAATTATTCTATTAAAAAATATTCAATAATATTTTCACTAAATGAAATACTATCTCGTTATCATTATAACTCTTTATATAGTATTGTTTTTCTTTAATTTCTTACTAACTTGAGTATAATGTAAATCATACTTGGATAATATCATCATAAAAAATAGTTCGATAAATATATTTTATATTTTTCGACATATTTTATATGTAAAATGTAAAATATAATAAAATAAACAATTACAACCAGTTCATTGTAATATTCCTGACATATTTCACACATCTGATTAAATTTACATGTCTCTCAAACCAGAGAAAAATACATCAATATACTAATTAATTAACAAAATAAAGTTAGATTTACCATGTTAGGGTTGCTTAAAACCTAAACAACAATCAAAATGCTCTTAAAAACTATATTAATTAAGATCACAATTTTATAGGAGGATTAAACTTGTAAAGCTTCATGATACTCATAAATGAAAAAAAGAAGAAAAATAAAATAAAATTTTAAGTAACAAAAAAATTTACCCTAAAATAAAATGTTAATATGAAAAGAAAAGTCCTGAGATATTATTACTTCTTATCTAATGAAAATTATTCAAGAATGACAAACAATTTTAAAAACTCAAATAGAATGTAAAAAATATAGACAAAAATATTATAAAAAAATATTTTTGTATAAATAATTAAAATTTTAAGTTATATTTTAACACATAACTGATAAGTTTAACTTTTTTTTTCCTATTAAAATTATCCTTCCATATAAATAAAAATAATTCGTTACCTATGTTGACTAAATTTAATTGAGACCATAAATTATTATTAAATGGAAATATTTAATAATCTTAGTCTCTCTTACTACAATCTCAAACCTTGTCAACTAAGAGAAATCATATTTATATTGTAGATTATTACTTAGTATAAAAATGCTTATTAAATTTAAATTAAAATAAGTCAAAATTGATTTAAGATTTAAAAAGAAAGCAAGTTCAATTAAATTTTAAATGAGTTGTCAATTAACTTCTATATAGAAAGATAAATAAATATAATAATGATCAACTTCTGACAAATCAAATTAAATTTTTTCAGTATTTAAATTATAAAGGAGTTTCTTTTTTGTTTGGTGAAAGAATTAAAACATATGGAAAGTTGAAGTTCTTTCCCTGAAATGGCAACTAATTGAATATAAGTAAAACGTATTCCAATGAATAGAAAAATGATTAACAGTGAAGTGTTTATGAGTTAAAATTAATATTCCAAAGAAAAAAATTAATTGGAGTGTGGAAAAAATAAGTAAATAAATAAATAAATGTATGCATAGTTGAAAGGGCATTAAAAATATTATTATTGACTGATAATTTGTTTTTTGTTTCTATGTGTGGTAAATGGTCGTGTTTGAATCAAATGTTTATTATGCTTATCCAAGTCTTGGTTGGGCTTCTCTTGTGTTTTTGGCATGATCATATTTCTTGTTTTATTTTATTTTATTTTAATTTTTTGTATTTTTACAGTAAAATTAAAAAATAAAAATGAGAAAACCCAAAACACAAATAAAGCATGAGATGGCATAAATGTAGAAAGGACTATCCCCACTCAATACAAAATACTATATCTATGTGTACTTACCCTTCTCTTCCCTCCTATCAACCACTTCTCTTATTTTCTTCTTCTCTTCTTCTCATCTTCATGCTCTCAACAACAACAACAACTCAAATATACCTTTCTCTCTTTGACCAAATCCTAAATCCAAATTCCTGTTTTCAAATCAAATCCCAATCAACCTCTCAAACCCCACAAAGGTTAATCTCTGCATAAAAATTTCATCTTTCCTTCAATTTCCCATACCCTTCTTCTCACTTTTTTCACTTCAAGATTCAGACGCGCTTTCGTTGCGTCACTCTCTCTTTTCCTCCTCGTGGGTTCATCTCTATTTGCTCAAATGGTTAACCCTACGCGGCTTCGAATTTTCCGATTGCGTTCAATGCGCGGTGTTTAGCCGGGACCCAGAAAACCTAGGTGCCTAGGGCTCTTCCAATCTTTCGTGGGTTTTGCACAAAATTCGATTTTTTTTATTCTCTGCGTAGTGGGCATGGTGGGGAACGACGACGCGGGTCACCTCTCCGCCTCCCGGAAAATGTTCTGGCGGTCGGCGTCGTGGTCATCTTCCCGGACCGCCGCCGGGAACGCTTCTTCCGGCGAGGCGGGTAAGGGTTTCGCGGATTCTGGCAGCGCAGAAGGTCCTCACAGAGAGAACCGGCGGTTCCCTCCGCCGCCACTTACGCCTCGGTCGCAGCAGAATTGTAAGGCGCGGTCTTGCTTGCCGCCGCTGCAGCCGCTGTCTATCGCTCGGCGGAGTCTTGATGAGTGGCCGAAGGCGGGCTCCGACGACATCGGCGAGTGGCCGCAGCCGCCCACCACCCCGGGAGGGAGAGGTAATGGTAGCAATGGTGAAAGGTTGAAACTTGATTTGTCTTCCATTCAGCATAGCAACCCTGATCATAGTAGGAGTAACAATGGTGGGCTCGTGAAGAGGGATAAGATTGCATTTTTTGACAAGGAGTGTTCAAAAGTTGCTGATCATGTGTACCTTGGTGGTGATGCTGTTGCTAGGGATAGGGACATTTTGAAGCATAATGGTATCACTCATGTGTTGAATTGTGTGGGGTTTGTATGTCCTGAATACTTTAAGGCTGATTTTGTGTATAGGACTTTGTGGCTGCAGGATAGTCCCTCCGAGGACATTACTAGTATCTTGTATGATGTGTTTGACTACTTTGAGGATGTTAGGGAACAAGGTGGGAGGGTGTTTGTGCACTGTTGTCAAGGGGTGTCTCGGTCTACATCTCTGGTGATTGCTTACCTTATGTGGAGGGAGGGACAAAGTTTTGATGATGCTTTTCAGTTTGTGAAGGCTGCAAGAGGGATTGCTGATCCGAATATGGGGTTCGCTTGCCAGTTGTTGCAGTGTCAGAAAAGGGTCCACGCGTTCCCTCTTAGTCCTAGCTCTTTGCTGAGGATTTACAGGATTGCTCCACACTCCCCGTATGATCCTTTACATCTTGTTCCCAAAATGTTGATGGATCCTTCGTCAGCTGCATTGGACTCCAGAGGCGCGTTTATTGTGCACATTCCTTCGGCAATATATGTTTGGATTGGTAAGAACTGTGAGGCCATCATGGAGAGGGACGCCAGAGGGGCTGTTGGCCAGATTGTTCGGTATGAGAAGGTGCAAGGGCCAATTGTGATGATTAAGGAAGGCGAGGAACCAGCTTACTTCTGGGATGCTTTTTCGAATTTTCTGCCTTTGATGGATAAATCTGGCAATAGAGTAGAAGATGGAAACTTGACTAGTAAAGTTTCTCCTGGTGAGAGGAGAGTGGAAGCATATGATGTTGATTATGAAGTTTTCAAAAAAGCAATCACAGGAGGATTTGTGCCTCCCTTTGCGTCATCGGAGAATGAACATGAAACCCATCTGCCTGCAAGAGAGAGTAGTTGGAGTGCTTTAAGGCGTAAAGTTGCCTCTGCTAATATGAAGGAGTTTGTTTCTACCCCTAGGTTATCCTTTCCCAGGGTTTATTCGGATTCCATGTTGTGTATTCATACATCAGCAAACTTGTCTCCATCCTCATCCCTTTCATCATCGTCATCGTCTATATCATCATCCTCTTCACCGTCTTATGTTTCTCCAGATTCCATTTCTTCTGATTCTAGCACTCATTCTAAGTTTTTGTCAGAAGTGTCTCCAGATTCTTCCTCTGTGGTTTTTACTCCCATTCCCGTATCTTCTTCTTGGTCTAGTTTTTCTAATTTGTCAATCTCTTCAAATTCTACTTCTAAAGCAGTTTCTAACAGTACAGATATCCTTGGTGTCAACTTATCTCATCCCTGGTCTCAGTCAGCCTCTTTACCATTGAAGAAACCATCAACTTCCCTTGCTGAACGCAGAGGTAGTCTGTCAAAATCTTTGAAGTTGCCACTGAAGAATGATAAGAAACAAGTAATGGATAAGCCACCTACCTTTCATAATAGTCAAGAATATGACATTATTGTTAATGGCAATGTTAGCTATTTGCAACAATCAGACAGTAAAGATGATTTTTGTGAGTCGAACAAGCATGCCAAGGAGGGAGTTGTGAATTCATTTCAAAAGTGTGAGCTGGCACTATGTCCAAGCATTGTTGACAGCACGCACCTCAAGGAATCATCAATTGTTCGGAACTCTGTTGAACCTTTAATAGATAGTTCCTCAGTAGAAGACGAAGTGCTTGATCAGTCTGCAGCATTGAAGGGAACCAATGAGAGTGGCTTGGCGCAGTTTAATGTCGCACAGACTTCGGTATATCACTGGCCCAGTTTAGAAAAGGTTGAGACATTTGGTACAGATCATTTGGATTCTAAAGCTGCTTTTGTCATATTCTCTCCCAGTATGCACTTAAACGCAGGGAACATGCTATATATTTGGGTAGGGAAGTCTTTCAATAATGACGCTTCACAGGTTCACTTGGATGTTGATATACAGTTTGATTGTTTAGAAGCTGTTGACTGGAATCAAATTGGTTGTGATCTCCTTGATCGGTTTAGTTTGCCGAAGAGTACAGTCATCAAGGTATGTATTCCACTGACATTTTGTTCAAATTGTGCAATGCAAACATTCTTTTATTTTGTTTTTTCTTTCTTTTGTTTCCATTCTAGACTAAAACATAGTAGCCACAGGTTGTGTTTGCTTATCTGGTCTCTTTAGTCTCATTACTATGTTTTGGTTGGAAACATTCTTAATGATATGCTGAAAACAACATGTACATCATCTATATTTTTAGCTCTTTAGCAAGAAGAATAATCAATTTGGAAGAAAGAAAATACTGTTTTAATTGCACGTATCTGGGTGGAGCAGATGGTTGGATTTTCTTCTTCCTACGGAACTCAGATAAATGGGAGTTTAAGTAAACTCCAGATCATTGAATGTGACAAGCTCAAAGTTGAATGTGCTTATTATTTACAAACCTTCCTTTTTATTGGAAAACTTACTCTTGCTAGGATCAGCAGATACAATGGTATCCTATTTCGTTTCTTGGGATAGTGATTTTCCTTGAAATCCATCTCCTCCAATTACCTGTTTCCCTTAGTGTTATATGTTTTATCCTTTAATTCCCACCCTTCTCTTGTTTGCATCAAGAGCATTTTATCCCCCAGTTTTTGCGTGAAGCATTTGACTTTGAACTTCAAACCATTACTTTTTTGTTTCCCAATGATACCAAATTTATGGTGAATAAATCACCCCAACCTTGCGTTGATAGTATTTGTTGATTTGTCATATATCTTCTATATATATATTTTTTTCACTTTTTCATGAAAGAATGAATTGAGCTTTATGCCCTATGGTGGATTGTCCCAATATTTTGCATTCTCATGATGTTGTGTTCTGTGTGAATAGATTGTTAAAGAGAATGAGGAACCTTCAGAATTCCTTGCTTTGCTCAGTTCATTGTAGCTCAAATGAGACTAGGAGAATCCTTGGTTCAAGTAGCTTCTATAACATTTTCAGCATCTGCAGCTATCTCTATGCATGGCAAATTTTCAGGCTCTAATTGATCTTCCCTGTGAAAAGAGATCCAGTGAGGTAATCCATATATATTATTTTCTGTGTTTCTTTTTCCTAATTCTGATCTTATAGTAATAATACATAATCTGTGATATAAACTGAGTTTTAGTAGATGTTACTTGCAGGAGGTTGCCCCATGCCAAGTGAATTGTAGCTCGGCTGATTGTACAGTGCTTTTTAACACCCTCAACCTAGAAATTTATGTTAAACATACTCAAATTTCTTTCATATTCTCTCTCATGTTATTTATACAAGAACAATTCCTTCTTCTCAATGCGGAAAATGTTAGGCTGTAGTTTATTTGCTTATATGTGAACAAATACGCCATTAAGAATTTCTAAATTCAAACCATAGCTGAGTGATATAGATGTTCTCAATAAAATATATTTACCAACATTCTTGTATGATTCATCACTATGCTGAAAATGTTATGATTGTCACTTTCAATGATCAAACATGTTTAACAAACTGAATTCAATGAATGTTTGTGCTATGTATGTTCTTTGAATATGAATGAAATGTGAATTCAATCACCATTTTAATTAGAAAACTATCGTATTAAAACAAAAATAATAAATGTGGAATGTAATCAACATATTTTATCATAATGTAAGCAAGTTAGCATTAAAATTTGATTTCTTTCCTAACCCACATTTTCACATAAATGTTATTAAAGAAATGTTTTCAACTTTTAAATTATATAAGTTTATGTTCGATTTTATTCCTTGCCGAAAAAAAATCTTTCTTGTTTTAAAGATCTTTGAAATTTTTACTGCTTACTTTAATTAGTTGAATGTGTAAAATAAACAAAATGTTAATTCAAATAATAAATATATTTTCAGTGAATAAAATTAATTTTTTAAGTATGTAATTTCATTAAGCAATATAATTTATTTATTTTATATAAACAGGGTAATTATATTTTATTTAAAATATTTAGAGATATAGAATTAACAAACAATTTTGCAATGAATATAACTATACAATAACGAATATAGACAATGCTCCCTGTACGTCTTCCAATGTTATTTTTTCCTGTCATTCAGATGAAAGAACCAAATTAAAAATAAAATAAAATTTAATTAAACATTTGAAAAAAACAGTTGAACAACTCAAGTAATTGTTTTTTCAAATAGACAAACACATATGAATTAATTCGATATTTATTGTACGACATTACTTTGTGACAAATATATCTTATAATCACCAATTCTTTTTACTAAATTTTATCTTTTATAAAAAAATAGACTAAATTAAACATAAATATGACATTTAATATAATTTAAATTCCTTCACAGCGTAAATATGTTATATATTACCACTAAATCGTAAACTGATATGCATTATACATTTATTAATTTTTTAAATAACTATTTAAAAGTCAAAAGATGATTCTTGGATAGTTCACAATATACAAATATTTATGCTACCAAATCATGACATTTGAATTAATGATATTTTGAAGTAAAAAAGATAGAATAAAATTTTGGTAACCGCATTATTTTTTATTTCGCAATAGTTTGTTATCTAATTATTTACGTGTTCTATTTTTAATGATATTATTAAATTAAAATATAAAATTTTCAAAGGCACCAATTAAAAAATAAATAAAATTATAGTAAAAAAAACGAAAATGCAACTTGAAACTCCCTGTAAATTTAAAAAAAGAGATAACTCATTCCAGAAATAATTATTTTTTTGAATAATTATTTTTATTAAAACATAAATAAAATGTAGCATGCAAAAAATTAAGTATCACTTATTTTATTTTCACATAAAAAACAAAATCACACAAAATAATATTTATATATTATTAAAAATTATAAGATAGAAGCGGGGGGCATTTGTGTCTTGTTTCAGCTAGATATTAGTAAAATAATAAATTTTTAATATAATTTATTTTACCAAATTTTAATTAATTTATTTTGTTTTAAAATATCAATTTTTTAATTAACTAAATAAATTATATCGTGCCAATTTATGTTTTGTTTCTCTTACCGACCCATATTGAAAACCTTATACACAAGTTATATGGGCTTCGGATATTGGGCCCATCTTGAAAACCTTATGCGCAAGTTATATGGGCTTGGAAAGGTGGTTTCTGTAAGTTTGAGTTCTATATAAACCACCCTATTCTCCCTTTAACTTCAGCTGTTCAACCCTAAACCCTAATTTTGGTTTCTGCTTCTGCAACCCTCCCATTTTCAAGGTTTCGAATCTTTTATTGAATTAAATTCAAGTGTTTATACTAAGCCTTCCCTCTTTGAATCTTTGTTCCGAATCTTGTGATTTTAGTATTTTTTTTTTTTAATTTTTATGAATGTGTTTAGGGTTTATATGTTTCAATCTGCTAATGCAATTTAGTGTAATTATGTGTGTTTGCAGGTGGTTGTGAGAATTGTTGGTGAGTGATTGATATGGCTCCTACTAAGGGTGAGTCTTGTATTGTTATTTCATTGTCCATTTCTTCAATACTGGTTTTGTGGTAATGATCTAATTAACCTATTTTTCCTTAAGCAGTGGTCAATGCTAAAAAGGCTGATCCCAAAGCTCAGGCCTTGAAGACGGCTAAGGCCGTCAAGTCTGGTGGCCAGGTGTTTAAGAAGAAAACCAAAAAGATAAGGACATCTGTTACATTTCACCGGCCAAAGACATTGAAGAAGGACAGGAACCCTAAGTATCCTCGCATTAGTGCTCCGCCCAGAAACAAGTTGGACCATTATCAGATACTTAAATTTCCTTTAACTACCGAATCTGCAATGAAGAAAATTGAGGATAACAATACGCTCGTTTTTATTGTTGATCTCCGTGCTGACAAAAAGAAGATTAAAGATGCTGTGAAGAAGATGTATGACATTCAAGCCAAGAAAGTAAACACATTAATCAGGTAATGGGAATCAAAATTGACGATGTCTTTGATCTGCTACATGCAGATTTGAGTTATTGAAAAACAACCTTATGTAGTGAAAGTGGACCAGTTGCTTAGTCTACAGTGATTGCTATTTGCTCTTGTGCTTCAAATGCATCATCATTTCTATAGCGTAGAATTTTGTATTTAGCAGTGTGGTTTCTTTTTTATTCTTTAACAAATACCCTTTTGCTTGCAGGCCAGACGGAACTAAGAAGGCCTATGTTAGGTTGACTCCAGATTATGATGCCTTGGATGTAGCCAACAAGATTGGTATAATCTAAGTTGTACTCTTGATTATAGAAAAGTCAATATGTCCCTATTTTAGGACTTTTTGTATTAACGGTTGTTCATTCAATTTTGAGTTGAGTACATTTTTATGAATTAGGGTTTATGTTGGTATAATTATTCTCTTGCCTGCTTTCTTGGTTTATCATTATTACCATTGTAATTCGTTATTATATATCTCATATGAAAGCAATTGTCCCCTTGAAATTGTATTGCTTTGTGGTCCACTTCTGGATTAATTTATTTGTTTATATGTTCTTACAGGATTTATAGTTAAATATTTGGTACTTTTGGCACAGAATTTGAATCACCACAAGGGAAACCTTTTCATGAAATTTCTTGAACTCGTCAATATATTGTTTAACAAAAATATTCTCTATATACCAAATTTTGTAATTCTGGACGGGCAAGTTCTCACATATGACTCTTCATCTTCATTATAAACTCCAACAATTCTATAAATTTTCCCATGAATCATTATTTTCATCTACCACCTCTTTCTAACAATCATTGTATGGAAGTTTAAGTTTAGCTTGAAAAGCAGAGCTTGTGTGGATTTCTGATGCCAATGTTTCCAAAGTCTGATCACTCTCCTTTTCTTTATTCCATACCACAGATATTAATTTCTAACCGGATAGTAGCATGTTGATTATTACCTGTTATCTATTGTTATGTAGGTTGGTGGTGGGTAATTGTAAAATTTGTTGACGGATTTTATCATAGTTTTACTCATGTAGTTGAATATAGAAATATAGTCGAATCTAATGGTTAGGCACTGTGGACCTGTTGCTCCTGGATTTTAATTTGGAAGCAGCCCTTGGGCATATTCTAGCTCGGGCTCTTATATTTGGGACCCTTCTTTTATTTTGAATGCAGACATAGTCAGGTGTCTGCCATTATTTGGTAGAGATTGTTACATGTCTGGGACATAATGTACCGAGGGTGTGTTCAACAAATATGGGTTTTCTATGTTGTTGGGTAACACCTCTTTGGAAGGTATCCATCGTTGCCCAGTAATACACCTTGTTATTATTTGAGCTACATCTGGATTCTACATCTCATTTTCTGCCTCACCTTTGTTCCTTTTACACAATCATTTCATACATAAAATTTGTTGGATTCACCGTTATTTTTTTGTATTCAAGCAAATTTAATTATTGAAGTTCCACTAATGGTGCCTGAATACCCTTGTTAGTTTTTTTTTTTCCTTTGTCAATTAACAGAGCAATATAGTTTGTGACATCTTTAACCTTGAATACCAGACATAGTCAGGTGTCTGCCGTTTTTTGGAATTTGGTAGAGACTGTTACATGTCTGGCACATAATATAATGAGAGTGAGTCCAACAAATATGGGTTTTCTATGTTGTTAGATAACATCTCTTTGTAAGGTGTCCATCGTTGCCCAGTAATATACTTTATTATTATTTGAGCAACATCTGGATTCCACATCACTATTTCTGCCTCTCACTCTCTGTGTTATCTTCAACAAAATTGTTCTTATATTATTTGCGTTGTTAAATTTCATTGTTGTATGCATATTCACAGACAAGTTTACTTATTTGAAGTTCCACTAATGGTGCCTGAATACCCGTGTTAGTTTTTTTTTTTTACTTTGTTGCTAAACAATTAACAGAGGAATATAGTTTGTGACATCTTTAACTTTGAATACCAGACATAGTCAGGTGTCTGCCGTTTTTTGGAATTTGGTAGAGACTGTTACATGTCTGGCACAAAATATAATGAGAGTGAGTCCAACAAATATGAGTTTTCTATTTTGTTGGATAACATCTCTTTGTAAGGTGTTCATCGTTGCCCAGTAATATACTTTATTATTATTTGAGCTACATCTGGATTCCACATCACAATTTCTGCCTCTCACTCTGTTATCTTCAACAAAATCGTTCTTATATTATTTGCGTTGTTAAGTTTCATTGTTGTATGCATATTCACAGTCAAGCTTAGTTTTTTGAAGTTCCGCTATTGGTTCCTGAATACCTGTGTTAGTTTTTTTTTTTCCTTTTTTGCTAAACAATTATCAGATGAATATAGTTTGTGACATCTTTAACTTTGAATACCAGACATAGTCAGGTGTCTTCCGTTTTTTGGAATTTGGTAGAGACTGTTACATGTCTGGCACATAATATACAGAGGGTGAATCCAACAAATATGAGTTTTATATTTTGTTGGATAACATCTCTTTGGAAGGTATCCATCGTTGCCCAGTAATATACTATGTTATTATTTGAGCTACATCTGGATTCTACATCACAATTTCTGCCCCTCACCAATCTTTGTTTCTTTCAACAAAAAAACATTATTCCTGCTGTTAGAATCTATATCTGTCTTCATATTCAAACAAGTTTAATTATTAAAAGCTTCTGTTATGGCTTTTGAATACCATTTTTAGTTTTTTTTATTGCTAAACAATTATTAGATGAAAACAATTTATTCCATTTTTGTACTTAGAATACCAGACATAGTCAGGTGTCTGCCTTTTTTGGATATTTGGTAGAGACTGTTACATGTCTGGCACATAATATACTGAGGGTGAATCCAACAAATATGGGTTTTCTATCTTGTTGGATAACATCTCTTTCGAAGGTGTCCATCGTTGCCCATTAATATACTTTGTTATTATTATTTGAGCTACATCTGGATTCCACATCACAATTTCGGAGCCTCACTGACCTTTGTTCGCTTAAACTAAATCATATTTACAATATTCCTGCTGTTTATGTATTCATATTCAAACAAGTTTAATTATTGCAAGTTCCTATTATTGTGCTTGAATAAACTTGTTTGTATGCTTTTCTTTTTGGCTAAACAAATATTAGAGGAAAACAATGAGATTTTTTTACCTAGTAAGGTTACGTGTTTGCTTTCTTTGGAAATTCGGTACCGAATGTTACTTGTCTGACATAATATTTACCTATAGTGAGTGAGTCTGATAAATTTGAGTGTCAATGTTGTATTCTAACTTCTCTTAGCAAGGTGTCCGTCCATCTTTGCCCTATTGCTTGTTTTGTTAATTATTTGAGCTACATTTGGATTTCAACATGGCAAAAGCTGAGCCTCGCTTTCCCTTCCCTTTAACCTTGGAAGTAACGAAAGGAAAGCCATCTGTAGCCAAATCATCCGTCGGTAGAAACAGGCTTTCATTCAGTCCTTCAAGTATTTAGTGATTGTAATAAAACTGTCCTTTTTCTTTTATCCATTTATGATTATGTATACAAGGGTGTGTGGATTATGTGTACACAGGTTGGATAGTAGAGCTGAACAAGAAGCTTGAATAATGTGAGGCTAAGATCGACTGTTTGTGGTCATACCCTGTTTGACATTTATTTTGCATGATGGTTTGATGCAGCCAGCTATAGAGTATATAATAGGATACAGGTTCTAATTGTCTTTTTAAGTAGTCATTTATAGGAACCTTGTATTGATCTTTTTATATATTGAACAATGTAGTAATGCACGAATGGATATATAGAAATACAAATTTGATGCTCATGTTATGATCTTCTACATCTATATAGGAATACAAACTGGTCTCGGTATTGAATTTTTATAGAAAACGTTAAACTTCAAAATATATCAACTTATTTAAGATGGATTGGTTTTGCAACCAAACTTTTACAGTACCATTTTGTGTACATTTGAAGTGTTTTTCAATTCATAAATTTAAAAAACCTTGACTTTCAAAATTTTACAAATTTTGGTATCAAGTACCAATGTAGTTAAATTTTATCATCAATCTTAGCTAGTTTAAAAATTAATTAACAAGACAAATCTTTTATCATCAAACTAGTTTGAAAACCAATTAACATGATTAATTTCTTATCATCAAACTTAACTAGTTTGCTAAGATTCTGTACTACGGTTTTTACGTTAAAAATAATTAATCCACTGTACAAATATATTAATTTACCTTAAAAATAATTAACCCATTATACAGACATTAATTCTTGGATTTGTTCGTTGTGATTATATGTCATAAAGAATTTAAAATATGGAAAACAAAAAACTTGTATTTTTATCAACAAAATAGAAATACGAAAAATAAAAAAAAAAATGTTACACTGATAATATCAGGTCCTTTTTACATATGGGTTTAATAATTAATAAGTCTAGATGAAAACATAAACAAGGTATTAAAAGGTAAGGCTTTGGGAGTCAATTTGTCAAAGCAAATTTATAGCCTCCCAAAAGTATTCAAATTTATAGTCAAAACTCACATCAATAAAAGAAATAAACAAAAACAGTGTTTGTCATTTTTGTGACTTGGCATGAGAACGGTGTTACGAAAGGTTTGGTTCTATATACATTAACGTGTTCCTTTGTGAACCAAACTTTCTGGTCCCATCAAATGTATGTTTGATCGTCAATGGTTTAGGATGAGATGGTTCCATCCAACACTTAAAACACATGGTCCCATCTTTCACACTAACTACTACACACAAACACTTTTTCCCTTTGAGAAGAAAAATTACCTACAGCCTTCAGAGCAAACAGAGAAAAAGATGGCTCTTCCAAGACCAAGTACTGAAGAGAAAGCCCTTTCTCAGATCAAAGAAGGAACATCATCATCATCAGCACCACCACCTTCATCATCTTCTTCATGGAATAATAGGCTTCACACTTTCTCTCCTTTCAATCTGCACCACAAGACTAGCAAAATTGGTAGGTTTAACATTCTTCTTTCTTTCTCATTTACACATCTTTCTCCAAAACTACTTTTAGAGAGAGAAAAAAAAGGTTATTTATAAATTAAACTTTGTTGTTTTATAAACTAATGTTTGATTACCAGAAAAAGTTATTGGTATCCTTATTGGAAAGCAAATAATTAAATTTTCTGTTTTTTGTATGGTATTTTTTTGTAGGTATTATTACTTTGTGTGAGATGAATCTCAAGTTATACACAATGAAAATTAAAATTCTTCAAGGAATGTATATAAATTTTAAGGTTAAATATTTTTTTCTTCTAAATCATTTCAAAATATTATATTTTTGGTCTTCAATAAATTATTTTTTTATACTTTATGAAAGATATATAAAAACATTATTTTTAACAGATAATATGTAAAGTGTTTTTTATATGACAAAGGAAATTGATATAAAGAAAGAATGTTTGAATGATTAGAATTTTGCGTGATAAAGGAAATTTTTTTTGAAATTTTGATGTACATAAATAGAACATGGTGACCTAATTTGTGGAGTATTGACTGATTCAGAAGACAGTGATGAAGATATGTTCACAGTTCCAGATGTGGAGACCACGCCCATTAATGTTCATTCTCAACCAAACAGTAACCTTAAAAAATCTAACGTGACAGAACCTCAGTTTCAAACTGGTTTCTCTGGAAAGCGTCGCAGGGGAAGAAACCCTGCTGATAAGGAACATAGACGTCTCAAGAGGTATACATACACGTTACATATTAGAATAAAGAAAAAAATATAATATGTAACACACATAATTTTTTTTATTTTTTTATTTTTTCTAAAAAAAATATAAATTTATTTCTATCCAACATTTCAACTATAATACTCATATAACCAAAATTATGATATATAAATAATATAAATAAATTAAAAATCTTATTTTACATATTTGTAAGACTTAATCATATATAAATTTACTTACTATCATGATATTTTGACGTCCATTGTTATATCTTTATTGTTAGACTATTTACAATATCTAAAGTCACTCTCACAAATTTTACTTTATACTCATATTGGTTATATATAACTCAACTTAGAAACACTTTTAATTTGAAAAATAATAATTTTCTATAATATTATATATGATTAAAAATAAAATTTTAAGTATTTAATTGCAAGTGTCTTATGCATAATTTTTTTTTCCTTATATAGAAGTTGATTTTCTTTTTCTAAAGGGTGTTTAGGAATGCCCTTATTCAAATGTATAAGAGAAAGAAGTAATAAAATGTGTTCTAATGACTTTAAAAAGTTTAATCTTTTTCTGCTAATTAGTATTGAAATTGTGGGAATCAATTATGATGGGTTTTCTTCTAATTGGTGATAAATGCAAGAAACTATTTTTATTATAATTGAAGAATAAGCCATTCAAAAGATTGTATGTTACCTATAGAAAAAAGATAATAGGAGGAACACAAATTTTTGTATAAATATAAGAAGATAGTAGTCGTTTAATGCTATTAATTAACACCTTTCTTAAAAAATCAAAGTAAATAAAAAATATTAAAACAAAACCTTTTAGATTTTCGTATGGTTTAGAATTTGTTTGGGTACAAATTAGTAGAGTTTTTGAATGTTTTTCTATTAAAATATTAACTTTTTAATGATTTTTATTCCTAACAGAAATTATGTATTTGGTATATGATGCTTTAATGATTTTTTTTTGGTGATTAATAAATTTTTTATTTTTATTTTAACTTTTACAAACATTAGTTATGTGACAACTTGTTCATTAAGTAATATAATAATTACTTAGTATGATTACATTTTGTGTGTGTGTGTTTGGTACACAACAAATTTATATATTTTTGTGTTCAATTTTCAATACTTTTTGTTTTATTTTGATATTAAAAAGCTATACTTGTGCTATGGTCTTTCTTATATGTTAAGTGATGATTAGTGTATTAAGTAATTGTGACTGAGAAAAATTAATTCATGTATTTTCTTAATTATTTTTTAAAAGAAAAAAAATTATTCAATTTGAACGAAACTTTGTTTTTTTTCATAATATTAAATATTTATAATTTTTTATTTTTTATTTTTTAAATTTTACTTAATAACTAAACATATTTATAGAAAGGATAATGATACTTTGACAATATTTTTTACAACATTTTAACATTATCTACATGTCATTCTGTGATTGGTACATGTTAGTGTTTATGATTATTATTATTAATTGTTGAGTAATTTTGAAACAATCGATGATGTTAAAATATTCTCAAAATATCATTATCCTTATAGAAAAGACATTTCTAAAACTAATTTTTTTGTAAAAAAGATAATTTAAATAAAAAAATGCAGAATTTTTTTCTAAAATCTAATTTAGATAAAAAAAAATATAAAGTATAAATTCATCACAACGTATACATTATCTTTGATATTATATGTTTTCAAATAGGTTATTGCGAAATAGGGTTTCTGCTCAACAAGCCCGAGAAAGAAAGAAGGTTTATGTGAATGATTTGGAAGCAAGAGCCAAAGAGTTGCAAGATAAAAATGCTATCTTAGAAGAACGTATCTCTACTTTGATCAATGAGAACACCATGCTTAGGAAGGTAACATATTTTTTGAAGTATTAGTTTTATTCTTTTTCATTTGTTTATGTTGAAAGTCCCACGTCGACTAGAAATAAAGTCAATTTATAATATATAAGTGGGTGTAAATCTTACCTTACAAGCTGATTTTTAAGCTTAAATTCCACTTTTTAATATTATATTAGAGTCTATCCTGACGATATTTGTTGTCTAGGAAACATATTATTTCACAGATTGAATTATGCTTAAAGCTCACTTTTAAACAGTTTCTAGATATAAAACATTCCACTACAAATTCTTTTATAAGTTTTATGCGAATTCTAAGTATTGCATTTTAATTTTCATGTATTAGTGTTTGTCAATTAATGATACAGATTGAAGTGTTGTATTAATCATGATTCACAGGTTCTTATGAATGCCAGGCCAAAAGTTGATGATAGCAATGAACAAAAGCAAGAACAGTTAAGTAAGAGCTAACAAGGTTAAACCTTCAAAAAAATTATTTATAATTTATTCTATAATGTAAATTTACAAATCTATGACTACTTTCTTTCTTTTATACTTTTCTCTAAGACCTTCTCCATCTCCACATCAAGGTTTTTTGTTCGGCATTCTTTGATGTAGTGAAGTTGGAAAAAATTGAGAATTAATGCTTATTGTATAGTAGTTTCAATGTGTCTTCAGAAAATATGTAGTTACTGTAGATTGAATTTAAAATTTATTAGATTTTATGATACTCTAGTGGAATATATTGCAATATTTTAGAGTTATGATGACGATTCTTTCATCAATATGTTATTTATAAAGATATCACTAATCATTTTTAATGTGAGGTTTTTATTTATTTGATGTGTAATGGGTGATTTGAATATATTTTTTGTTTTAGTAATTACATGTAAGTTATTCACCTCATCATCTTTGTTCTTCTTTATTTATCATATTACACTAACATTCCTAACTAATTCACAGCAAAATCTTAAATAGTAAATAAATGTTAAAATCTTAAATAAATCTTAAATAGTAATTAATTTGTACTTCCTTGAAATTAGCTATGGTTTTTACATCATTAATCCCTTTATTAAGAGGTATGTTCCTTTTGATATAGGTTAAGAACACATATACAATTCCATGTATGTTTATTACAATTTTCCTATTTTTTTCTCTATGTGTACTGATACAAATTCACTCATGGTTATCTGATTATGCTTGTTAAAATTAAAATATATACGTAATCAAAGTTGCAGAAAAGGAGTTTCAATTGAAAAACAAATCACTTTATGATTTTCTTTCATTTCTTCTTGAACACGTATACTCCTAAATCAAGAACTAATTAAAGGAAGTATAATAATCAGGACTACGGATTTCGTTCTAATTATATAATATTTTATACAAAATTATAATTTTATACTTGAAATTAATGACAACCTTTGCAAACGTAGATGATTTTGATGAAATTTCTTAATCTTTTTTTCTTTAAATGGATTTTCTTCTACTTTTTCTTTTGTGTTTGTTTTTCATGGATGAATAGTGATGTGTTTGCAAAAGACACTCTAGCACCTAAGTTAATAGAGTGCGTCAGGTAGTAATTAATGTTGTAAATATGAACGAGAATAATTTACCTTGATAGATGTACATTTATATGATATTTATAGGTTTCTGGGTTCTCACCTATATATAGGCTTGAGTGGGTCATTATCCATTTATCTCATGAGTTAATTGTCTGATTTAAAATGTACTAAGATAAATAATAATACGCCTTTAGAGTATGTGAGGTCAGGTTAGGACCAAGTAGAAACAAGTCGGTTTGTGGTTGGGTAGCATTAGGCAATGTAAAGGACATAAGCCTCCCAGTTTTCTCATGACTTGAAGGTACGTGAAAAACTTTAGTAAAACAGTTGTAGTTGATCGTTAGTTGACTTATGAAACATGATATTGACAGTTTCCAAAGAACATGGCTTTTTTTGAATAAGTCAATTCATTTGGGACCCTCTAGATCCAATCTTTTTCCTATTCAAAGATCAACCTTTTGTCTCTATGTTTTCACATCGACAATTCTTTACCGATAAAAAGATGTCAAAAGAACTTCTTACTTTCCAAACAAATTTTCTTACATTTATATATAATCACTGACTTATCAAGAATATGTAAGAAAAACATTTTGAATTATTTAAATTTATATAATTATTCATAATAAAAAAATATTTTTCAATTTTATCATTTTAATAACTATTTATTATAAAATAATTATTTATTTTATTATTATTTTATTAACTACTTTTTAAAAATATTATTTATAATATTTTTTATTTTAATAGCTAAAATTTATTTTTACTGTAATTATATATATTTTTTACTTTTTCAATTTTACTCTTTTAATTATTATTCTGTAAAATTTAAACAACTTATAACTTATGTGCGTTTATGTTAGTTAATAGAAACGGGTTTAATACAAGTAAAAGGTAGAAACTTATAAAAGATAACGGTAATGAAAAATTAAAGTTTATTTTTCAAATAATTTTTCATAAACCTTAATTATTCTACATTGAGTAATTTGTTTTTATTCTAAGCTTTTTATTAAACATGAAAAAGTTAAAGTATCATCAAAGAGTTAAAAACAATAATCTATTAAGCGACATATTTTTGGAATAATAACTTTTAAATATTATGAAAACGTTCATTCATATATTAGTATGTATGAGATCCTTTCCTTCATAGTTAATTGAAGGGTAAACATCTCAAAAAAAAAAAATTATTTTAGATTTTCCCAAACTCAAAGAATTGATGTGGTAATTAACCGATGGACTAACATGTTCATTGTTGGCCGACCGGTAATTACATTGTTAAAAATCATTATCACAAATCCAACATATTTAACAAATAAAAACAGATGAAACATTTTTATAGATTTTTGAACCGTAATTGGGTCAATCTTAATTGAAATTTATAAATATAGAGATAAGATAAATAAGAAAATAATTGTAATTATTGTACATTTAAGACTTTACTGTGAATATAATTAAATGACTTGAGTTTCAGAGTGTCTTTGACATATATCCACTTACTCGACTTAAACACTGAAGATGAAAAACTAAGAAATATCACGACAAAGACTCAGGACAATGTGAAAGAGACTAACAGAAAGTGTGAAAAGGTAATCCCCAAACTCACATCCGAAACATTTCGTATCATTTGATAATTTCGTTTTGTAAATTTGTGAAGAGTTCCTAGCTTTATAAATTTATCGTTGGCAGAAAATGAGTACTTGAATGTATCGTTGCTAGAAATTTCGCTGTATCCATTAGAATTACTCGTTTATTGTACATGTATTTGGAGAAAGTTATGATAAGCAAACATTGATTAAACTTGGGACTATAAAGCTCAAATAAACATTCTCGCTCAAGAGTTTAATATCTCTAAAATGGTGGTAACAATAATGATCATTTTTCAAACATCGAAAATTTTGAATGACTCTATGACAGTCTGCAGCCTCTCTTTCATCTTTTCCCATCTTCTCTCGTTTGCTCCCGTTGTCAAGGTGTAAAACTTACCTATAATTCATAATTAAAACATAAGTAAAAACATGGATGATGTTCTTAAATTCGAAACTAAGTTTTGTGGTATTTTACTAATTTAAAACTCAAATGTTTTGTTTTTTAACACTGAAAAAATGTCGTCTAGATACAAAATTGCATACATTTTCTAATTTTGAAGATTTAAGGGACACGGCAATTTTTACCCAAGATTTAGTTCGGTTTCTAAGTTCAAAACGAAAAAAAAAGGCCAATTTACAAGCTTGTTAAAATGAGTTAAATATGGTTTTGGTTTCTTTAACTTTTAATGAAAAATAGAAGTAGTTCATTTTCAAAACTTTAGTCTGATTTAGTCCCCAAATTTTAAAAATGTATAGATTTAGTCTTTTTAACTAAATTTTGCTAGATTTATTTGACATTTCAAAATACGTTTCATGATAGTATTTAAATTGTTTACACCGTTGGACACATTTCCACTTCAATATTAACTGAAACGAGTTTGAAACATCAAATAAACTTAACAAAATTTGGTTAAAAAAACTAAATCTACGCAGTTCTAAAGATAATGAACTAAATTGATTCAAAATTTCGAAGAGGGACTAATTCTAACTTTTACTTAAAGTTAAGAGATCAAATACATATTTAACCTAGTTAAAATTTTCAAAAGGGTATTCAAAAGGGTCAAACCATACCATTGCCAATGGAGACTGTGCTGAGAGCATGACGAGTATAGTTTGGAGCCTTAGCGATGAACTCAAACTGATAGTACTTTTTTCCTTCAACATCTTGCTGAAGCATTAGACATATGAATAAAAGAACAAAATCAACAGATTAAATGCACAGATTCTAATTAAACATAAAAAGATAATGATTTCAAACAAGGAAAAGAGATTAAGACATCAAACCTCTTTTGCTTCTATTATCTTGGTTTTCTGGTTTGAAGGGGCCAAAACCTTTTTTATCAGAGTTTCAGCAACCTCTTGAGGAGACCCAAATTCTGTAATATCCTGTTTGCCAGTTGGTATCAGATTTACACTGACATTCTCCAGTGGTTCAATGACATCTTTGAACACCTTATCTTGACCTTCAATTACTACTTCCTGCTCACTCCCCATGGTAAAAAAGAGATGAAGTAGCTAACCTTAGCTTCCTTTTTATATCAATAAATAAACTTGATATAGATGTAAAGTCACACTGATGCAGAGTGCAGACAGTATTACAACAATGCTCACCTGCCACCCAAAAGGGTAGAGAAATGAATATCCATCTTTCTTGTCCAAAACAGACAAAAATCCTTTCTTGTTTTCTGCAGCAACTGAGCCATATCAAGAGCATATCCTCAGGGTGTCAGGCCTCAATATTTAGGAAAGTCACAAGTGTCATAAACAGCATTTGTACCTTCCTGATCAGGCACAATTCAGTAACATGGAAAACTTAACTGCTTAAAATGCAATCTTACAAGCGTTTGAGTGTTGGTTGATCAGAAAAAGTAATGGGGCAGTAGTTCCAATGGCAATCACTTGGCGCCTTCCTTGTCTATCTGCCAAGGTAAGGCAATGGATTAAAAAAAAAACAAAAAATTGATACAGTCCCAGTTAATGATAGCAGTTCAGTGTCAGATAAGAGTGTTGTTATATCCTCCTTCAAATCTTCACAATACCTTATAAATAATCTATTAAATGGAAAAAACAAAACAAATGCATTTATTGTCTTGTAAACATGAAAATAAACATGGAAAATCCAATATGTACTACCATATAAAGTAACAGGATGTTGTAGAAGGATCTATAATTGGTTGTCATATAATCCTCTAAGTTGTTTACAACAGGTGTAGTGATTGCAAATCAAAAACTGTCAGTTTTCACTGCAAAAAACAAGTAATTCATATTAGGACATTTTGTGCCCCACATGAAAGCCCAACTACATAACTGCTTACTATTTTCACTCTTCATTCTCAATCATGTTTTGCTATAGTTAATAGCCTAAACAAGTTTTCAAGGAAAGAGAACCATGTGCTTAAAATCTTTCTCCTCAGTCAGGACCTTTCATAGGTAGTTCTTTCTAGTTAATGTCTGATTTAGATAACAAGATTTACATTGCACTGTGCATCTCCATGAGAAGAAAATTACCTACACTGATATACAGAAGCACGTTCAATGAGCAATTGGAAAATATCTATTCTTCCTTAAGATTTTGAAGCATCAAAGACAAGCAAGAAATCCTAAAATGCCAAACAAGCATACATACATACATACAGCGCCCAAGTTCTTCTAAGAAGGCTCAATGAGACACACTACCAACAATGAGAGCTGTGAATTCAACTTGAGCAGACCCAAAAGAAAAAAGAACGAACCTTGCGAAGTTAAAGAAGCAGAGGGCTCATGGGCAGCTTTGACAGTGAAGGAAACGGCATCTCTTCGAGGAGAACGAGAAGTGGGAAGCTTCTGTAACAGACCCACATTTGGGAAGATTGAAAGGAATTAAATTTAGCAAGTGAAAGCATGAGAGCGTGCGTGTGATTTTGTATTACCTGCGGAAAAGTGTTGTGAAGAAGGGTTCGATGAATTGTTGGGGAATTCTGCAGGGACGTCATTGTTGTTGTGTGAGAAACTGCAGAGAAAATGAAACAAGAACAAATGACTTGTGTTTGTTGTTGTGTTCTATGTGGTGGAAAACTCCCTTTTTCGGACTTTCACTTATCCATAAAATCTTCTCCCTCCTTACTATTTGCCCACACTTACATCTTCCATTTATATATATATATATATATATATATATATATATATATATATATATATATACACACACTAAAAAAAACATCAATAATTTAGTCGTCAATCTTCTAATTTGGACAATTAATCTAAAGTTATTGATTTTTTAAAAATTGACACACTGAATATTTACTTTAAAACAAGAAAATTAAGATTATAAAGTAAAAAAATAAAGACAAAAAAATGATTGTCTAAGGTGTATTTAGTGAGTGGTTTACCTTCTTCTATGGAATTTGGAAGCTTCTTTTTTCAATTTTTTTTTATTTAGGAATTTATGATTCCAATCTATGCATAGTCAAATTGTTGTATCTAACTTTTAATTTAAAATGTAACAATTGACCAATAATGGTATGCATGGTCAAATTATGTACACTTTTTCTTTTGAATTATCTTTGAGCATCACCATAAGACACATTCCATTATAATATTCTCATAACACATCAATTTTGAATCTTAAATAAACCTTACAATATATAAGAACAAAATAAAAATACTTTTCTACTTAGAAACATCAACAATCTAATAAATAACTAATTAAAATGAGTTTATTGATATAACCCTGTATTTTTACATGGTTTATGAATTTATATGGACCTATATTTCCATAGTGGCTTGCTTTTGTTGTATGGAATGATGAATGTGACATGAATGCACTAATTATAAGTTTAAAATAAATAAATTAGTGGAAGTGTGAAATGTAAAACTAATTATTTATGAGTGGCTCATCCATGAATTGCCCTAATAATTAGTAAGAAAAAGTGAAGGGGGCCCTTCGACCCTATTCACCACTCTTCCAATCTTAACTTTTCCATAAAACTCATTTTCAAATTAAAAATAAAAAATTGCATAATATCTTCTAAAAACATTTATGTAAATATGTCATAAATATATATTTTTGTTGTTTATATAAGAATGTAGAAGTTTCTTTAATCAATATAATAGCAATACTATTTATTTCAAGGTTGTAAGTTATATCAATATGGTTAATTACTCATTTACAACTATTACATTTATAAAATGAACCATAAATCTAATAACTATATAATATTAAAAACAAGTATCTCTCTAAATCTCACATTAGTTTATTATTTAATAGAAAAAATAAATTTATAAATATATTATTTTAATATTTTAAATCATCTCTTAATCTATGATTATCTTTTTTAAATAAATCTATCTCACAATATATTATTTACAATAAAAAAGATTCACTATTTTTTCTTCTTTCTTTCCATTTTTTTATTTTTCACGAATTTAAATTTTTTGTTGAGTGTTTATATGTACCTTTAAAATACATTGTTAAATACTGATATTTTAAAATGAATTAAAAAGCATTTAATACACCAAGATTTTAAAACCTGGGTAATTAATAATAAACTGTCAACTTAACAGTTTAAAATCACTTAAAAAAGACGTTAATCATGAATTTAAAGTTAAAACATATAAATTAAATATGTCCGCGCTCCTCCATCTGGCACTGACACGTGTCAATTTTAACGACTCTCACTAGAGGATGGTAACGTAATTTCACGAAAACAAAAACATGATGCATCATAATTGAGTGTGAGTTTACGAAAACACCCTTCACCGTTGTTCCAGGTTTGCATGCATGCCTTTGTCGTCACAGCGCACACTCACTGTATTTCTGTCCCTAAAAAGCATAAACCCATAAACAAATAAATAAATAATTAAGCATATGTTAATAAATCGTCATAAAATAGGAAAATACGGTAAGGCACATCGACGCCGGCGTTTGACCGTTAAACCTATCCAAACTGAAATAACTCTCTCAAACTCGAAGAAGAAGAAGAAGAAAACGGGAGAGGGGTCACGAATTTCGCGTGCTGCTTCGGCTGACGTTTGTTTCTCCTCTTAGAACAGCGTTTCCGACCTGAGGGGCCGTAAAAAGAGACGGCGACGGCGGTGCCGGCGAAGGCCAGGACGACGTCGTTCGCCGGAAGAGGAAAATAACGGAACGCGGATATAACCCAGGGCTTTTAAGTTTGAGTGGATCTGCTGAATTCAGAGTTTTCGTTTCGGAGAGAGCGTGCGAAAAGAGATGATGATATCAAGAGGATTGTTCGGATGGTCCCCGCCGCACGTGCAACCGCTCACGCCGGTTTCGGAGGTCTCGGAGCCGCCGGAGTCTCCGTCGCCGTACCTGGACCCCGGCGCTGAGACCTCTGCCTCACAGCAGGTGGAGTTGGAGGAGGAAATGGAGGAGCCGGAGGAGATCGAACCGCCGCCGGGGGCGGTTCCGTTTTCGCAGCTCTTCGCATGCGCCGACCGCTTCGATTGGTTCCTCATGACCGTCGGCTCCCTAGCCGCCGCGGCTCATGGCACCGCGCTCGTCGTTTACTTGCACTATTTCGCGAAGATCATCCACGTGCTGCGGATGGATCCTGAGCTCGGCACGTCACACGAGCAGTTTAACAGGTTCACCGAGGTTAGATTCTGATTTTTGTGCGCAAACCCTACCTTTCTCCTTTAATGGTTTTGGCCCCTTTGTTTAACGCTCAGGCAATGTTTTGCTGTTGAGATGTAGTTGAAACCTTTATTTATTGAATTTACTGACTAGCTTTGTTACAATTAGACTTGGATGGGTTGGTGATGATCGGGTATGTAAGCCTTAGTTTTCTTTTCTGATAGTTTGATTTGGTTCACTTGGCTAGCTGGTGACTGGCGAAGTTATTGTTAGGGTTTAAGCTATATCAAAATGTGTCTTTTATTTGGTTGTTCGTGTAATCTTGTTATCTTCGGTTTGATGTCTAGAACTAAATTGGTCAATAGGTGGTAACTTCCGCGGGTAGAAAATTGGAAAGTTTCTCTAATCACAATCACGTTCTCTAAATCAATTGGCCCCTGCTGCTAATTGATTGGACTATGAAGAGTTCAAGAAAAATGTTTAGTTGTGATGATTTTGCATGTGACCTTGTCTGGTTTTGAAAACTGATTGCTGTCGTGGGCTGACCATTGCGCTTTTGGTTTCATAATTGCTTCTCTTGCATTGGTGCAATGTTGTGTAGACCTTTTCTTGTCCAATGAAATGATAAAGGTAGAATGTAGAGTACGCTAGTTATTTTGTTGTATCAGTTTGTAGTATCAAATGAAATCAACTTCAGCCCTGTACATAACAGTTTGTCATAAATAATTTCATTACTTTAGCAACTTGTAGTTGGTTCAACTCAATGGTGATACAAGAATGAGTCTCTCACGGTTACTTGAGTCATGGAGCTAGTATTTAAATCATGTATCAGACTGAGCTTTTGGAAGTGGCTCTTCTCTGTCCCGCGCTAAAACTAATTGCTTGGAGTGCATTGCAAGCTTAAAACATATCTACAAGCGTGAAATTGGGTTAGGATTTAACTAGTTAGCTTCTTCTATGGTGTATTGAAGTTTCGGAAAACTTTGAAGTTTCATAGAGGATATGTTGAAAGACTCACAATTCTCAGAAAATAGGAAGACATATTAACTTAAGTTAATTTTCTGTCTGATTACTGTGGAAAGTACCTATGGTAAGAGGGCTTTGTATTTGATATCTTTTGGGGAAAATTCAGGCAGTCAATAATTTAGGATCTTCATGGGAAAGCATAAATGTTATAACTTTTTATATAGGCCCCTTGTACTATAACTCATCCTCCATAGGTAAAGGAATAAAGTCCTTCAAGGCCCCTTGTACATGTCAAAAAAAATATCATAACAATACCATATTTCAGCTAAATGGCACAAGTCAATTCAACCCAAAATCATGAAATGAAAATTACAGCATCCCATTGGGCTGAAAATGCTTGAAGTTTCATTCCCAGATAGGGTGGTTATAATCTTCTGCACTTTACATGTAATTTGTCCTTTGCCCGATTCTTTTTTTTTTTTTTTTTTCTTTTTGCAATGTACCGTTGTAATTTTGTTTCTCCTAGTCAAGAATATAAAGGGAAAATAGGTAGGAAACATTAGGAAGAGGCTAATATACTGAACAAAAGTCGTTGTAGTTACCTTTTTTATCATCTGATTAGATACATTATATTTTAGCACCTTATACATTCCTTGTAAAAGCCCATATTCCTTCTGCCCTGTTGGTCTTCAGACAACAATAGTTTTGGTGGTGCTATTAGGTGCTTCATGCACTAGCAACATTTACCAGGTTCTTATGGACAAGTAGCCTTAAAAGCTAGATATATATGCCTCCTCGTAATCTGGTATTCTTATGTTGTAAGTAAAGCTTCAAAATATATTCTATTTGTCTTTGGGCTTTTAAGCTCTTGGAGGATAGAGTGTAAGGCTTTTTCCATGCAATTGATTTGGTTTTTCAACTATTTGGTGGACCTTTAAGATAGAAGAGATGGGAGAAAGTCAGGGGAGCATACTTTTCCTCTTCATAATGTGCATGCTAAAGTTCTACATCATGTTCTACTGCTAGCGTTGTTTATCTCAACCTTTTAATAATTTTGTTATTTGAAATTTTGAAAAGAGGAAACTTTTAGGGTAGCAATTATCTTCGGTTTTCCACAAGGCATTCAGTTTGTGAGTCAGTGGACTTCTGCTAACTTAGCTTTTTTTTCTTCGCAGCTTGCTTTAACCATTGTTTATATTGCTGTCGGAGTTTTTGTTGCTGGTTGGATTGGTAAAGTTAAATGTTTAATGAATTTCATCATGAGAAATGTGTTTTATGAGATGCTGCATTTTAAGTCCTGTGCTATTCTAATGCTCTCCCCCTCCTGTTAAATAGAGGTTTCGTGTTGGATCTTGACGGGAGAACGACAGACTGCTGTCATCAGGTCAAATTATGTTCAAGTACTGCTTAATCAAGATATGAGTTTTTTTGATACTTATGGGAACAATGGAGACATTGTGAGTCAAGTATTGAGTGATGTGTTGCTTATCCAGTCTGCGCTTAGTGAAAAAGTATGTCTTGTTCTAATCGTGTGTATAAATTACTTCCTTTGTAAAAAATTAACTTCTCTGCAATTAATATCTCTGGACATATGTCTTGTGTAATATATTTACATGCTTTTGATGACACAGGTTGGAAATTATATTCATAATATGGCCACATTCTTCAGTGGTCTTGTCATTGCCCTTATCAATTGTTGGCAGATTGCTTTGTTAACGTTAGGAACGGGTCCATTTATTGTTGCTGCTGGAGGAATATCAAACATATTCCTCCATAGGCTAGCAGAGAACATCCAAGATGCATATGCTGAAGCAGCTGGCATTGCTGAACAGGTTGTTTATTGTTGGAATTTTAATTTTATTACATTGACCTAAGTACTTTCATCTTTTCTTTTCCCACGTGTATGCATGAGATAGGCATATAGATGGTTTTAAGATTCGTATAGTATTCTTTGTCAAATTTCCAATGAGACCACCTTATCTATTTAAAATAACGCCTGTACTTTATAGTTTCCCAAATTTAAAGCTGACATGTGGAATGGTTCAACCTTAGGGCTTTCACTTCTTTTGATGGTATTGCATATTCATTTGTTTCTGTTGGCCCCTTCTTTAATTGTATATCATATTCGGTCTTCATATTTTTTAGCTAAATTTGGACTATTGTCGCCTTTGCTTTTTTGAAATTGCAAACTTTTATGAAATACCTGTGAGCAGAATACCAAAGAGGCGCCTTTAATATCTTATGATACTGAAATGACTGCTCTATCATTTCTGACTGCGATGGAGACTAGATCATCTTTACCCCATCTAATGGAAGAGAAATTGATGTGGAGATGCATGGAATGGGATCATTGAATAAAATGCTTCAAAATTTCTGCTAGCCATTTTCTCCTTAGGATTATGAATATGCTGTCTAAGAGTCTCAGATTATACATACTTAAAGCTATTTACATATTACATCTCATATTATTCCATGTGAAACAGTTTTCAAGTTGTAAAAATGAATGATTGCTTTGTTTTGTTAATAACATCAGAAATGCTTTAGTTTTATCTTTATTTTTCTTAATATTTGAATATGAAGTGGTACATTAAGAATGATGAAGTGTTTTAGTGCCACCAACTCTCAATATAAATAATCTCTTGTGTTGCAGGCAGTTTCCTATATAAGGACATTATATGCATTTACAAATGAAACTTTGGCTAAGTATTCATATGCAACATCATTGCAAGCTACTCTTAGATATGGTATATTAATTAGTCTTGTTCAAGGTCTTGGTCTTGGATTTACATATGGTCTAGCAATATGTTCTTGTGCTTTACAACTTTGGGTTGGAAGATTCTTGATTATTCATGGAAAAGCTCATGGTGGTGAAATTATAACAGCTCTTTTTGCTGTAATTCTAAGTGGCCTGTAAGTATCAATCCCACCCAACACATATAATTTCATTATATGTTAATTATTTTACTTAAAATTTGTTAATTTTACTCAGGGGATTGAATCAAGCGGCTACAAATTTCTACTCATTTGATCAGGGACGAATAGCTGCTTATAGATTGTTTGAGATGATAAGTCGATCACCCTCATCTGTTAATCATGATGGCACTGCCCCGGATTCAGTGCAAGGAAATATTGAATTTCGGAATGTTTATTTCAGCTATCTGTCCCGTCCTGAAATCCCTATCTTGAGTGGATTTTATCTCACTGTGCCTGCTAAGAAAGCCGTAGCTCTTGTTGGCAGAAATGGCTCAGGAAAAAGTAGTATTATTCCACTCATGGAGCGTTTTTATGATCCTACATTAGGTAAAATTTCTCCAACAATACAGTATGATTTTATTATTTCATTCAAAGTGCTGTTTTGGTTGTTTACAGATTTGTACTGTTTTGCCGATCTGTGATTCAGGAGAAGTTCTTTTAGATGGTGAAAACATCAAGAATTTGAAACTGGAATGGTTGAGGAGCCAAATAGGATTGGTCACCCAGGAGCCTGCTTTACTCAGTTTGAGTATAAGAGACAATATTGCTTATGGTAGGGATGCTTCCATGGATCAAATTGAAGAGGCAGCTAAAATAGCTCAAGCTCATACGTTTATCAGCTCATTAGAGAAAGGTTATGACACACAGGTAAAGATTGGGTCGCATAATCATGTTTTCTTTAGGATGGTGTTTTTAACTGTTTCCTTTAAGTGGCAGTCAGGTTTTAATTCCCAAAACTGACGCTTCTGGCTTTCAGGTTGGCAGGGCAGGTCTGGCTCTGACCGAAGAGCAAAAAATAAAACTTTCTATTGCAAGAGCTGTGCTTCTAAATCCATCAATTCTTCTGCTTGACGAGGTTACTGGTGGACTTGATTTTGAGGCTGAGAGGTCTGTTCAGGGGGCTCTGAATTTGCTTATGTTGGGACGCTCTACAATAATAATTGCTCGCAGGCTTAGTCTCATAAGGAATGCTGACTACATAGCTGTTATGGAGGAAGGTCAGCTTGTTGAAATGGGTACTCATGATGAATTATTAACCCTGGATGGCTTATATGCAGAGCTTCTTCGATGTGAAGAGGCAACCAAACTTCCCAAGAGGTCTCTTAAGCAGATCACACTTATTCCTTCATGCATTATTGTTTGTGTCTACTCATAAGATAACATGGATCTCTTAAAGTATTGGGATGATGGAAGTCGATCAATAGTTTGTTTAGAGAATTATTTCTTAGAATAATGAACTAATAATATTTACACTTTTTTAGTGCATTCAAATTACCATTGACTACAGCATTAAACATTTTTTATTGGAATAATAAAACATTTCCGTACTGGCATTTTCATGGATTTACTCTTTATCACCAGGATGCCTGTTCGAAACTACAAGGAAACTGCGGGCTTCCAAATTGAAAAAGATTCTTCAAGTCATAGCTTAAAAGAACCATCATCCCCTAAAATGACGAAGTCACCCTCTCTTCAAAGAATGTCTAATGTATCCCGACCTTCAGATGGCGCCTTTAACTTGCACGAATCACCAAAAGCCTGGAGCCCACCACCTGAGCACATGGTGGAAAATGGACAGCTATTGGATGCAGCTGATAAGGAGCCATCAATAAGAAGGCAGGATAGTTTTGAAATGAGACTTCCCCAGCTACCAAAGATTGATGTTCAGACTCTGCAGAGACAAAAGTCAAATGAATCTGATCCTGAATCTCCAGTTTCACCTCTTTTAACATCTGATCCTAAAAGTGAACGCTCCCATTCACAGACTTTTAGTAGACCACATAGTCATTCTGATGATGTTTCAGTTAAATTGAGAGAAACAAAGGGTGTGCGACACCAAAAGCCCCCATCACTGCAGAAGCTGGCTGAGCTTAGTTTTACTGAGTGGCTTTATGCTGTGTTAGGAAGCATAGGTGCTGCAATCTTTGGCTCTTTCAACCCCCTTCTTGCTTATGTTATTGGTCTTGTGGTGACAGCTTACTATAGAATTGATGACACCCATCAGCTGGAGCGGGAAGTAGACAAGTGGTGCTTGATCATTGCTTGCATGGGTATTGTGACGGTAGTTGCCAACTTTTTACAGCATTTCTACTTCGGTATTATGGGTGAGAAAATGACAGAAAGAGTTAGGAGAATGATGTTCTCAGGTTCATAGCTACTTTTCTGGCAGTGTATTTCTTTTAAAAAGTGTAACTTTTAACATTACTTAACCTGTTTCTATGATACTGCAGCCATGCTACGCAATGAAGTGGGATGGTTTGATGGTGAGGAGAACAGTGCTGACAATTTGTCCATGCGATTGGCCAATGATGCTACTTTTGTGCGAGCTGCTTTTAGCAACAGGCTTTCCATATTTATACAGGACAGTGCTGCAGTTATTGTTGGTCTTCTTATTGGGGCTTTGCTGCACTGGCGATTAGCACTAGTGGCCTTTGCAACCCTTCCAGTTCTCTGTGTTTCTGCCATTGCCCAGGTTTGCACCAGCTGAAATATAACTGTTTTGAAAATGGGCGTTATTAAATTGATGAACCTGTTCTAGACCAATGAGATCTGTGAAATACAACGTAAATTTGCTTTCTCAATCTTTTAATTGTATGAACTGATGAATGACTTTCTAAGAATAATAGGAGTCCTGTCAATTTACTTAATATTTGCACGAAACTCATTAAATGCAGTCTGTTTTTAATATTGCAGAAATTTTGGCTTGCTGGATTTTCAAGAGGTATCCAGGAAATGCACAGAAAGGCATCTTTGGTCCTCGAAGATGCAGTTAGGAACATTTACACCGTGGTTGCTTTCTGTGCTGGTAACAAGGTAATGGAGCTCTATAGGCTGCAATTGAAGAAAATATTTAAGCAGAGCTTTCTACATGGGATGGCAATTGGTTTTGCATTTGGTTTTTCACAATTTCTACTTTTTGCTTGTAATGCCCTGCTACTTTGGTACACTGCCATATGTATAAAGCGAGGTTACATGGATCCACCGACTGCACTCAAAGAGTACATGGTTTTCTCATTTGCAACATTTGCACTTGTGGAGCCTTTTGGATTGGCTCCTTACATACTAAAACGACGAAAATCCCTCATATCAGTGTTTGAAATTATAGACCGTGTTCCTAAAATTGATCCTGATGATGGCTCAGCATTGAAGCCACCCAATGTATATGGAAGCATTGAGTTAAAAAATGTTGATTTTTGTTACCCATCTCGTCCTGAAGTGTTGGTATTGAGCAATTTTAGCCTCAAAGTCAATGGGGGCCAAACAGTTGCTATTGTGGGAGTTTCAGGATCAGGAAAGAGCACTATAATATCTTTGCTTGAGAGATTTTATGATCCAGTTGCAGGCCAAGTTTTCCTGGATGGTAGGGATTTAAAGCTCTATAACTTGAGATGGTTGAGGAGCCACCTTGGTCTTGTTCAGCAGGAACCTATTATCTTTTCAACAACCATAAGGGAAAACATTTTGTACGCAAGGCATAATGCCACTGAAGCAGAGATGAAAGAGGCTGCAAGAATAGCAAATGCCCATCATTTCATTAGCAGCTTGCCTCATGGTTATGACACTCATGTAGGGATGAGAGGCGTTGACTTAACCCCAGGACAGAAACAGAGAATTGCAATTGCTAGGGTAGTGCTGAAAAATGCCCCTATCTTATTGTTGGATGAAGCCAGTTCATCAATTGAATCTGAGTCAAGCCGAGTGGTGCAAGAGGCTCTAGACACACTAATAATGGGAAACAAGACTACCATTTTAATAGCACACAGGGCAGCAATGATGAGGCATGTAGACAATATTGTAGTGCTTAATGGCGGACGGATAGTGGAGGAAGGCAGTCATGATTCATTGGTTGCAAAGAACGGTTTGTATGTCCGCTTGATGCAACCTCATTTTGGTAAGACCTTGCGTCAGCATCGACTTGTTTAGAATGGGAGCATGTGATGTGAGTAATTGCGGCTAATGTTTGTTCACGAGCATAGTTTCACTTTCTTCTTGAGTTGAATCATTGGTGACTTCTGCACCTGAAGGGTTTTCCCAAGAACGTCAGGTGGAAATTGTGGGTGGATTAGCACATGGCATCAATAGGCATAGGAAGTGAATACTGTAGGACAAATAGATATGTAGGAAGTTAAATATAGGATTTTGGAGTTTGGTTGGTTTGTGAGCTTTGGGTTGGATTCTTTTGAAAGCAAGCAGCTTAGACTGGGTGTTTTCCATCCATGGTATTGATTTGTTTCTCAAGAGAGAGTGGAATCAACACTAATTCTTCTCAGGTGAGGTCGAGCTTGGATGATGAACTTATTCATAACTGTAATTTTCTTTTTCTTTTTCGAATTGTGATAATTGTAGAAAATTCAGATCCAAGAGCTGTAACATCTGTATATATAATATATAGCAATAGTTTGGAAGGCATTCCTTTTGCTGCTTGAATCCCGAGTGTTTTTCCATGTTAATATTCTTGGTCTTTTTATAACATTCATTTTTCCAACCCTCCTTTACTCGTATAAAGATCGGAAGTAAAAAGTAAAAAGTGAAATAAATTACGTTCTTTTGAGGTTAAAATCAGTATATGTAGTGTAGTTTTAATTCAAGGTCTTTCATATTTGTAAGTTAATATGTATTAGATGATTATAATCTATCAAAGAAACTTATTAAAATTTTCGTTTATTCTCCTTTCTCGTAATACTTTTAGAAGTTTATTCAAGTAATTTTTTAAAATAATGTTTACTTTTGAAGGAGAAGATAAAAATAATACCGAGAGCAATTAATGGATTGAAAATTATAAATAATCAATGATCACTTCTTCTAAAATAAAAATAATTTTTTCCTTCTTATTTTAAGGAGCCTTAAAATATTTCCTTTTCATAAAATCAAGTATAAATTTCATAGAAATTATTATAGAAACACAAAAAAATGTTGAAGTTCTGTTTTGCTGTCCTTTCTGTAGATATTTAATGTAATTTTGGGTAAATAAGATGTTTTTTTAAGGGAAAATCAAACATGATTGTGTAAAAGTACAACATTTTCTTAATCCGCAAGGGAAGATGGTAAACTTCACAGAAACAATAAATCATCTTCTTCACATATACAGTGAATGACAATATAAATGAAAAATGTTTTTTTACACTATATTAGATGCATATCACTTGTAGAAATATTTTGATCATTAACAAAATTAACTTTTGTATTTGTAAAAAAAAAAGTGAGAGAAAAATTGAAGCACAAAATAATGAATATAAAGTATGTGTAAATTTTTATTGGGTGCAAAAAATAATATTTTCCAATATATTAACATGTGACTAATTGTTTGGTAATTAAACTCGATCTTACTACATTGTGTATCTAACTAAAGGTGATGAGAAATGTTTTTTTTTTTTTTGACACTCAATATAATCACTTGACATTCACTTTTATGAGTAATATGTTATTTAAAATAATGAAATTTAATTAATAATTAGTAAAGAATAAGAGAGATAAAGTGTCAAAGTAATGGATGGCAAAGGTGATTAGTATATTCTTAGACAAACAAATAACAACCTTTGATCTGAGGTTTGTCAGTGACCGTTTCCTTGGCCGTTAATTCTGGTGTTGAGAGTGCGAATATCACTCTGACAGTTAGTCCTCATTCATAAGCAAATTGTATAGAAATGAAAAGCCAGAAACACGTTTAGTTTTGTTCTGTTTCTTGAGGTTCAGTTCTGATTCCTGAGCTACCCAATAACAATGGCAATGTATAGAATTGCAATTGGATCCCCTGCAGAGGCTGCCCAACCTGATGCAATTAGAGCAGCATTTGCAGAATTTTTCTCCATGATCATTTTTGTTTTTGTCGGAGAAGGATCTGGCATGGCTTACAGTGAGCACTCTTCACACTCTTTCTTTCATTCCAAAAACTTATCCTAGTCCCATTTGAACTTACATTGCATTTCAGAATAATTTACTGTAAATTTGAAGTTTTTAGGACTTTAGTGTAAAGTTTGTCAGATATAGGATCTGAGACTTTCTCTTAAGGGGAAATTCTTATATGGTCTAGAATATTATGTGTTTGTGGTTTGGTTTCAATCAGTCTTTAAATGACATAAGACTTGTTTTTTTAAAAAACATTCATAAGAAAGAATAATAAAGTTAAATGAAATCACTAATCACATAAAGATTGATGATCATGCAATAGTTTCTCCCTATCAAGTGCTTACAAAGTGGTAGGACTCAAAATCACACATAATATCTGTAAACTTTTAAACCAGAGTTGAAATTTTTAACTTTCAACGGCAGTTTCAATTGTCATGTTCTCTATTTTAGTGTTGTTTAGGCTCAACAATGTGAGGATTTTGTGTGTAGCTATTAATTGGCTATTTTGGCAGGCAAGCTTACTGACAATGGACCTGCAACACCTACTGGTCTAATACTTGCATCACTGTCTCATGCATTTGGGCTTTTTGTGGCTGTTTCTGTTGGGGCAGTCCATTCTGGTGGTCATGTGAACCCTGCAGTCACATTTGGTGCCTTTATAGGAGGAAACATAACCCTGCTGAGAAGTATTCTGTATTGGATTGCACAGTTACTTGGTTCAGTTGTTGCATGCATTCTTCTGAAATCTGCAACGGGTGGAATGGTAGTAACCCTTTAATCCTTTAATCATTTAATCTTCCTTCAGCTTTAACACTGCCACTAGCAATTGATAGTAACCTTTTGCACTGAAACTCTTCCTTGTAACATGTACATTGCAGGAAACATCAGGCTTTTCTCTATCCCCTGGTGTGTCTGTGTGGAATGCATTGATTTTTGAAGTTGTGATGACTTTTGGTTTGGTATACACAGTTTATGCAACAGCAGTGGATCCAAAGAAAGGGAATGTGGGAATTGTTGCCCCTATTGCAATTGGTTTGATTGTGGGTGCCAATATCTTAGTTGGTGGTGCTTTTGATGGTGCATCAATGAACCCAGCTGTGTCCTTTGGCCCTGCTGTGGTTACCTGGCAATGGACTCATCACTGGGTCTATTGGGCTGGACCATTCATTGGTGCAGCCATTGCTGCAATTATCTATGATAACATCTTCATTGGTGATGATGGTCATGAACCTCTTTCAAGCAGTGACTTCTAGATTTTCCTTTCTGATAAATGTTAATATGTGCTTCTGCTCTTATATTCAGGAGTGAATAAAATTGCTGAAGGTTTAAGACCCTTTTGAGATTGTTAAGAATTTATAAGGATTCTTAGTACTCCATTTTTATGTTGTAAGAATTAAGATTTCTCTTTCTCTGGTTTTGTAGAGATGAACAAGGAATTTCTAGATGTAATCTTTTATGTTAGACTATAATGAGTTGCTATCCTTTTTAACTTTTCTCTACTATTATTAATTCCCTCCTTTAATAGGGTTATGTAATGTAATGAATTTTAATGTTAAACTATCAATTCACTTTGCCCATTAATATGATATTTTTTAATGATATGTTATATGAGAAAAAATAAATAAAAATGAAAGATCAAGTAAGTAAATATATATGGGAAAGCATAAAAGTAAAAAAAAAAAGAATTGAGTGAAAAAAAAAATAAGGGATGTGATAAAAAAAACTAAAGAATAAAGTAAGAGAGGAATATTATAGTGATAAAAAATATGAAAAGTTGGGAATGGTCTGAATTAAAAGAAATATAAAATAGTAACAATTAATGAGTAATAATATGAAACAAATAAATTTCAGAAATATTGAAAATTTCTGTTTAATTGAGTTATCATGCTTTTGAAATTATGGTATCAAATTTATAGTATTTTGTAAGTATATTATCGTTGAAATTCTTATAGGTGATATACTCGATATAAATTTTCTATATAGGTCATCACTTTCCATATAAAACTTAAAGACTTACTATTTATAATTTTTTTTATATAATTTAATGTATCACTTTTGAGTTATTAAATAAAATTGAATTAAATATAACCAAAAATATGAGCAAGCTAAAGTATACCTATATTTTGAATATAGCAAAAATAAATATAAATGAAACATACGATAAACTCATACTTATAGTAAATAAATTATGAGTGTGTACAAATCGTCGTGATAAAATATAAGACTACTCCTTATTACAATTTACAACACAATATATGCAAATATTTGTGAGTATATTTTTTTTTTTGCATTGAATGTTTTATTTTAAGAATTTATGACAAGATTTTTAAACTATTATTATAAATGAACATATGTGATTTTCATTTATGCTATAAACAAAAAATACGAACAACTTTCTTCACACATATATATATAGTTAGGTAAAGTAAATTTCTATCAGATGCATGTTTCACTTTTGTATAGTCTTTATTATTTTCTTTTGATCTATTTAATTTCACATATATAAGAATGTATTTAAAAACTATTTAAAAAATCACTAAATAATAAAATCAAATTTAGTATAGAAAATTAAAGTCCACATAAACCATTATTTGTATGACAAAGAGTTTAGCTACTAAAATTTTCCAAGTTTTATCAGTTTTTATTAAAAGGAAGTGTCGTGTGAAGAGAGATTTGATCCCACGACCATTGTCTTTTCAATACCTAAATAATTTACAATTATTTCTTTTGTTTAGGTCCACACCTATGTTATGCCTCACTATCACACATTTAGTATTTTTTGTACTTATATCTTTATAAAACTCAACATTTTTTATATTCATTCTGACACTATTTCTTTTTAAGAAAATTTAAAAATTTATTTCTTTATAATTATTTTATTGTATAAAATGGGTTAAATAAATGTAAATATATGTTATTTTATTTTTTTCACGTGCCGACACATTTAATATCAGTGACAAGAATCGAGACATCCAGCTATGAAGATGTAATGCGTTTCTAGAAAACCAATCTCAAGAATAGCACGAAATCCTATGTTGCTTCTATCAGCAATATTGTTATTAGCTTGACTTTACCTTTTAATTTTATTTTTTTTCCATAGCTACAAGCTTTTCCCCCTTTTCAAATCTGCAAGCTATAAGAAAGCTTGACCCTTTGAAAGATCTCAAGCTCAATTCTTAAAAATTTTCTACTTTAGAAGCTATTCATTTGATTGGAGACAATTTTTTTCATTTTTGAGTACATGAATCACCATTTTTTAAAAGAGTAACGATATCATGATATACTTTTACATTTATTTAAGGTTTAATCTTACTAGAAGTTCTTATTTTTGTAAGAAATCTTAAATAGGTTCCTTTTGTGTAAAATTGAAATAATTAGAGATTTGCCGTTAAATTCAATAAACGGCCCTTTAAGTTAATCTCACGTGACATTTTGAATTAATTTTTGTATTAAAAACTGGATTGAGCAAAAAGTTAAATTAGATCTCTTTAAGGGCAAAAAGGGCAAACCCCTTTTCTTCTTTCAGAATCATAAAATCCTAGAAACCTAGGACCTCGTGCACCACGTTGCACACCTCGAACGTTTCCTGCACGCCGAGCAACGTCGTCGTGTAGATCACTACACGGTTTTCTCCACTCGGGGGACATATTCGCTTGAACCGGTTCAGTGGCGTTGGAGCGGGTTTGGTGGGAGTGAGGAGGTAAGGGTTGGAGTTTTCTTTGGAAAAGCGGAAGCTTTCGGTGTCGAGACCAGACATGAGTTCCCGTGAGTTGATGATCTCGGTTTCGGATCGGAAGGGTCTTGGTTCGGACCAAAGGGAGACACGACAGAGGGTAGGAGGTTGAAGGAAGATGTTTTTCTCTCTTTTAGGATTTTAGAGTTCTAAAAAAGAAAAGAGGTTTTCTCTTTTTGTCCTTAAAGAGATCTGATTTAACTTTTGTTCAATCCATTTTTTAATACAAAAATTAATTTAAAATACCACGTCAGATTAACTTAAACGATCGTTTATTGAATTTAACGACAAACCCTAATTACTTCAATTTTATACAAAAAGAGAACTAATTGATACGTCAAAAAAGAATCTATTTAAAATTTCGGACAAGATGAGATTAAACCTTTATTTAATAAAAGCATAAGAAAAGTTTTGTATTTTTTTCAAAAAAAAAAAAGAAAGTAAAAAATAAGAAAAGACAGTATCAAATGTAAAAAAGTTAAATTTGTCAAAAAAATCATTTTTCTTTTCAAAATTGAGAATTTAAAAAATTACGTTTAGAAAAATATTTTAATTTGTTGATAATAAGTATAAATCCAAGTTTTACATTAAATAAAAAATAACCTAACATAAAGACGAAGATCCATGTTTTAAAATTTTAAATAAAATTATATCAACATAATGATTTAATTAATAATTTAATTATTTTTATATCTATGTTTTAATTAATTGAATTCTTATCTCTTATCTCTTAACAATGACTCGATGTTATTCTTTATATTAAATTAATATTATATGTCAGATTTAAAAAGTATCAAAATTTAGATTATTTTTTATTTGGTAATTGTTATATATCAAAATTAGAAATAAGATTATCAGATTTAGATTTTAACACGTATCACTCAAAAAATGTTAATGTTAATTTAACCAAATTCCAATTTTTTTACAAAAATAGAGAATAAAAATTAAATATAAAAACCAATTAAAAACATAAATATAGAAAACAAATTATTAATTATAAAGGTAAGTTTTCATCTGCTAATTAAATTATTTTTACGAAAAAAAAAAACTATTTTATAGGAAATGTGACACATCCATTTTTACTAGAAAAATATTGTTTGATATACTTAAATTTTGTACACTCATTTAATATTATATTTTCTTTTTTATTTTTAAAAAATATAAAAGTTTACGTGAGCATTTTATTTTTATACTATGTTAAAATTAATGTAAAGGCCAGTCTGTCTCGTATTAATGAAACAAGAGTGCATTTTCAAGCAGCATTTAATGGCCTCATCTTTCGTCTTTTGTGTCTTACTGTTTTAAATTATGGTTGCAAATGTAGTAATGGCGACAGCAGAAAAGGTGATGTGCAGTTATTATTGTAGATGTATATAGATTATAGATGAGACTGTGGTGAAATTGAAAGAAGAGATTACATGGGAAAGGATCTGTTGAGTAATCTACCAGATGAAATTCTGGGTCGCATAGTTTCTTTTCTGCCAAACGAATCAGCACTAGAAACCAGTCTCCTTTCTACCAGATGGAGAGACCTCTGGAATGAAGCTGTTGTAAGACATGGTAGTGAAGAGGATGTCATTGGTGTTGTTGCAGGGTTTATGACAACTTTTGAGGAGCTTGATCCATTGAAGCATCCCAGAAAGCTTCAGTTTCACTTTGCTCAAGGGAGTGTGGTTTTGGCAACTGTTGCAAATAACAGTAAGCTTATGCTTGATTTCATCCCTTGGAAGGAAGAGCTTCAAATGGGGTATGGCTTGTTGTTCAAGCCATATCAGTCTTTTCCTTTCACTTTCTCAGTCAAAACTCTCTATCTCAAATCAGTGACTTCTTTCACCAGTGAGGTAGCTTCTTCCATTGTTTCAAATTTGGAGCACCTTCAGAACTTGGTGCTCATTCACTGCAAAGGGTTGGAATCTTTGAGTGTTGACTCCATCTCAGAGCTTCACAGTTTGACCATCTTGGATTGCTTAGAGTTGAAGTCTCTCAATCTCAAAACTTCTAAACTCAAGTCTTTTCGGTACCGTGGGCCTCTTCCTTTGATTAGGCCAGAATTTCATTTCAACCTCAGTCATGCCATGCTTGATTTCAGACTAGGACCGAACTGCACTGGTTTCACCACCATGGATTTTGATGCAACCCTATTAACCATAAAGAACTCTGAAGTTCTTACTCTCTGTAAATGGACTTTTGAGGTATGCCATGTTTGTTTGATTGAATTCTTTTGGTAGTTCTTGTATGTACATTGAGAAATTGTACCAAGGATTGAACCTAACACTTGTATGCACATTTTCATCACTTTAGAATATGCTTATGATATCAAAAGGGTCTGGTATAATTAACAGATAATCATGCTCTTTAAACATATCATCAACTGTTTGATTATTACATTCGTCTGTGTGGAAGAACACTGGCTAAAAAACGTTAGTTCCTTGAAAGAGCTTTTAATACATACTTTGTTTACATAGTTGGAAATCTCACGTCTACTCGTGATAAGATGAATTTATAATATATAAGTAGATGTAAACTTAATTTACAAGCCCATAAAATTGAATTAAATTTAAAGTTTATTTCTTAACATAATGATAAGAAGCAAAACCAAGAAGTCTCATCTTTTAAGTTTTCTGCATTGAGCAATGTAACTCCAGCAAGGTTATCTTTTTGCAGGAATTGATATGGCCATCGATTTCTCCTCCATCTGGGAGCTTCAAATTCTATAAATTAAGAGAGTTATGGTGGATTGACAATTATAACAAGAAGGAATTCAGCATGGAAGCCTTATTCTCCTTCTTGAAACTATGTCCTTCCTTGGAGCAACTTGTTGTGACTGTATGTGTCCTCATAGGGGATTAATTGAACCTGTGTTCTGCTTTGGTTGTTAATCTTTCTGACATAATTCATTTTTCACTGACTGATATGCAGATTGATCCTGAAAGTTATTCTCCTGAAGGGACCAATTCTTGCTTAATGAAAGAGACTAAATGCACTGAACTGCAACATCTTAAACTGATAAAGTTTATGGGTTTTCCTTCTCCAAAAGATGAAATCTCACTGGCTAAAGGCTTAATTTATCTGATCAATGGAAACCCTCCAAAGATAAAGTCTTCGGATGGGAATTTCTTGGATGCAATCTCTGTGCAGTGATTTTTACATCAATCACAATAAATGTTCCAAATACCAAAGAAAGCAAGATTGAGAAAAAGTCATGTACTAATTAAGCATGTATCAAGGTACTATGAATGTGTTTTTTTTCTCTCCTATTGACTTTATTTGTAGCCTTGAAGCAGGGTATTTGCAGATTAAAAGAATAAAAACTAGCTGATAAAATCGTATTTCAATGATGTCATTCTCAAATACACTTTGATCAAATTCAATTTAACTTTTTCAACTGTTTTGTACGTTTTTATTAGAATTGATCAATTCTGACACTCTTGTTTGAACCGCAGACATAAAACCGTGTCTGCTATAAATATTGTCGTACCTGTATTGTGGAAAGCAAAGTCAATTATTACGAAATCACTAACACAGTCATTGAAATATCATTCTGATTCTGTTTATGCTATGAAAAGTTGTAATCGAATGGTTAAGAACAAGATAGATAAAAGGAAGAAAAACGAAAACTCACACAGAAAATCACACACTCGGTTTATATTAAAGTGATTTGTATTTATAAAATTTTAAGTCAAAAACGAATTTATGATGAAATCCGATATGAAAGTTATACTTTCTATTTTGACATCTTCAAAGATAGAAGGAAAATTCCATAACGTGAATAGAAATTATGATTTTATTTATTAACTATAAGCGTAATCGTTAAACAAAATTGTTTTATTAAAAGTGTGATAAGGCGTGTTAGAGTATTGGGGACACTAATTAGCATTATTTTTACAATCATAGAAAAACTCTTTAAGCTTAGACTCAGTCTTCACCTTCTGCCATGGTCAACAAACATTGAATTTGTCTTTCAATAAATATTATTTATTTAGCTTATAAGCATTGAACACAATTTCAATTCAGGGTACTGTAATTGCCATTAGATTTTATGTAATATATGGAGTTACTTCAAATAAAATCCAACGTAATCTCGTTTGAGAGAATAAAAAAGATACAGGTGCATGCATGCATAATTTTTTCAAGCTCAATTTTGAATATGCAAACCATACTTACTGATATTCTATATACATATTATTAATAGACAAGTTACTCTCAATTAATATAATACAGTGGAAAATTAAAGTATGACCCTATTCTGTCAAACTATATCAGCAGTTTGAGAAGGGCAATAGAATTCAGACAAAACCAACGCCAAAATGACTGCAAGGTTTAAATACATTTTGAACGAAACTGAGAAGAATTTTGGGTGGCACACTGTTGAAGATGGCCATGTTGCTTTGCTTAAACCAAATCCAGTTTAACAGAACAATTTGTATTCTTAGTTAATTAGAATTTAGAAATCAGCCACTAGTCCTTTGGGATGTCCAAGAAATCAGCATCAATCAGATTGAAATTAGATATCCTTGCTTGTTGAGGGAAGACACAATCATGGAATCAAGCTTTAAATATGACAAAGACAATGAGGGAAAAGGTCTCACCTGTGAATAAGTGGGCCTTCAGATAAGAAAGCTAGCAACTGCTTAACTTATCTTATATTCATTTACTTCTGATTCTGCAGTGGTATAGTTAGGACCAATGTGACAATATAGCAATAATACACTTTTCTATGAATCAAGGAAAAAAATGAAGCGTATTTGAACAAATTAGCCACTGATTTAGAGAAAATCTAATTCATCGTTTGCTGAGAGAGGATGGACGACGAGCTTACAAGCATTGTTCATCACCAAATTTTGGAGTCCTTTTGCTAATTCTGTACAGGGCCACAAGACCTGAACTTCCCGCAAGGTATTCAAAGACCACACTTCTTTTGGAAGCTGAGTCAAGGATTTGCAGCTTCTGACGACCAAACGACGAACACGTGGCATTGAACTCTGTCTACTCTCCACATTTTGACCTTGATTGCAATCATCTCAAACACTTGAAGCTGCAAATCAGATGAACTACAATGACAAGAGAAACACTAGGATTTATGTATTCTTTAAACCTGGAATACTTTGACTACTACATACCCATCTTTCAAAAGATGACCTGCTAGGAGAATGTAAAAATCTTTTCGTAAAGTGACTTGCACATTGTTCTCTTGTCATATCTCAACATGTTGTAAATAGAAAATGCCTCTGAATAAGCATTTACCAGACGAAGGAGTGACATTAAAGAGGGACAAAGCTCCTACAAAGAGAGAAAGACAATATAAACTTTTATTTAGTAACTAAACCAACATCAGATCCAAATAAGATTATAGTAGCTTCTTCATTAAATGAAACAATCTAAGTTTCTTAATTGTGTAAGTGCAACTTAGACTCTTTTCCCTTTTCAGATCATTAATTTCCTGGTCACATAATGAGGAAGACCAAGTTCAATAATACAAGGTATTCCATATTAGTACTTGGATAAACGCCATACCTCTCCTGGTTGATGGCCTTTACCATGCATGTCCTTCATGGTTTGATAAGCTAATAGATACATTTTTCTCTGTAGAAATATATTAATAGAATATGAAAGTTATTGTAGTTAGGAGTGGTTGCCAGTTAATCCACTTTTTTAGAGTTTCCATTACACTTTCCATTTCACCTACTCTACATAAATCACACAACAATAAATTCAGTATAACTAGGTCATATTTATTAGAGGTGGTTTGAAAATCCTTTCTTAACTGTTTTGCTTTCCGAAAAAGATTGGCTCCACATAATGTTAATATCATGATACTGTGAGCATAGCCATCTGCACATGTGGGAAATAACCAATAGCTTAGAATAACCAGATATTTATATGGATGTGTATCATGTCAAATAATTTCATTGAATAAAACTTACCTTATCTGACATGGTTTTTCTTACTTCATCAAAGATTAGTTTGACTGCATGTATTTTTCCTGTCTTAGCTAGGCCATCCATAAATATACAGCATGACATATGCATATAAGTTTAGATAAATAAATAGTGATAATTGGAAATTAAGACATGGGAAAAAAAAGGTTAAAAAAAGGATATATAATTTATGATATGAAACAAATTGTAGGTCATTAGTTAAGAATATATAATATGAAACAAACATGATTTGAAGTGGTTTGATTTCTTGTTCAGTAAGTGATTATTTGAACAGTATAATCTACATTTGTATAGTGAGAACATATTACTAATTTTCCATCAATGAAGTCAATTGACATAATTTATGTTCCCATGCACTAAAAGAAAGCTTAATAACACCACCTCCTTCACTTATTATTGGTTTTTTTAGTCATATTTGGAAAATAGTTCTTTCAAAATTCTACCACAAGGAAAGGTGCAAGAAAGGGAAAAAATAGCCAACTGCATGAAAAAGGAAAAATAAATAAAATATGTTTTCAAAAAGGCACTTATCCATGGAAATTAATACTTCCCTCAACAAAGAACATGCTCTGTTAAGCCTAACTTTATGTTCATTTACATTATAAAAGATAGTAATTACTGATATACTAATTGAGGTTATTAAACAACTCTATAAAGTGTTTGAATTGATCCCATTAAACCAAAAATAAGATCAACCAAACTTTCTTAAAGTATTTCATAGTTGTTTCCTGTATGTCTTTATTCATGACCTTGGTTCAGGAATTAATTATGCAATTCGTTCAGATGACATAACTGTTCGGAGAACTATTGGTGGTTGAGAATGAAATTGGAAGACTAGAAAGCCAAATAAGCCATCTTCAAGCTGGTTTGAAACATGAACAGGAAGTGACCAAAGAATCAAAGTCTAAAACATGGAATCAAGGGAATTTCAGTAATTCTAACAATCACTTATCAACTTCTCGAGTTCCAAATCCTAGTCCTATTGGTGGAGAGAAAAAGAACAAGACAAAATGAGCAACAAAGATTTTTGAAGCTTTTACAATTCCAACATCCATCAGATCCATCAGACAATTGTATTCCCATTTTAGCAAAGGTGTTAACTCTCCTAAACCAGGTCCCATCAGTTAACCTAGCTCAAGATCCTAGTTTAACAAGTCTCTACATCGAATAAGAACATAGAAAAAACCAAGTAACATTCTCATCACACACCACCAGAAAGTTGAATCAACTCTTGATACGTCTTCAAGAAATAAAAGAAGACTTGTCCAGTGTTTAATAGGTTCAACTGGGGCATGTATATATAACATCATTATTAGCATGTCTATTAGCATAAAATTAGGTCATCGAATTATTTAAGGAATCATAAAACTAGAGACACATAAATTTGATGTTCTTACTTGGCAAATGTCACATCTGGCAAATGTCCATTTAACTCTATTAAATGCACACGAATTAGTTTTCACAATATAAGATCAAACATGAAACAAATCGACAATATACCAAAAATTTATAAAAAATTCAAATTCAAATTTTCTACATTAATACAGTACCAGACATGTTCAAGCAGGATTTTTTATAATTTTGAGGGTGATAACAGTATTGTGAAAAGTAAAAACAGTCAAAAGGTGGAATTGTTTCAAAGCCTGATATGAACTAATTCAAAAAAGAAATGAAGACATAATTAATAGACCACAATAGCTTTTGCCAGCCTTAGCAAAACCTTACCATGGATCTTCGTGTGGAAGAAAAGATAAAACATGATTGGCAGGAGGACACAGTCTATAAAAAAAATAGTCAAATCTTACACACCAAGTAAAATCATTAACAATAACTGTTATGCTTATAATCATATTAACAAAAACCCAATTACAGTACCAATTCGCCAAAACTTTAATGATGACATTCGAAATTCTATATCTCATAAACTACACTAAAACCCAGAAAAAAGGGGAACGTCGGCTTGCAATTCTAATGAGCACATCCACTACAAGCAACTAATCAGACTCATTATATAACAGAGTCCAACAAAGTAATTTTTTTTTCATGGCCACGTTTCAACATTTTGCTTTTGTAACATAAAAAGACAATCGTGGAATATTTCAAGACATGAAAAATGAAAGAACCATATAATAGTGGAGCTTTCTCAGTCATTCTATCCCCATCCAAAACTTTATTCAAATTCACAATACATTACAACAACAATAAACTGAAGAACTTGATTATATGTTATGTAAAGATTAGTGAAGCCACGAACTCCGATAATGAACGACCGAGATTATATAATAATTTCTCCTCAATAGAGGTCAGACTTTATTTTTAGCAACTAAAAATGAGGTTAAAAGCTTATCAATAAAAATAGCATATTCTAACATAAAAGCAGATTAAATATGTGTGCAACTAATAATCAAGGTAAATATTAAGCACGATGAAACTGAGAAAAAAAAAAAAAAAAACTAACCCTTTCATGAAGAAGAGTGTTGACCCTCGCACGCGGGGCTATCATCGAAATTCTTCGATGGATACCTCGCCGTGACCATGCCGACCTCGAAGACGATATCGTCGCCGGAGGAGAGGATTCCGATGATCGACCACCACTTGAAGAACGCGCGAACCCTAATTCCGTCAAGTTCCGCGATTTTCCCCTGCACGAATTTCCCAGAGATGGTGTCGGAGTAGGTGGCAACGTAGTTGTCCGGCGGGAGCGTGATTTTGCACGGGCCACCGGGCTTGACCGTAAACTCCCCAGTGGTCCGGTTCACGGTGTATCCCAGGACGGTTCACGTGAGCCCGCGAAAGCGTTGATTTTGGCGTTTTAGGGTTAGGTTTTTGGAACGAGTTGGCCACCAGATTAAGAAGCAGAGCGAGCACGAACAGTATTTTGGGATTCATCGCGTTTCCGTTTCGTTTAAAAAAAAATCAAAACTTAAATGCAAAACGCCTATACTTCACAAGCGGCACGAAGATGCAAAACCCCTCAAAGGCGCCAATGAAAAACGATGGAAAACAATTCGTCAGAGAAAGCAAACCTAAATGTCAATGTATTATTACTCATCTATATTAGAAGAACGTATGGAAACAATTTTGATCTTTTGTACAAACTCTTTACAAATTATTGCAGATTATGGAAGATGCTACAGGACATAGAACATATCCTTTTACAGTAATTTGCAGTAAAGTTTATTCTGATACAGCAGAACCTTGTAGCTTTTTCCACACGCACAGGCAAACGCTACACAGTTTTTATCCACGGTAACAACAGTTCCCACATTAACAGACTCTTCAGCCCTCAAATCCTGCAAAAAAACATGTATTTAAACATCAAATTAATCTAAAAATACGAAATCAAACATACACATAATCTAAAAATTCAACTTACTCTGTCATCTATTTTCATCTTATCAAGAAGAACTTTATCATCTTTCTTGACCTCTAATTCCATCTTTTGAATTCCCTTAGTTATCCTTTGCTGAATCACAAAACAAACAAACAAAGCAAAGCGTTATTTCAAATCTTAAAAGACCTTTTGTTTTCCCAACCCTCCGTACCACTGATTCAGGAGCTGCGGTTTCCTCGGAGTTCAGACTCGGGCTGGAAACGCCGCGGTGGAGGACGGAGAAAGAGCGGCTCCTGTTTGGTTTCTTGGTTGAGGGCTCCCCGGAGAAAGAACACGAGGCAGCGAGAGGGGGTTGTTGGGCAAGAGGTTGGTGGGCTTCATCACTGTCGTGGGATCAGCGCGATCGTGCATGAGTTGTGAGTTTGCTATGATGGAGGGAGGTGATTGTGGTGGCGTTGATTGTGGAGACTTTCCTACGGTGATGGCAGCAATCATTTTTTTCATTAAGTCCGATTCTCTCTTTCTGATTATGAGGTAGTTTTTCATCTTTCGCCTCCTCATATTCTCTTGAACAATTTCTTTCTGATTTGGGTTTTTTCGATGAAGAAGGAGAAGGGCTTTACTTATATATATATATATATATATATATATATATATATATATATATATATATATATATGAAAAAGAGAATTTTGAATTTTTAACTTTTGGCGGGTTCTGTTTAAGCGATTATTTTTTAGAAAAAGTGCGGCAAAAATTTAGAAAACACGTATCTGATTATTTTTATTTTGTGATTGTTATATATCAAAATTAGAAATAAGATTATCAGATTTAGATTTTAAGATGCTAATGTTAATTTAACCAAATTTCAATTTTTTTACAAAAATAGAGAATAAAAAATAAATATAAAAACCAATTAAAAACATAAATATAGAAAACAAATTATTAATTATACAATTAATTCATGAGAGGTAAGTTTTCATCCGCTAATTAAATTATTTTTATGAAAAAAAGAAGACGCCTATTTTGGATATTAGAATCCTGAAAACTACAATTTTTTTTTTTTCTGATACCAAATGTGAAACATCCATTTTCACTATATACGAGTCTTTGTCGTATTAATGAAACAAGAGTGCATTTTCAAGCAGCAATTAATGGCCTCATCTTTCGTCTTTTGTGTCTCCTTACTGTTTTAAATTATGGTTGCAAATGTAGTAATGGCGACAACAGAAAAGGTGAGGTGTAGTTATTTTTGTACATGTATATAGATTATAGATGAAATTGAAAGAAGAGATTACATGAGAAAGGATCTGTTGAGTAATCTACCAGATGAAATTCTGGGTCGCATAGTTTCTTTTCTGCCAAACGAATCAGCACTAAAAACCAGTCTCCTTTCTACCAGATGGAGAGACCTCTGGAATGAGGCAGTTGTAAGACATGGTAATGAAGAGATATCATAGGTGTTGTTGCAGGGTTCATGACAACTTTTGAGGAGCTTGATCCATTGAAGCATCTCAGAAAGCTTCAGTTTCACTTTGCTCAAGAGAGTGTGGTTTTGGCAACTGTTGCAAATAACAGTAAGCTTAAGCTTGATTTCACCTCTTGGAAGGAAGAGCTTCAAATGGGGTATGACTTGTTGTTCAAGCCATATCAGTCTTTTCCTTTCACTTTCTCTGTCAAAACCCTCTATCTCAAATCAGGTGACTTCTTTCACCAGTGAGGTAGCTTCTTCCATTGTTTCAAATTTGGAGCACCTTCAGAACTTGGTGCTCATTCCCTGCAAAGGGTTGGAATCTTTGAGTGTTGACTCCATCTCAGAGCTTCACAGTTTGACCATCTTGGATTGCTTAGAGTTGAAGTCTCTCAATCTCAAAACTTCTAAACTCAAGTCTTTTCGGTACCGTGGGCCTCTTCCTTTGATTAGGCCAGAATTTCATTTCAACCTCAGTCATGCCATGCTTGATTTCAGACTAGGACCGAACTGCACTGGTTTCACCACCATGGATTTTGATGCAACCCTATTAACCATAAAGAACTCTGAAGTTCTTACTCTCTGTAAATGGACTTTTGAGGTATGCCATGTTTGTTTGATTGAATTGTTTTGGTAGTTCTTGTATGTACATTGGGAAATTGTAACAAGGGCTGATATCACTTAGAATATGCTTCTATGCACATTTTCATCACTTAGAATATGCTTATTATATCAAAATGGTATGGTATAATTAACAGATAATCATGCTCTTTAAACATATCATCAGCTGTTTGATTATTACATTCGTCAGTGTGAAGAACACTGGCTAAAAAATGTTAGTTCCTTGAAAGAGCTTTTAATAATTTAAGAGATACTCTGTTTGCATAGTTTGAAATCTCATGTCTACTCGGGACGGTGATAAGACGAATTTACAGTATATAAATAGATGTAAATCTTAATTTACAAACTTGTAAGATTGAATTAAACTTAAAGTTTACTTTTTAATAATAATGATGAAAAGTAAAACCAATGTGTCTCATCTTTTAAGTTTTCTGCATTGAGCAATGTAACTCCAGCAAGGTTATCTTTTTGCAGGAATTGATATGGCCATCGATTTCTCCTCTATCCGGGAGCTTCAAATTCTACAAATTAAGAGAGTTATGGTGGATTGACAACTATAACAAGAAGGAACTCAGCATGGAAGCCTTATTCTCCTTCTTGAAACTATGTCCTTCCTTCGAGCAACTTGTTGTGACTGTATGTGTCCTCATAGGGGATTAATTGAACCTGTGTTCTGCTATAGTTGTTAATCTTTCTGACAATTCATTTTTCGCTGACTGATATGCAGATTGATCCTGAAAGTTATTCTGCTGAAGGGACCAGTTCATGCTTAATGAAAGAGACTAAATGCACTGAACTGCAACATCTTAAACTGATAAAGTTTATGGGTTTTCCTTCTCCAAAAGATGAAATCTCATTGGCTAAAGGCTTAATTCATCTGATCAATGGAAACCCTCCAAAGATAAAGTCTTCGGATGGGAATTTCTTGGATGCAATCTCTGTGCAGTGATTTTTACATCAATCACAATAAATGTTGCAAATACCAAAGAAAGCAAGATTGAGAAAAAGTCATGTACTAATTAAGCATGTATCAAGGTACTATAAATGTGTTTTTTTTCCTCCTATTGGCTTTATCTGTAGCCTTGAAGCAGGGTATTTGCAGATTAATAGAATGAAAACTAGCTGATAAAATCGTATTTCAATGATTTCATTCTCAAACACACTTTGATCAAATTCAATTTAATTTTTTCAACTTTTTTGTAGGTTTTGATTAGAATTGATTAATTCTGACACTCTTGTTTGAACCGCAGACATTAAACCGTGTATGCTATAAATATTGTCGTACCTGTATTATGGAAAACAAAGTCAATTATTACGAGATCACTAATGCAGTCGTTGAAATATCATTCTGATTCTGTTTATGCTATGAACAATTGTAATTGGAATGGTTAAGAACAAGATAGATAAAAGGAAGAAAAAGGAAAACTCACAGAAAATCAAACCCTCAGTTTATATTAAAGTGATTTGTATTTATAAAATTTTAAGTCAAAAACGAATTTATGATGAAATCCGATATAAAAGTTATACTTTCTATTTTGAAATCATACTAACTTAATTTTAACTAAGATTTAATTCAAACGTATATGATATTAATGATCTTATCCTAAACTTTATTAAAAGTATATTAAATTTAGATTGTAAGATTTGATCTGCATTTTATAGTTAAAGAAAACAAATTATTCAAATTAGTTTTAGATGTAAATCAAATATCTAAGTTTAATTTATTGCATCAAATTGAATATTCTATATACATATTATTAATAGACAAGTTACTCTCAATTAATATAATACAGTGGAAAATTAAAGTATGACCCTATTCTGTCAAACTATATCAGCAGTTTGAGAAGGGCAATAGAGTTCAGACAAAACCAACGCCAAAATGACTGCAAGGTTTAAATACATTTTGAACGAAACTGAGAAGAATTTTGGGTGGCACACTGTTGAAGATGGCCATGTTGCTTTGCTTAAACCAAATCCAGTTTAACAGAACAATTTGTATTCTTAGTTAATTAGAATTTAGAAATCAGCCACTAGTCCTTTGGGATGCCAAGAAATCAGCATCAATCAGATTGAAATTAGATATCCTTGCTTGTTGAGGGAAGACACAATCATGGAATCAAGCTTTAAATATGACAAAGACAATGAGGGAAAAGGTCTCACCTGTGAATAAGTGGGCCTTCAGATAAGAAAGCTAGCAACTGCTTAACTTATCTTATATTCATTTACTTCAGATTCTGCAGTGGTATAGTTAGCACCAATGTGACAATATAGCAATAATACACTTTTCTATGAATCAAGGAAAAAAATGAAGCGTATTTGAACTAATTAGCCACTGATTTAGAGAAAATCTAATTCATCGTTTGCTGAGAGAGGATAGACGACGAGCTTACAAGCATTGTTCATCACCAAATTTTGGAGTCCTTTTGCTAATTCTGTACAGGGCCACAAGACCTGCACTTCCCGCAAGGTATTCAAAGACCACACTTCTTTTGGAAGCTGAGTCAAGGATTTGCAGCTTCTGACGACCAAACGACGAACACGTGGCATTGAACCTCTGTCTACTCTCCACATTTTGACCTTGATTGCAATCATCTCAAACACTTGAAGCTGAAGGAACCCTCCCGTGGCACAATGCAGGTCGAATCTAGTATCATTCGTCTGCGATGACAATTTCAGAACTTGAAGGTTGGGAAGCTTTCCTAGCGTATGCATGACAGTGGAGTTGAAGAAACCAAACTTTGTGAGGGATATCTTGGTGATGTTCGACGGAAACACATTTGCATTTTGAGGAATCTCAGTAGTGCCTATCACTTTCAGCTTCCGGAGATGGCTCAGGCGATGGAGACTCTGTAACTGTATTTTAGCATTGCACTTGTCACGTCTTTCGTAATGTATACCCAATTTTGTCATCCCTGGGAATCTACGACTATCCAACAACGATGCTGTGCGAGGATCAAGAGCCACGGTTGAGAGAGTTTGAAGATTGGGCATAGTTTTACTTTCTGAAGGCATTTCTGGGAGCCCAACGGGTCCAAACAACAGAAGATGCCTTAGTTGTTTAAGTTGCCATAATTCACCAGAAAAGGATTTTATAGGCGAACCTCTTAAATCCAAGGTTTCTAGATTCCACAATCTGCATATAGAAGGTGGAATAGTTTCAAGATTATGAGAGTGTATTCTCAAGTATCTTAAATGAATGAGCTTCTCCAAATCAGTGGGTATTGAGTTAACATTCATTCGTCCTAAATCCAACACGCGAGCCAACCTGAAGCTCTTGAGAAGCCATCTCCAGTGATTTGCCTTGACCTTGTACACCTCTTGCCCAAAGCATAACAAGGAACGCGTCGCCGAGATGGTGTAATCAGATACGATACTCGAAGAGAAATGAAAAAGAGTACCCTGGAGAGACAACTTACGGGGACAACTATTGAGGTTTTGAATATCAATCTCTCCACAAACCTCGAAAAACTTGTCTTCCCTGCTCTCAGATATGCAAAGGTCACGAAGAAGATCGTGAATCCGACATGTTTTGACACCCCCATCATTGGTTCTACTTACCACTTGGATCAAGCTTCGATCCACCAGTTCATCCAAGTACTCTTCCGCAATGTATTCTGGCTCTGGTATGTCTTGGCCTCCAGAAGTTTCCTGTGTTAATAACCCTTCGGATATCCACAACTGGATCAACTGCTTCACGGGGATCCTATAATCTTCAGGGTACATGCCAAAATACAGAAAGCAAGGCTTTAACCTCGCGGGCAAGGAATCATAGCTGAGTTTGAGTATGTCCTTGAGTGTGTTGTCCCTCCCAAGATGCCAATTCACATGATCCTTGATTCTAGACCAATCCCTCGGTAACTTCTTGTTAGCCAAAATCCCTGCCATCACAACAAGAGCAAGTGGCAGCCCATCACAGCTATCAGCGATCAATTTTCCCAGGGACTCTAAATCAGAAGGACAGTCTTCTCCCCTAAACACCTTCTTGGAAAGCAGCTCCCAGCTTTCTTCTTTGGTGAGGAAGGGAAGAGCGTAGGGAGGAACAGGACCAGCGTGAGAAGCCACCTCAGCCGAACGAGTAGTCATCAATATTCTGCTTCCATTTTGATCATCAGGAAATGCCCCTTTAACCTCATTCCACACCTGTTTCTGCCAAACATCGTCCACCACCACCAAGTACTTGCTTCTGTTCAAGCATTCTCGCACCTTCATCTTCAGCTCTTCATCACTCACACTAGTCTCTTCTCTTTTCTTGAACAAGCTGCTGTACTTTGACGTCGACAACAAACACTTGAGCAGGCTCAAGAAAAACTCCCTTGGTCGATAATCATTAGACACATAACCCCACGCCCGACAAGGAAACACGTTCTTCACTCGGTTAGAGTTATATACCTTTCGAGCAAGCGTGGTTTTTCCCAATCCACCCATACCAACGACGGAAACAACTTTAAGACGAGAATCCGACACCATGAGTTTCTCAATCACAACCTTGGAGTCCAGCGCAAACCCTACCACCTCTTCCTCCTCCACCTCCCTCCTCTGCTTCCGAATCCGCTCCGCTTCCTCTTCGCTGCCTCTCCTTCCGTCCTCGATGCCGTACCTCTCTTTGTTATCGAAGATCTCTTTGATTCTGGCCTTGATCCCGTCGACCTTCACAGCCACCTGGTGAAGCATGAACGAGTGGTCCACACCGCGGAAACCGACTTTCCCGATCACGTTTCTCCGGCTTTGCTTGATGATGCAGGCGACGTAGGTGTCGATGACGTCTTCGGCCTCGTGCGCGACGTCTCTGATCTGGCTGACGAGTTCCGCGACCATGTCATGCTCTTTGCGCTTCCCTTGGGAGTTCCTGAGGAAGAGATTCATGAACCTGAGCTCGCTCTGCAACGACGCCACTTGGTCGCGCACGCCGGTGAGAAGTTTGGCTTCCTCCACCAACAACCTCGTCAATTTGTCTATCAGAAACACGACAATCGAATCCGCCATTTCTCTACACTCTACAGTTTGGATTGGAAATGGAGCAACGTAGCGATCGTGGTGCGCCGCACTGCACTGCACTCGCTAGCTTCCGTGTTCTCTATCTAAATACAAAGGTCAACGTCGTCGCATTCTCTCCATAGTCAACACCTTCCACTAACAATCCAACCTCTGGATATTACTTCCTGGACCATTCTCATCTCGTGATTCTGTTTTTTTCTCAGATATTTTTTCTTTTCGATTTTTTTTAATCTCTTTCTGCTTTATAAGAAATTAAAAATCAAGAATTACATCAAAATGCATGTTAATTCTTTCATAGTAGTTTGTTTTTCAATTGTTACTTTTTTTTGCTTTCGTATGTTGTCTTCTTTCTTTTGTATTTTTTCTCAAACTACGTTGTCGGGAGACTGCTTCTTGCATCTCCTCCTACACTTCAAAATGACAAAAAACAAATGAACTATAAAATTATGAGTGAAACCAAATGATATGTGAAGTAGTTTTGGGATATAAAATGACAAAAGAACCAAATGAAAAAATAGGCGTTAAAATTATAAGTGAGGTTAAATAAGTAATATGTAGTTTGTTTTTATATAAGTTATATATATATATATATATATATATATATATATATGTTCTGAAACAAGTTTTAAATAATACTTTTTTAATTTTACAAATAATTTTCAAGTTTCAAATTTAGGTTAATATTTTGTTTTCAATTCTTTCTCTCCAATGCTAAGTTAATTTTGTTTGTTTGAATATTATAATAATAAATGTGTAATGTATATTAAAAGTGACAAAAGTATCTATATATCAAATTTATATTTATATATTAGCTTTTAATTAGTGTTAGTATCCAACAATAATGATTTGATTTAAGATTAATATAATTATTTTTAGTGATAAATTTGTCTGTAATCCGACCGACGGGTCTTCTAAACATTTCGAAAATTCATTAATTGAAATTTGTTTTGAAAAAAAAAGTATTTTAAAACATATGAAATGAATTTCAGTTAGAACTTTTAGAAATATTTTTTTTTCTTTTATTCTTTCTTTATAACATTCTCTCTTTTACAGCGATGTTTATGTTGTTTTTTCTATCATTGTGGATGCAGAAAGCAATAGCCTTATTGGCGCGACCCAATTTGAATAGTTTGGTTCCCTTTTGAGACACGCGGTGTTGAACTTGAGGCTACTGCTTCGTATAAGTGGGCTCGGCCCAGAATCAGTTAAACCCAATTCTCTATTAATTTTTTTGTTTTTTTTTTTCATAAATTATGGTTTGTTCAAACCTCATTTTCTTAATAATGTATCATGACAATATATATATAAAAGATGTCATAGAAGTGCATGATTTGTGAGTTAGGAGTATAAATAAATAGTTTGAAAAACGTAACTATTGATATGAAATAGCGATTTATTTACGAAGAAAACCATGAGATCAAACTCAATAATAAAGGCGAGTAATTAAATTAGAAGTAAATTAAATTGTGACGATAAAACTAATGCTATATTTTAACTCTCTTTATGGATTTTTCCTATGTTTGGTTGTTGCTAATGTAGAATTAGTTGTGAGTTTAGTTCGCAATACCTAACTATACAAAAATTCATTGGAATGAAACACGTAATTTTATTTTTTAATTTTTAGTTGTCAACATAATGATGTGACTCACGGAGGCAATTTATTATTGTGTTTGGTAATCAAAATTAAAATAAGGATATTGATATTTTAATAATATTTTTCGACAACAGGACACGTGTCATTATTTCATTCGTATGTTTGAATTTATTTTAAAAACAATATTTGAAACGAATCCATCATAAACTACCACGTATGCATTGTTAAAAAATTGTAAAAAAATAATTGTTAAAGAAACTTTTTCCTTAAAATAAATATGTAAAAGAAAAGAGAACAAATTTGAAGGTCACACGTAATCTTTTGAAGCTGTAGTAAGTTTAATTTGTGTCTAGTATTTGAATGGTTTTTTAATGATATTAATGAATAAAAATCCATTATATACAAATATAAATTTTAAAACAATTATTATGAAAATTATCAAATTACCATACATAATAGTTGCATATATTTTGTGTATTGTTAATGTTATATCTCCAACAGGGTTAACTACATTTGCCAAAAAAAATTAAAAACACTCGAAACTTAGATAAAGAAAATATATATCAACATATTATTAAATTTAAATGAGTATAGTAAGTATAAATTTGGTATGTAAAAAATAATCAATAATTTTGTAAATAGAATTAGTGTCTTCATAATGTATATTAACCCTAAATGAATTTTTTAATTAATAGTGTTGTAAAGTAATTAATAGATATAATTAAATTTGACTTATAAGGTATATTGTATGATTATTCTGCCAATCTTGAACTGAACGGTCCATACGGTCAGTCATGTCACAGATATAACAACGCACTGTTTTTGAGATCGAATGGTTGTGACCAATAAGTCGAACAATCAGTCTATAGAGAAGTTATATATAACATTGATCAATTTAAGATAAAGTATGATAATTATCCATTAGACTATAATTAGACCGTTAATAATCTAGAGTTCATTTCGAAGTCTACAAATATAAATTTAAAGTAGAAATAAGTGATAACATTTAATACGCATTAATAATTTGAATTGTTGAATCTTTATTAACTTTGAAATTTTGTAAGTAACTTCCAAACGGATAAACAACAAAAACAAACAATAATATGAGAACAAACATTTGTATTGTCAACAATTTGTACAATAATAAATCATTAACCTCAACTTCTATATTCGAAACACAAAATTAGACATAAAAAAAATCAAAATTTACATTTATAAATCAAATATAAATTTTGATGATTTAATTATAAAAATATCACCTTATATTTTTCAAATCTGATTGTTACACATCATATATAAATTCACTGATGTGGTAAACGGTTTTTGTGTTTATAGTAAGATTATAAAAAACATTATACTTGGATTGGCACTTGAATGTGATGTGAGCATAAAAGCAGTGAGATGAAATAAAGTGACCAAAGGTGACTTTAAGGTACACCAACCAGGTATTAAAGGAACAAATAAGTCAAAGAAAGAAAAAGTCAACATTAATGGTGTGTGATATACCCTCAGATTGGTGCATTATGAATGCTGAGTGTTGTTGACTTCCCACATTATATATTGACTTCAGCTACCTTCAAATTTCATCACTTTCAACTGCCATAATGGACAATCAATTCCCTAAAACATAATTATAGCTAATCACCATTTTTATCTTTTCACTCTAATTTAATGTAATGAAACTTATTTAATACAATAAATTTTGCAATCTTATTATTATTATTATTATTATTATTTTATATACTTTTAGATGATATTTCAACTTTAATACATCTTCTCACGCTGAAACAAATTCGATAATAAATGATCAAGATTAATTAAAATATATTCTAAAAGGATCAAGAAAATAAAACGTAAATGTAAATTAATTTCACAACATTTATTTAATAAGTGATATCTGGATGAAGAAACCCTAAATTTTGCAATTCCCTATCCACGAAAACAAGGTCACCAATTCTGATGTCGTTTTGATCACAGTACAGTGATGCCTCTTTGTCGTCTCATTCAAAACGGTTTGGTTAATTTAATTAGGTTTGAACCGACTTCTTACACTTACCACTTTGACCTACCTTCGCTTTTGTAGTTTTATTTTTGTAATTCATTTTTTTATATGCAGAATCGAATTTCTTTAAAAATATTAGAATTATATTTACAGCCTTCAAATTGAGGTACAAAGAAAATATATAAAACTTTATTTCTGAAAAACAATTGAAATTAAACAAACAAAAATAAAAAAATGATAAATATATGAAAAACTGATATAAAACACAAAACGGAAATACATAATAATACTATTTCTTATAACATGTGATATTGGTTCTAAGTGTATAGTAATATCAACTAGACGAATTTTATTATCTCGTTTTCATTTTTGTAATAAAAAATTATCTTTATTTCCATTCTCATCTTTATTCTCAAATTTAACGAAATATAAATTTGGTTTTATTTCCATTCTCATCGAGAATAGATATACTCCTATATCTATATTCAATTTTTACTGTTTTAAATATCAATTAAATTATTTTTATAAAATAAAAATAAAAATCACATCAAAAAAATTATAATATCATCAAAATGTTCAATATTAAAATTCAGGAAGTTTAATATTAAGAAAAATATTATACTTATATAAATCTCTAATAAGATCTTTTTTATACTATTACAAATTTATATTATATCACTTAAATGAAATAGCACAAATAATAAAATTAAATTAACAATAATTCAAATTTAAGCATAGATTTTTTATATTTTAAACTTGAATTAAATTAAGAATTTATATAATTCAACACTTCAAATTAACAATCAAACATTATATAACACAAAAATAAATAATAAATAAAAATATTATAAAGAATTAAAGACAATGAAATGTGTGACCTAAATATAATTTGATAAAATTAAGAATATCCATTTGAACACAATACAAAGAAAACAAATATGTAAATAAGATTGTGATATGAGAAAAAATACCTTGAAAATTAAAGTTTTATTATATAATTAAACACTTGATTTTTATTTATCATCTCCATATTCATGCATATATTAAACATTCAAAAAGTTTGACTAAACAAAATTCAACTTTTCAACAAAAAATGTTATTTATGCATGAGACTTCTATCTTATCGGCTAATTTTTTATTTATTCAACATGTTTACTTATCGTGTTTTTATTCTTTAATAATATTTTTTAATTTGTATTATTTATTTTTTAAAATTGAACATGGAGTAAACATATAAAAAAACATATCTTTGGTATATAGTACCACCTTGACTCTTTATATATATTCTTTAAATTGAACATGGAATAAACATATAAAAAAAGAAACATAAATATTCAAGTACGAAAGAATGGGGAAATTTCATATTTATTGAATAATGATAATAGTAGGTTTGGTACGGTGGAGAAAAGAAATGAAGAAGGAGACTACCAATTGAATTTTGAATTGAAAAATAAAAAAGAACGTTCGTTAATTTTTGTCTTAAAAGTCAATATTTTTTACTTTTTCAAAAGCATAAAAGAAAATATGTTGTTATTTGCAATTTTTTTCCCTCTTTCTAAACAATTTACTGCATATACCAAACAATACGAGTAACTTTTATTGACTTTTTTTAAGAAAAATTATAAACGATGTATTTGAAACTTAAAAAACGTTGATAGAATAATGAAATGTTTCAACTTATTAATTATGTTTATTATAGTTGAAAATAAAATAAAATAAGAAGTCGTATTAAATAACAAGAAGATATTTAAAGTATTGTAATATGAAGAAATGTTTTCTTACTTTAACATAATTTGCATGAAATAAAGATAAATTTAAAAATTGTATTTATCCCTAAAAACTTTATAACTTATTAAGATAAATTTCTTAGCAAAAAATAAATTAAGATGAAAAATGGGCCATGCAATATAAAAAGAATGAGAGAAAAAAACATTTTTTACGTGTGTATATTTCTATTTATTCAAAGAGAATATATAGTTTTTTGAGGTAAGGTTTATAAAAAAGAAAATAGTGTTGGTTCTTTGAAAAAAGACATAAGAAAATTAGTTCTCAATAAATAATAAATTGTGAATAAACTTTATATCATATATCCAAATCACCTTAAATTTAAAATATTAACACGATATAGTGAATGTAATCCCTCAACTTAATTATACCTCATTATTATAAGACAAGGGAAGAAAAACCATACATAGAATATATTGTTATAAATATTATATATATATATATATATATATATATATATATGTATAATATTTATAATTTCATATGTAAATAGGTTGAGACACTTTAACTATATCTCATACAATACATTTCTTTTCTTCTTCTTTTTTTTGTAAAAGTAACATATATAAAAGTCAAATAAATGTTTCTTTTAACATTCAACCTATTTCTAGTAATCATAACTATTTACTCTAATTATCTTTTTGAAAATTATCCTCTTATTTTTTACGAGACATTTTTCTCTTTCCACTGAAAATATTATTTTTATTTTTTTCTCAAATCTTCATATTTTAATTTTCGACATATTAATCTTAAATTTGAACTTTTGGAAACATTAATAGACATAAAAATATATATTATTGAAACAATTCCTCGTATAGCCTTTCTTTAATTTAAAAAAAAAAAAATCTCTGACAAAGATGTGAACTTCGAAGAAGATAAGGATGCAAAGTTTTATTTCTTTATTTATTTAATTTCATTTTTTTTCATATGCAAAGTTATGTTCATCCAAGATTACTGACGTATTCTCAGCACGACACGTGGGTATGACAAGGCAGAATGAAATAAACTGTATAACACAGCTGCAACATCACAAAACGAATTTTCACTAAAATGCATATATTTTTCAACACACGACATCATAGAATTAATATTCGAGGTGGCTTGTGTGAAAGCTGTTATTTATAGTAAGAGTTCAGTTTGAGACCAAAATATATATAATTTCTTTTAAGTGATTTATTAATATATATGGTGCAAAAGTTGGACCAAACTACTTAGATCTAACGTGGACCAACAGTTTTTGGCAAGCCACCCACTATTTCAAGAATTAGAATAGTTTACTCTAAACTCGTGTTTCATTTTCCAACCATTTTTTTTACATCATCAATGTTGTATGTATAATCTACACAAGTCATGCCAAAAACTATGGCTGATTAATGAAGGGATGAGACAAGTTTATCTTTATACATCTTTGACTTAAACTTTCATCTAATCTTTTTTATCAATATTAAGATATTTTATGTTTTTTAATTTAATTTTATAAATTAGTTTATAAAATGTACTACTACATGGAATGTCGGTCGGTAATTATATTCGAACAGACAAGTTGAGATTGATTAATTAATAGACAATCGTTAAAGATAATTTAAAACTAATTAATGGAATAATAGTTATTGATGGGTGGTTAACAAATATACTAACAACTATTAATGGTCAATTAATAGTTTTGATTGTCATAAACTCTATAAATACAAGTTTGATGTCGAGGTAAACATATTTTTTCATAATCTAATTCTTTTAAACTTTTTTTATAAACATGTCTGACTTGAACGTCATAATATTTTATGCAGGTCAATTACCAAAATATTGATCAGTTTAGAAGAGATTTAAAGAGAAATACAAACGACCGTGATATAGAGACTAAGCTAATTCAAGAAGATCTATCCTCTAGACAATAAAAATATTTCTTATGAAATAAAAAAAATAGTACAATTATAAATATAAATATAATGTACTTGTATTTATGTTAGAGAAACTACACTAAATTGAAACAACCTTAAAAGCTCCCTCAAAATATATAAACTTTAATTAAAAAAATGCAATATAAAATATAAAATTAGGTTAGCCAATATAAAACTAATTAAAAAAAGGAGGGGCAAATATTTAGATAAAGAAAAGCAATGAATGAATGGTGTTTTATTTAAAACAATTAACTTCAATTATTTTATGAAAGTAACGTGTGTTTGATAAGGTAGAAAAGTTTAAAATTGATTTTAATTTTTTAATTAGAAGATCTAGAACTTAACAAGCCGACACGGTTAGATAATTAATGATTCACAATTTCTTAATTGGTGTTTGACTATGATGTTGAGTAGTTATGGAATTAATATAATAGTGTGCTCATTTAATATAAATATTTTAATGAAGCCTCCAAGAAAAGCCTTTTCTCATTTGGTAGGGTTTATGAATATGAATGTTCTGTAGCTACTTAGATTGCTGAATCAAAGTCTGGAATGCGACTTGACTAAGCAAAAGGATGAAATTAGAAATGAGAAAATTTGACAGTTATTATGAGGTGATGTCGATAAAGATAATGACTGTGTTCACCAAAGTCTACTGTTCTTAATTACGCATGCCACTACCATAATCAAAACACACTTCTTTTTCTTATTAACCAAGTAAACTTTATACGTCACAGTTTTGCTATGCAATTCCACATAAAACCCTATTATATATGCTGTCAGTTAATTATAACAATTTTTTTTTATTACAAACATTTTATGAAAGTCTACTTATTAATTAAAAGTTGTTAAATCCTACAAAATAATTTTTAAAATTGAATATTATATATATATATATATATATTATGGTTAATTAATGTGAAATATTTAATATTTTCTTTAAGCATGTATATATTTTATGTGTGAAACTAAATATTTGTTAATCATCCATAAGTGATATAATAGGTTCGGCAAATTTCACTCTGAAATAAATTTTAATATGATATTAAATTAGTTAAAGAAATAATCTATATTATATGTTTTTTTACTATAAAAGTGTGAAAACAATTTTATTTTTCGAATTTCATCTTTTCTCTTGCGTTTTTATGTTTATTTTTTCTTCCATGCTAAAAAATAATAAACTCTCATATCTTTCAAATCACTCATTACCATTTTTGTCGTGTCCTATAATTGTCGTGTCGCGCTTCAATAAATTTTTTATTTTCTTTTTCAGGTCATTTTTCAACAATCGATACAACAAGTTAGTGATTTCTCCTTCATATTCTCATATCTAGGATTTTTGTTTGTGGAGAAAGTTCTATTTGTAGTTGTGTCTTCTCGACACTTAATGTGTTTTGATTTCCTCTACAAATAAAGCACAATTGAGTCGTCGTTACGAATGTGCATCGTTAGTCCCTATGGTGTTTTGTGAATGTTCTTAGTCAACTAAATGTATTGTCCATTGTGTTTTGCAATTGAGGTGTGATGTTCTCTATGGTTCGTTGATTGTTTACTAGTGGTGGTTCGATGGTGTTGGTTTGTCGATAGTCTTTGGTGGTTCATCGTTTTTTTTCTTTGCACCTTCACATGGTCATTTTCATTTTTTTTAGTTAAAAATATTATATGGATTGATCCAAACAAATATATTTTTAGTATATATTAGATTGGTTGCACAATCTATCATGTCTAACATATTACATCAACATATATTATATTGGTTGCAAAACCGATATAATATATGTTCTAGAACCAATTTAATAAATACTTATTTTGCACTAATAAATAAAACTTTTTTTTTCTTAAAGCAATTAGTACTAAAAAATAATAATTTTGGCACCATTTTTTCTTCGAAACCAAGACAATTAATACTGAAAAGAAGTTTTTTGAGACTTTGTAAGACCTAAACCAAAAACTTAATTGCTTGAATCTTTAACTAACCTTAATATAATATAACTTGATCTAATCTTTAATTTACATGAAATTTTCAACATGAATTTACAAAATTTACAAAATGTTATTTTCAATTTTAATCTTTTGTAGTGAGTTAAATTAACAAGTTGTGATATATTGTGCGGTGGGAAATAAAGTTGCATTATTATTTACATATTACTTGGTGGTGTAGCTTGTAGTAGTATCAAAAGTTGTCACCATCGTCAATATTATCCACAAAAAAGTCTTAGCTATTTGGACAACTTATGAAAACCGATAAAAACGAATGAAGCACATGGTATAATATATATATATATATATATGATAAAGATACTTAGATAACATTTTTTTACAACATTTGAACATCGTCTACGTCTTATTATGTGATTGGTATAAAATTATTGCACAATTAATAATAATAATTATAAACAAAATCATAAACCAATCACAGAATGACACGTATACGATGTTCAAATTGTAAAAAAAATGTTATCTAAATTTCATTATATATATATATATATATATCTTTGGTGTAACTTTTATTTGTTCCTCTTGTACGCTTACTCAACCAACTCTATCTACCAACGTCTCTATATAAGTATTCAAATAGTCTGAATCAAACAGATTCATTAAACTAATAAATTACAAAACTTCTAGATGGCAGCTCCAAAAGATTAATCTATTGAAGTGCACGCCACTGCCTATTTCCAAATTTCTCTACACTTTATATGCTCAACTACAATAACTAATTAATTTAATATAATCTCTATTCTTTACAACAATATTACTTATACATTAAGATAATTTTTTTCAATTGTTACAATATTTGAATTAGTTTCCCACTTATTGAGAGTTTTTTTTTTTAATTAAGTATTTGATGACTATGATACAACAACTAAACATTAGTTCGTTATCTTTTTATTTGTCAAAAAACACACCATACCCTTAAACAAGTTGATTGAATATTTTGCAAGTAACTCAATTCAATGAGTATAACTTCATACCAAACGTTTAGAAACTCAACAAATAGTGTAGAAATAAACGATAATCACATCCTTTATTAGATATATATGCTTTTGCTTGCAATTTTTTACTAAGGAGTTAGAATTAGTTTTATTTTTAACGTAGAAAAAAAAACATAATTACAATACAACAATAGTTAATTAACTCATAACAATCGATATTTTCACAAACTAAGGAAGATGCAACCATTAGTTACTAGCTAATTAACCCTATTTATATTAAGAATTACCCAGGAAGTAGTTAATTAGAAAAAAAAATCTTTCATCATATTAATTCATTGATTAATTACCTCAGTTAGATTAGTCAATGTCTCAAAATCTTCAAACAAAATTAGCAGAAGCTGTAATTTCTACTGCAGTTTTTTTTTTTTCTGTCTCTGAATATATATCATCAGGTTTTTATTATACGCAATAAATGAACAATTTTCCATACAGTATATGATAAACATATATATATATATATATATATGTAGATCATGGATTAAAAAACAAAACATTCATCTATCTATGATACACAGACTAAAGCTCCCTAAGTATAATTAACAGATGAACTAATACAAATAATCAACCAAAGCAGTTGGTTTTCCTATCTTCAAAATCTCCAAATCATTCTCAAAGGGTGTCAAATTCAAATCCAAAACCAAAACTCTCTTGTTGGGAACTTTGTTCTTGGTTGAAGAATCGATGCTGCTGCTACCGCCACTGCTACTGCTGACAGTGGTGGAATTATGCAGGTTTCCGTTCAAATTTGCAGCTCTGTGTCTCCTCATGTGACCTCCCAAAGCTTGGCCTATAGCAAACTCCAATCCACAAATCGAGCACTCATGAGTCTTAGGCTTTGGCGGTGAATCATGAAGCAATTGGCCTTCGCTGTTATCTCCTAGCATCAACCTAGGTTTCTTGTGACTAGCCCTGTGCCCACCAAGTGCTTGAAATGAAGGAAACTGCCTGTTGCATGTCTTGCACTCAAACACACGGTTGCTCATGGAAGAGCTTGAGTATGTCGCCTCAAATTCACCGCCACGAGAAAGCAACATCAAACAGTTCGCCATGGTTAAACTATCAACCTCTCTTTCTCTCTTCATCGCAAACGAAAGGGGTGCCTTGTGCCGTGTGCCGTGTGCCTTGGTTTGAAAATTTGAACTTTGAATGAATGAATGTATGAAAAGGGAAAAAGGTATTGGAATGGAACTCTACGAGACTACATGGTTTTAGCATTTATAAAGGGTTGTTCTATGTTTGGTAGCTTGAGAGTGTTGAACACTACTCTAACAATAGTTGACTTTTTTTGAAATATATAATTAATATTTTTGCGTGAGTAAAGACTCATTGATTAAGTTCTGAAAATAACTCTTAATAATACAATTTTTTTCATATACTTGAACATGTATATATAAATTTAATTGTTATTTTAGTATATCTTGAATGTTTGATTAGTTTTAGGATGTAGGCACAAGTTGGTGAGACAATTGGTAAAAAATAATTAAGTCTAATTCAATTTTACGATTTTAATTTATGATCATGATATGTTAACAATTTTTTTTAACAATTTTTTGACAATAAACTATGTGGCATTGGTTTGTATATTTAAAATAAATCAATCACAAGTTACCACATAAGTAATTGTAAAATAATTGTCAAAAAAAATTGTTAAAAAAACATTTTTCTTTAATTTATAACATAAAATTTAAACCTACTTATATATTATAAATCGATTTTATTTTTTTTAATGGAAAATCTTTAACTTATTTTTTTACATTAAAATGTATACATGAAATAAAATATTAATGGATAATCATAACAAATAATATATAAATCCAACAAATAATAAATTTTATTATAATAAGTTTAAATTTATGATTCTAATAAAATATTAAAAAATATATTTTAAATCTAATTTCTTATATATTGGACTTGTAAAATCATATTTACATTTTTGTTTGTATGCGATAAACTGATTATATATATATATATATATATATATATATATATATATATATATGAAATTTCCAATAAAAGTATAAGAAATAATATTGGTGTTGTGACTTTAATAACTTGTAGTGTGAGTGGTGCAGCAATTAAAGCAATTAATTGGGATGTGATGAAGTAAGAAAGGGTGACTTACTTAGGAGTTGTTTGGTGTGAAAGGAGTTTGGTGCGATGCGTAAGCGTGACAGATTTGCTGAGCCAAACGGGACGGAAGGAAATTGTGAGGGCGGCACTACTGTTATTAAAACTGTGTGTGTTCAAACTGTGGTGGAAAATTCTAAGGCAAAGTGTTGCCAAAGGTATGAAAAAAGGAAGCAGCAGAGGACCAGAGTCGGAACCAACAGTGCCTCCTTGAATTCCAAACATCTAGAAATCGTGTTCCACGTTGAACATATATATCATATAATTTTAGTATTAAACAAATTAAATAAAATCATATGTACGGTTTACCAGATTATTTATATATTATCATAAAACCATTATTTTCATCTGTTAATAATTTATTTTAAGTAAATTTTCAAAGTTGAAAGTGTCAATAGCTGTGTTCGGAGTTTAAATTTATATATTATCCTATTTTTTATTCAGTTTTTTTCTATTTTCTTGTACTTGGTGGAGATGTCTGCATTGGAAATTAGATCAGGAGAAATAAATTAACTATTAAACATTATTGAATTCTTTGATATTTATTTTTAATAATTTATATCAATTTTCCTTTCATATGCTTTGTTTAATGTTGTGAGATTTACTCTCGTCAATAGAATTTAACTTAAACGGAAGAAATATATAATTTTTTTTTATTTTGGAAATTTAAATTATTAATAAACACTAATAGTACTAATAAAATATCTATTCTTTTATATCTAATACTCATCAAAAAGTGAAACATCATTAGAGAAGTTGTGAAAAAAAAATAAAGTTTTATTGTAAAGTTTGTTAGCTTGTTGAGAATTAATGAATTTTACATGTAATTTCTAAGTATTGAATAAAGTTCCAACTTAATGCTTTCTTTGACTATTGAGTTATTTTAATTTAGTTGCCATATATCAGTAATAATGAAACATGTGAATGTTCCTAAAGTAGGTAGTTATTACAAGTACAAGTTTATTTATTTTTCTTTTGTTTGACAAAATACAAGTTAAGTAATATGTATAATTAACTTATGAAAATATCAACATCACTACTCTGACTAGATTATTAATTTATAATTTACTCGAACAAATATGTTAGTATAAAAAACTAATAATAGTATATTAATTATAAATGTAAGCATAAAGATACTATGAATGTAATAATATTTTTTTCATATAACGCCCGATATTTTTCTTTATTTTAAAAGAAGCCATTGACATGCTTTTTCTTTTCACATCAATTAGAGCTTATATATGCTTTTCATTGAAATAAAGCATGAATAATGTTAATAAAGTTTATATTTGTAAGAGTTTATTTAATACTTATGATAAGATGTATATGATAAAAAGATAAAATAAGATAATTATGATAAAAATAAAATACATATTAATCATGTATATTTGATGTTCATTAGAATAAAGATTACACAATATTATATACAATAAATTATGATAATGATAATGATGATATTGAAAATAATAATAAAATTAACAATAACAATAAAATTAGAAATAAGATTATATAAATATGAATACTTATAATGGTGATGAGGGTGTATTCAAAGTTTATGTGATGATAACACAATAACAAACGTGATAATAATAATAATAATGATGAAAGTATATAATATGTTGGTGGCTGCTAAATGAAAGTGGTGTGATTGGATAATAGTAACAATAACAAAAGTGATTATAGTAACAATATCGGTAAAAGTAACAATAATAATAGTGATAATATTGAAAGTAATTATAATGAATATGTGATGGTTTTAAAATAGGGCAAATGTTAATGATCTTATAATGTTAGTTTATAATTTAACTCATTTTTAGAACAAGAAGTGTATTGTACCAAGAAGATAATAAATAAGAAGAATAATCGTATCATATCTCATTTGTATAATGCATGATTTATTATAACAAGATATGATAATAATTTTATCATATTCTATTATACCCCACTCACCAAATAGATTCCAAGATATCTTTAATGTAAGATCTTGAGTTAGGATATAAAAAACAACATTTATCTTTATAGATTTTTGCATTTAACTTAAAACAAATATCTCTAATATGGAGAAGTTCTTATAAAATATTATTAAAGATGTACACAATTTTTTTAAATAATCTTCTTAATGGAATGCATAGAGAAGCAATAAAAATCATAAGAAAAAATGAAGAACATATCATTATAATTAATTAAAAATAAATAAAACACATGTTAAAGAGTGATATGTTGTCACAAATCATTAATTTAATTATAAAAAGTGAATTTTAAATTTAACTCAATTTTATAAAATTAGTTTGTAAAATGAGATTTGCATTGTGAATTAATATTATGTTTATTTAATCTAAAACTTCAAATATTTTCTTATGTGAATACATATATATCTCAATTATGAAAATTGTTTATTAATAATATCTAACAAATAAGATAAGATTTGCACAATTCATATATTATAAATTGTAAATTGACAATGTCTCTAATTTATACAAAACTGACACTACATACCATAAAAAAAAGTAGTTCTAATAAATAAGTAAATAATAAACTTCATATTATAAATATGAAAACTATTATAAAAAATTTATGTGAACAAAATATTATAAAAAAACAAAAAAAAAATATAAAGTAAAATTACTTGAAGGGCAAGAAATAAATATTTGACTAACAATGTAAAAAAATAAAGCGAGGTATAATATATTATATAGAAGTTCAATATATAATTTTATTAATGTTATAGGTTAATGATTTTGTATTATATGATGGTGAATATATATGAGAAGAAAGAAAGCATTCCGATGAAAAGTAGTTGCAACTTGAAATTGTTGGTAAGAGGGTAACGTGTAGGAAAAAGTGTTGGCATTACGCGTGTCTCCCATTTGTAATTAACAGTGTTTAATTTAATTGACCGACCTATGATCTGATCTGATCTGGACCAATAAGTCAATGGGCCTCATGCATCCTAATTAATCCATTAGGTTCTTTGGATTTCGATCAATTTTCTTTCACTAATCTTCCAACTTCTCAACTATATTCATTCACCAATTTATGCCATTATTCTACCTCTTTTTCTGTCAAATTTCTAGGCTTTTTTCTTTCTAATCTTTCATTTTCAACTCACTAGTTTTCTAACAAAGAATGATTTGTGGGGGTTTTCGTTTATGGTAGAAAGCGTGTTTGGGCCAAGTCCATCTTATTGGATAATTGAAGGAATTGGATTGCATTGTTCTGTAAAGCACCTACCTTCTCATTTAAGATCCTAATTAATCATCAATACTTCCTTAATTGCATCCATTCACTGTAAACAAATTGTTTTTGATGTAAGGTGGATAATCACAATTAGCATTCCTTCACACTTTTTTTTAATCTTTTATAAAGTCTCCGATACAAAGTTGTTATTATTAGTTCTTCGTATTTAAACTTCAAACCAACGAGGTGGATATATGTCAAAAACATTTTAACTCTTAAATTAGTTATATATTTCGATCAGTTATCACGTCACAATAAATATAACTATCTACCTCCTTACTTTATTTTTGTTTTGAAGTAGACTTATAATTAGTGTTACATTAATCATGGTCCAAAAAAGCTAAAAAATCAATGTGTCTTACCTGTAAATATGTTTGATTTATGATGTTGGTGTCTAATGAAAATATGACCCATCAACTTATTAAAAAACTGTCTAGTTTGCAACAATTTGAAATTGAAAACAACCTTATAATATTTTTCTCAAAACGTTGAGCATCCGATTAATGATAAACCGGTCGATAAGTACACAACTCATCTCAAAACTTATCACACAACCAAACTACTAGATACCTTTTACTATGTCAATTGTCAAATATAATATTTCAAATATATATATGAATGTTTTTTTAAGTGATTTAAAAGTGTTTTTCATAAGTTAATAATTACTACAGCTGACTTTTTAAACATATTAATGGACAACAATTGCCACAAAGCATTATCTTTTAAAATGTTTTAGTGCATTAATGAGTATAATGCTAGTTAGTAGCTGTTAATAACCATAATATTAATAAAAATGTTTAAAATAAAAATAACTTTACCACGTTGAGAAACTCACCTCTTACACTAAGACTAGATGTCTTGTTCCCTGTGTTTGTGGGTGGTATAATATTTTGAAAAATGTACTCACGTGTAACTAAAAATAATATTATTTTAACTATATTTATCTTATTTATTAAGTTGATTTTTTTAACTATATTATTTGATTGAAACAGATTTTCAGATTAATATTTTCAAGTGTCAGACTATTATTTTTTTTTACAGCAATAGTAATAGACTCACGACATTTTCTTGTAAAATTTATAACTACAAAATTTGGAAGGAAATTAGATATTACTTTCTTTTCTATGAGATTGTGTTTTCATTTTTAAAATTTAAAAAAAGTCACCTATTTTTTGAGAAATTGTAGATGTAACTTCTTCAAAGATTACATGGATAGTAAAAAAAGTAATACTCTTCTTAAATGTAAATATTGTTTTTAAAACATTTACATGAATAACTAATAGTCAATACATTAGAATAAATTATCAACGTACTACTTTGAATTTTTATATCTATTAACTCTAACTTAAATTACTTCCAATTATTAATTATAAACGTTAAATATTTTTGGTTGATTAAGAGCATGTTATATCAATCATTTATAATTTACACGTGTATCTATTTGTCACTTTAGAGTATCTATATTTAGATAATATACAATTATTTAAAAATAAATTAACTTTATCTTATACATAATGTCACTTGTAATCTTATAATAAAAGCTGTTTAAAAGAAACTACATCTCTTATTATAAAAAGAAATACTATAGATAATCTTATGATGTAAGTTTTTTTTTTTAAAAAAGCTATTGTTCAAATAACAATATAAATTTCATTTCGAATGAAAAAACATTTTATATTTAATTATTATGTATACAACTTACTTTATAATTATACTAATAATTTATAATTAAACATTAATATAAAATTTTACATATTTGTTCAATTTTTATTTATTTAATGAAACATCTAACTTTCATCAATGCATGCAGACTCAAAATATTGGACCTTTTATGAAAACCAGTATAGAACACTACTCTCACACTTCAACCTTAGTTACTTTACTGAGAAACTTCAGGGGTGCATGTGTTCCTTCAGGACCTGCCAATCACACAATGCCACATCACTACCATGATAATTTAACACAAATATCCAACCAATCAACAAGCTCCAGTTGGCACAACCAGATACTACCTGATCAGTTTTCACTGCACCTTCTGTACATTATTTATGCCTTCGAGAAGATTAGGACAGTTCAGATTCTCTGAGGATGGAAAGATCACAGGCTATACACGTGTAGGGTGGATATAGCATGACAAATTCGGCAACCCTACATATTCCCGTATTATATCTCTGTTCCACCCTCTCTCTCACACACTCTAAACCTCATTATTCGTAAATCCCACACACTTTGTTTTGAAGTGAAACGAAGAGTAGCTATCAAAGGGGGAACGTCTCTGCCACCGGAAAATAAGTCTAAGGAGATAGTCATGTTTCCATTTTCCAAACCTCTTATCTTCTGTAAGCAGTTGCGATCGCGAATTCAATCGATTCCATTTTCTCATTCTAGGTTTTTTGTTTTTGTTATTTTTATTTTATTTTACACATGATAGTTGGATCAACATCCAAGATTTTTTATACGGTGGAGTTGATCTTCTTTTGATTTTTGTGATGCAGTTGATCGAGTTCACCGGGTTTGATGGTGCGGTGTATTGGACGTGGTGATTTGCATTACTACTGTGTGGTGACACCGTGAATTGCTGAGTCAGATTATACTTGTTTTGAAACATCAAGGAGAGAAATGGTAGGTTAAAGATTCTAATAGACTGTTTGCATGTGAATGCTGGGTCTGATATCTGATTTTGCACGATGGATTGTGTAATACTCTTGCTGTGTCTTTTTTTTCTTAATTATGTGAAGTTACTTGAAATTGAAGTATTCATTCTGGACTTTTATGCACTTGATTAGTTATTTGTTTGCTCAAATTGTTGAGGGGGTTTGATTTAGCAATGGGGATCTTATATAACACTTCTGTGAAATTGAGTTTTAGTGACTCATACAATTGTTGACACCGAGTGTTTATCAGAATAAAGAACTTGAGCCTCATATTGTAGTTTATTTGGTGGTGAGGTGAGAGAAGTCAATTTCAATCTCATGGGGAAAGCAATGCAAAACTTTGTTGCTGCGGAAAAAAATCGTGCGTTTTACCCATTTCCAGAGGAGCCACCAGAATTTTGAACGTATCCATACATTCTAATAGTCTGATACTGTATTAACTCGGGATCTAAGTTTTCTATTGCAGTATAAATGTAAAATGTCATCATTTTGTGCAATCTGTTGAATGAATTACAAATGGCATTTTGATACTTTTTCTGTCTAGTGTTTTATAATGCTAGGTGTCATTGTAAGGGGTGACCACGGTTCTGAATCAACCCATGGACCCAATCAACCCAAACCAAACTAATAGCCAGAAAGTGGTTTGGTTTGCTTCTTGGATGAATTTAAATTCTGAAATAACTGATCGAACATGATATACTATTATAAATCTGTTGTTAATTCCCTTCTCTACTGTCGGAGCATCTGCTGACCACCAACTTAAAGTCTCTATCCAATTCCTGCTTTTTTTTAACTCAAAGTCCTAAACAATTAAAAGGGCAAACCAAATCTAACCTCTCTCTGTTGAATGCCATGCATACCAACTCCAGAATCCTTTTGCTCCTCTCTTATGTCACATCCTGCCCTCCTTCCATGAGGATTCTTATTTTTTATTATTTGACCTGGGTACTTGATTTCAACGAATGCAAACCTCAGGTTGTTTTGGTATGGGTTCTTAACAAATTTGGTAGGAATCTAACCAGTCCAAACGATATGAGTTACTTAAAATATTCCTCTAATATTTATTAACATTGATAACACTGAAAAGTTTGTAGTTAACCATAAGAGGTCATAGCTTTTACGCTGAACATCCAAGTAAATAACAATAAATGCAAAGGGAAGAAACAATTCAAAAGGTTTAGGGTTTGAAGAAAAAGATATAGAAAACTACATCCAATTAGGGATTTTTTAAATTCTAGAAAGGGTAAAGAAATTTCAGTTTTGCCTATAAAAACGACATCGTTTTTAAGGCAAAAGTCAATTTTTGGAGAGCCTCACCATAGCACTGGTACAACCACTATTTTGTAATCGTGGGCCCTTTCGGTTGTTGCTATATGAAAATGCACCACACCACTTTTCAACATGTGCCAAAAATTAATGATTAGAATGAAATATATAAGTAAACATACCATAAAATGTAAGATTAGGAACAAGCGTTTTCAGGCTATAGCTGTAATAGTACCTATTGAAATGATGAACGAAATTTGTTTGTGGTGATTTGTTCATTAGAGAACATATATAGAGGCTCTAACTAGAAAGTGAATATGTTGGTACATAGGGGTTATTTATTGTTCTTGTTGTTGGGCAGCTTTGCTGCATGTCTTAGCCACTTGGTGCTTTTGGCTTTTATTTTTCAGTTTAGAGGGAGACCTTATCTCACCTGGTGGTTGTTTCACTGTTTTCTCTCAATATATTTTTTTTTCTGAAAGAAAAATTGCTCGTTACCAGCAAGGAATTGATATTTTTGGCTTAATTTTGTGACAATGAATTAAAGGGAAAGATTGTAACTTGGGTATTTCAATTATTAAATGGAAAAATGTTTTGTGGATGCCTATTCAGTTTATACATAAGAAACTTTGGGAAATATTGATCAATTGAAGCATGTTTGGGATAATTGACATAGTAATTTACATGACATGGAAATTTCGTTTGATTTGTATGATTAGATCTCTTGGTTAATAAATTACTGACCACTCTTCTGATGTTTGTGGTCATATATGGAATGAAGTTTATCATATCAGTAATAAATGAATTGAATCAGTAAAATTGTCTGTTTATGAGTTTTGATTTCTGGCTTCTCTGGTTTATATCAATCAGTTTACTTGTTAGATGCCTTTCATACCAATATTCTCGATATCTTCATTGGTATATTTTCAGGTTTTTGTCATTTGAATATGCTTATAAATATAACAGAGGAGCATATTTCAGTAAAAATTGGTGGCTATATTAAATTTTTATTTTTTTGTCTTCAAAGGGATGCATCCATTAGATTCACTTAGAGATATTCCCTGACAAGTATTCTGTATGGATTATATTTTTCGTGTTGTGGAGTGAACCTGCTCCTGCTTGCTGCATATCTCACCCATCCCTTTTTCCAGTGCTTCTACACGAGACTCCTTAGGGCATCTTGGTGGTCAGACAACCAGATGATAAAAATTAAATTGAAGAAAAACTCAGGGATTGCAATATCATCACAGAAAAATGAATATATGCAATCACATAGGGACTGAGAACCACAGGGTCTGTCCTCTTGAGGACTGTTGCTTCTTGCTGAGAGACCCCAAGCCTCATCTGTAATCCTCAGCTATGCAAAACCAAATGCCTTCATTGCCCACTCTCTCCACTAAATAGTATATGTGTACGCGCTACTGCTGCCTTCCCATAACAAATTTTCTTCCTCTAAATGTCTTGGATTATACAAAATTTGTTTCTCACTTGTACCTCCTACTCTAATGAGCTGGACACATTCCTATTTTGTGGTGGATCTTACATCTTATCTCTTAATACATATTTCATTAATGAATAAACAAAGAAAAAGTAGCAGCTCATGTCCATAAGATGCAATGCCCAAAATTGCGTTGAAAAGATATGAATGACTATTAGCAGAAGGTCCCAAACAGAAATGTATTTTTCTGGATTTATGATATGATAATAAGTTTTCTCAGCTGGAAGGTCAGTGATATTTAGGCTTTTAGCAAATGTATTTCTGACTAAAATATCATGCATTAAGGCTAGTTACATATTAGACTTTCTAAATTCAAGGTTGTAGCATGTTTGAGAATTTCACTCTTTCGTATTTAGAGAATTCCTAGAGTGAAAATATATTATGTTTGTGATAATCAATATGTTTTTCTGTTTGAATGATCTTGATGCGGAATTTTTATGGATACCATAGATGCTATATTAAAAGTTGAAGAGAAATTTCTGCTATGATCTTTGTCTTTATGTCTTCAACGGTCAGTATTTTTTTCATTATTGCAATTTTTGTCAAATAAGATAAACATACTAAGCTGTGAACTTCTGCAGTCCTACCAGCATAAAAGTTTTTGGATGCCACGAGATGCTGGCTGCATGGCTGAAGAAAATGTGGGATATGAAAATTCTTCCAGAATTGAACCCAAACGTAGTCATCAGTGGTTTATGGATACAGGTGAACCTGAAATATTCAGCAACAAGAAACAGGCTGTTGAAGATGTCAGTGGTAGGCCAATTTCAGGAGTTTCACATGTGAATGTTTCCCAATGGGACACCAATTCAGGATTTCACTGTGTCACGGGTCAATTTTCTGACCGTCTTTTTGGATCTGATCTTGCTAGGACAGTGAATTTGGTTGATAAGAATGTGCCATCTATTGTAAGTGGAAATATAAACATGGGAAGGAAGGAATTTGAGCATCAATATGGTAATGATCCTTCAGTGGGATTGTCAATATCTCATTCCATTGCGGACCCTTCATCATGTCTCAATTTTGGTGGCATCAGAAAAGTTAAAGTTAATCAAGTTAGAGATTCTGACAATTGCATGCCTTCTGCATCCATGGGGCACTCCTATAGCAGGGAAGATGATAGTACAATTTCAGTAGGTGCTGGCTACAGTAAGAATGATGGCAGTATTTCGTTGGGTCCTACTTATAACAATAGAAGTGACAACACCATTGGTATGGGGACCAGAATAAGTAGCAAGACTGATGACAATCTTCTTTCAGTGGCTCACAACTTCAATAAAGGGGATGGGGGTTTCATGCTGATGGGCCACAATTATGGAAAGGGAGATGATAGTATCTTATCAATGGGTCAGCCCTTTGACAAGGGAGATGGAAATTTCATATCAATGGGTCAATCATATGAGAAAGAAGATGGGAATCTAATATCTCTGGGCACCTCATATTCCAAGGGGCATGAGGGTTTTATATCAATTGGTCCAACCTATGGTAAATCAGGAGAGAATTTCATTACTGTTGCTCCTTATGACAAGGGTACTGATCATTTAATATCAATGGGTTCAACATATGATAAGGTGGATTCAAATATTGCATTAACAGTTCCATCATATGACAGAGGAGATTCCAGTTCTTTACCTGTGGGTCAAAATCACCATAAGGGTCAGAGCAGTACCATATCTTTTGGAGGTTTTCATGATGACCCTGAAGCAAATCCCTCTGGTGGAATAATTAGTGGCTATGATCTGTTGATAGGAAACCAAAACTCAGCTCAAGGTTTGGATGGTCAGAATGATCTGACTGAAACAAACACTGAATCACTTGTAAATAGCATTCCAAAACTTAATACTAAAAATGATATTGTTGTTAAGAACAAAGAGCCTAAGACAACAACCAAGAAGGCTCCTACGAACAACTTCCCTTCAAATGTCAAAAGTTTGCTGTCAACCGGTATTTTTGATGGTGTCCAGGTGAAATATGTTTCATGGTCACGGGAGGTAAAGTCTGTTTTAATTTTTTCTAACTTTATTTCTGAGTTTTTGTACGTTATATTTTGTTTTAACAGTTTCAAGAATATGCTTGGCAGAAAAGTCTTAAAGGAATCATAAAAGGAACTGGGTATTTGTGTTCATGTGATGACTGCAAGCAGTCAAAGGTTGGCATTTCAAATACTTACATTCTGATAATCTGCATAACCGAAGTGATTGTACTCATGTTAACTTCTATCATGAAGGCTCTTAATGCATATGAGTTTGAGCGTCATGCTGGTGCCAAGACAAAACACCCCAATAATCACATATACTTCGAGAATGGAAAAACCATCTATGCTGTTGTTCAAGAACTGAAAAATACTCCTCAGGAGATGCTTTTTGATGCAATTCAAAATGTGACTGGCTCTACCATCAACCAAAAGAACTTTCGAGGATGGAAAGGTAACAAAACAAGAGTTTTCTTCAGTTTGCTTAGTTATTGTTAATAACACCTAGATGATCATGACTTTGCTTCAGTTATCCATATGTTTAGACATAACTACAACACAAATTCCTCAATCTATCTATTCTAATATGTTTCCC